>ML685866.1:4831790-4926004 GCA_007922175.1 Pelusios castaneus
TCGCTCGCCCCACTGGGCCCTGTGTGTGCCGGGCCCTTCCCCTCGCTTGCCCCACTGGGCCCTGTGTGTGCCAGGGCCTCCCTGCTCTGTGTCCTTTGCCCACCCTCATCAATATTCCACTGAACACTGGGTCTGCCCCCTGCTCCCATGTCCTGCTGGGCCCTGCTATCCCCCATGGGGGACCCCTCCCATCACTGCCTGTCAGGGCCCCATTTCCTAGCCCTGGGCCTGCATCCTGCTCCCCTTTGCCCCTTCCCTGGAAGTCCCTCCATCCTTCCCAGGTCTGTAGCGGACCCAGAATAACCGCTGTCTCATGTTTCTTTAAGGCAAAAAGACTTTGGCGATGCCCTTTGGGACCCTACCTGCCCTGTCGCCCACCTCTCCCAGCTCACCGCCCGCCAAGGTGCCCGACCCCTGCACTGATGGCCTGGACGCCCTGATGTTTGGTGAGTCCACAGTACCCCATTGTGGGGGAATTCCCAATGGGCCTTGAAAGAGCCAGAATTGGACCCCTTCCCCTGGATTCTCCAGAGGGGGGGCCTGCTGGCAGATGCAGAGTTCCCAGTTTAGGGGAGGGGAGTTAGGGGCCAAATTAAAGACTTGAATATAAAATAACAGGGCCACTTGCTGCAGGCTACTGTTGCTAATGGTAATGTGATGGGGGTCAGAGGCCGCCTCCCTCAAAATCAGCCTGCTCCCCTTTGTCTGCTCAGTGAGTGAATTAATGTGAATCTGCCCCCGCACCCAGCATGCGCAGCAGGGCCCAGGGCTTCCCCCCAACCCCATCACTGATGGTTTCCCAGGTCGCTGGTCAGGAACAAGCCAATTCTGAGAAAGCGGCTTTTGGAGGCCAACTTGCTGGAGGGAGGAGTTGCAGCGTACCTGATGAGCCAACTTCCCACAGAGAGGGGTCCTAGCCAGCCCACGGGGCATTAACCCTTTGCTCCCGCCTGCCTCCCAGGCCCTTTTGAGCAGACCTACGCCTTCAAGGGGGACTATGCCTGGAGCGTGACAGATCTCGGTGCTGGCCGGCTGAAGAAGATCCCGTCCCTGTGGAAGGGGCTCCCAGGCCAGCTGGATGCGGCCGTACATTCCCCGCGCACTGGCAGGAGCTACTTCTTCAAAGGTGGGAGGGGAGCTGATGAGTAAAGGTGGGGGGCAGGGGTCTGAGAGGGGAGCTGGGGTGTTAGAGGGGGGGAAGGGAGAGTGGTTCGGGGGGCTGGCTACTTACTGGCAATGGCTCCTTGCCCTCTCCCCTGCTTTTTGGCCAGCACTGCTCATCACTGACCCCCCCCCCTCCACTTCTGCTGCAGGTGACAAGGTCTGGAGGTACCGGGGGTTCCAGCTGGACCCTGGCTACCCCAAGGCCATGACCCGTGTCCCAGCCAAGATCGACGCCGCCTTCTACTGGCCAAGGAACAGGAAGATTTTCCTCTTCAAGGTAGGAGCCGGGGCCCCTCCCGCCTGCCCGCTCCAGCGGTGGGACCCAGGGAGCAGAGCCAGCTGGGGTGGGAATTCTCAGACCCGCCCCCTCTTCCTGCACAGCCGGTCCCACCCATCACTTTGTTACCATGGCGCCCAGCTGCCTTGGTCCTGAGGCGGGATTGACACCAGGCCAGGACTCTGATTGGCTGGCTAAGATTCCAACAAGGTGGGCGTAACCACTCTGCCAATGGTCACACAGCCCTGGTATTTCAGGCCCCGCCTCTGCTGATGGGCTAGAACAGTCTGGGCCCAGAGCATTCTGGGAAGCCTGGTTTGCATCCCCGCATGGAGGGGCCATGGCTGCTGCCCCAGCTGGCGAAACAGGTTCCCGCCAGCATCACACCACAGGCATTCTGGGAGAATCCCTGCGGACGCTTGTTAGGTCCAAGGCAGGAGCTGGGTGAAGGCAGCCCATGAGCCAGCCCTGCCTGCAGAACCCAGGGCTGTACCTTGCGCGGGAGACGGGACCCAGCCTCCACGCGTTGCCTCCCCCTCATAGGGCACAGGTTACTGGCAATGGGACGAACTGGCCTGGAGCAACCTCAGCGCCTATCCCAAGAAGATTTCCCAGCTGTTCACCGGCGCGCCCTCCCCACTGGATGCAGCCGTGGTCTGGGAGAACGGCGCCATCTATTTCTTCAAGGGCGGCCAGTACTGGCGGCTGAACACGCAGCTGCGGGCAGAGAAGGGTTACCCTCTGAGCACAGCTGAGCACTGGATGCAGTGCGAGGCCTAGGCGCCCTGGCAGGCTGGCGCAGGGACCCAGGTTCCCTTATGGGAGAACGTTTGGTTCTAGGCCGGAGGATGTGGCTGGTCGGGCCCCACTCACTGGGATCAGGGCTGCTGGAGAGGGAGAATGTGAGGGGGAGTTTTGAATTGGCTGGAGGTGCCATCTTCATGCAACTGGTGCCATGGGCCCAGGGAGAAGAGAATTGTGGTGCCCTGTGAGCCTGACTCCCTCCACGCTTAATAAACCCTCACTTGTGTGTGGCCAGTGTGCCAAGCGTTGGCCTCAGAGTCCCGTGGCTCCAGCTGGGAGGAGTGGGGGCCCAACCGTCTTCTGCCCCCACCCACTGTCTGTGGCACTAGCTGCTGGACATCCCCGTCCTGGGCTCCTCGGCCTGCTGGAGTCCTGCTGAAGGGGGGTGGAACCAGGACTCCCTGCCAAGAGGCCCTCAGGCAGTGCAGACAGACACATGGACCAATCTGTGATGCTGTTTAATGTGCACATGCCCCTCCTGTCGTACAAAGCCGGGCTCATTTTGACACCCCCCCCCCCATAGAGTCCATAGATAGAATGAGGGGGCCTGGCTCCCTTGTCCTCAGGAGCCAGGGCTGAGGGCTGGGGTCCGAGCCCCACAGCCGGGGGCAGGGGAACAAAGCCCCGGGGTTCGAGGCCCCTGTTAGAGAAGTAGAAAAGCAAGGTGCGGCTGGCTGTGAGGCCCGGCTCAGGGTGCCCCCGCCCCCCGGGGCTGAGGGGACGTGGCCAACTGGCCTATGGCTGTCATCCTTGTAGGTCCTGGGGGGCGTGTTGGGTCCCACCTGCTGGGCCCCTCTTGGTGGCTGGGGGTGGGGGGAGCACTGGGCCTGGCCCTACCAGAGGATGTCTCTCCACTGCACCCCCCTCGGGCAGTGCACGTGCAGGGGGGGTGGGCTGTGCATGCCGGCATTCCAGGCTGGGGCCGGGGTTACTGCTTCTAGGCCCCCTTGCATTGAGCTTGATGGGGCAGGAGCCTCCCTGTCAACTCCATTACCAAAGGGGGGCCTAGGCCTAGCCAGCGCTGGGCCCCCAGGGGCCCCCATGGGCCTTCCCTAAAGAGAGGCTCTGAGGCGGGCCAGCTACTATGGGGGGGCCTGGAAGTGGCAGCTGGTGCTGTTACTCCTGGCCTGGGTCCCACCTCCTGCCCCTGCAAGAGCCTTTGCCCCCTGCTGCACTTTCAGCAAGTCCCAGCTGGTGCTGACTATGGAGTGGGCAGCACCAGGGCCAGTTCCTGCCCCCCCACTCCGGCTGCTCCGGAGCTGCTCTGGCCCCATGGGCAGCCTGGCTGCAGGAAGGGGCAGCTTGGAGGGGGAAAGGGGATCAACAGGGCCTGGCACAAAGGGGCCATCTCCTGCCTGGCTCCTGGAGGGTTCAATAAACCCCACTTGGCTTTTTGCCCGAAGGGGAGCTGGGGAGCCAGAACCTGGAGGGTATTTCCCATCCTGCCAGTCCCACTCCCCCCCCCCCCAACTCCAGCTGTCTCTCCTGGGTCTGCCCCACTGGCATCAGCTATGCCCCGGGAGCCCTGCCTCCCTGCTGGACAGACCAATAGGCGTGGCGGAAGGCAACAGATTTGAATATTTAAAGGGCAGATGGTGCCCAGGAGTGCAGGGGGTGGGGTCAAGTGTCACTGGCAAAAAGCCCTCCCCCCAAGGCACAAACGGCAGGAAGTGATGCCCTCTGCTGTGTCAGAGGCGCCCACTGGGTGGGGAGGCCGTCAGGGGGGTGGTGGAACCGCAGTCATAGTTGAGGTCCAGGACGGTGGGGGCGGCTGTGCCCAGGCTGCTCAGGGAGGTGCCGGGGCCCAGCTGGCGATCACGCAGGCTCTGGATGTAGCTCTGGGGGCAGAGGGGACCAGTCAGCACAGGGAGAGCCCTGGGGGGCATATGGAGGGAGGCTCTGCCTCTCACCTAGCACGGGGCCGGCTCCCCCTTCATGCCACAGCTATGGCACCAGGACCCTGGTAAATTTGGGTGGGATAGGCTTGGCTGGAGCCTCATGCACTGAGCGAGTAGGAGAGGAATTGGGGGGGACTTAGATCTACCCCACCCTGCCCCCGACAGCTTTACAGACTCCATGGGCTGGGCCTCTGGTTCTGGGGTGGAGCAGGGCAGTCAAGTGTAACACAGATCCCAGCTGAGCTATTCAGGCCTGGAGCAGGCCTCTGCTCGCTTGGTGGGAGGAAGGGGGCTGCCCGCTTACCGGCGCCAGGACGTCGCCTGCATAGCGCTTGACAGGGTTGGGCTTGCGCCGGTAGCTGCCCTCCTGTGTGGGGAGACTCTGCCGCTTCTTGGCCTCCTTCTGCCGGATCCGCAGCAGCTGCAGCCGCTTCTGCCGCTGGCTGATGATCACTGGGAGGGTGAGCCAGGGTGAGCACCCGTACGAGGGCCCCAACCCACGCCAGGGTCCCCCCTCAGGCCCCAGCCACGGGAAGCACAGGACCAGCCAGGGCTTGTTCCTTCCATGCAGCAGGGAAACTGAGGTCCAGAATGGATGAGGGACTCACCCAGGAGCAGGTCAGTGGTTAGGAATAGAACTTGGGGACCCTGGTTCCTTTCCCCCAGCTGGGCTCTGACCACTAGACTCCACTCCCCATCTGAAGTTGGGGTGAGAACCAAGGAGTCCTGGCTCCCAGCCCCACTCTGTTCTCACCACTCAGTAAGGAGACAGTCCAGGTGTTACAGGCCAAACAGGGGGGCCTCAATCCAGCTGAGTGGGTGACCAGAGCCAAGTTGAAGGAGTCAGCCTCCCCCATCTCACCCTGCATAGCTCACTGCTTCACCTCTGCCCCTGCTCTGGCTACTCTGCCCCACAGGACCCCCACTCAGGCTCTGTCCTTGCCCCCCACATCCCCCCCCACCATCCGTGCCTCCCCTCCCCCCACGGCCCCACTCACCATCGGTGTGGGAGTAGCCCTCAGCCGTCAACTTCCACTGCACCAGGAGGCCCAGGAGGCTGAGGGCCGGCCAGAGCCCCAGCACGGCCCAGCTATGCCAGCAGAGAGGTGGCGAGGATGCCAGGCGCAGCTGGTCATAGATGTGGCGCACCAGGGCCAGCAGCTCCACGAAATAGTCCACGCAGACCACGATGACAGCAGCCCCAAAGACAGCCGTGGACAGCACAGTGAGCGGCTTCTGCCAGCGCAGGGCCAGCAAGGCCCCCAGCAGGGCCAGCCCCAGCAGGGTGCCCACGGGCACCCAGATGCTCTGCGGCCGGTAGAGCGGCTCTGTGGCCACCAGGGCGGCCGTGGCCAGCAGCAGCCCCAGCAGCAGCCCGGTCAGGAAGAGCCCCACGCTGGGGACCAGCATGGTGACCAACCCACACAGTGCCCCGATGCCCAGCGCAATGCCTGCGCTCACCTCCAGGCTCAGCTGCGTGTCCAGGATCCGCTCCTTGTAGCAGAGCAGGAAGATGATGAGGGAGCCGAAGAGGAGTCCCGACAGGAACATGATGGCTTTGAAGCAACGGTAACCTGGGAAGTGGGGCCGGGGGAGACGTTAGCAGGACCCCGTGCGGCTGGGGCTCTAGAGGTGTGAGGGGCTGCGGGTCGGGAGTGAAGGGACCGGCAGAAGTTGGGGGGAGAGCTCCGCAGTCACCCCCATCAGATCCCGCCCCCTGTGTGGCCCTGGGGATGTTCCCCTGGCCCCCACTCACCAAAGCAGCTGTAGACGACCCCGAAGAGGCAGCATAGGGCACAGATGGCAGCAGGCATCGCCTCATAGTGACGCTCCAGGGCCAGGCCACAGGGGTCCAGGCTGGGGGCGTCTGGCCCCAGCTCCGTCGCCTGCTGGTTAGCGCCCCAGGGTTCGGCTGTCAGGACGTGGGGCAAGAGGCTGGGCTCCATGCTGGGTGGGAACCTGCGTGGGGGCTGAGTGTTAGGGCGGGGGGCGCACAGATCTCAGTGGCTCCCACAACCCTGTGGGGCCGGAGACCATCACGGCCCCCCATCTCTCCTCCCTGACCACCCCCTTCCCATGGTCTGATCTACTCCCTGACCCCCCCCCCCTTCCTCGGAGAGGCTAATCTTGTCACAGGGCCCAGGCATGGAAAAGATGACTAATTCCACACCCCCCCCCCCACAGCTGGAACCAACACACAAAAAGCCAGCCCCTCCCCCTCAACATCTGGCAGCTGCTCAGAGCCAGGATACATGGACACATCTGGCAGCATCTCCCCTGCTGGTCACGGTGGAGAGGTGTGGGGTATCTCCACAGCCTCCATGGCTTCATCCCCCCTAGGTGCCCCCCAAGGCAGGCCCTCATCCTGCACCCATCACCACTGCATCCTGCCTGCACTGTGCTCTCCCCTCCCTTCCCCTGTTCCAGACAGAGATGCTCCTCCCCCACCTTTCTCCTAGCTGCCCTAAAGCCACCCCCCCACAGGTTAGCCCACCCCCCCAGCTAATATCCATGACCTACACCAGCCTGCTCTCTGAACCCTCCCCCCACCAAAATCCAGGGATTGGCAGCCTGTCCCTCCACTCCCCTGCGGGCAGGGTCAGACAGCACTAGCTAGCCCTCCAGGCCTGGGGCTGGGCCCCCTACCCAGGGGAGGCAGAACCTGTTAACAGCAGCAGGGCCTTTCTCTGCTCCTGGGGGTGTCAGGCAAATCCTTCTCCCCAATCCGGCTCTACTTGGTCTAAACAGGCCCAGGCAAGTCCTGTCCCTGTTGTGCCTCAGTTTCCTTCTGTGGAATGGGATTCCTCTCCCTGGGAGGGGTCCCCCAAGGGCGGTGCTGTCACACAGGTGTTTTGGGAAAGCACCAGAGGGGAGTTGCTGAGTCCCCCTGGGGCTAGAGCAGGCCTGTGGAGGTATGGGGAGCCTGGAAAGGAGGCTGGGTTATTTGATCCCAGATCCCTGGATCCTGATGAATCCCATCTTGGGGGGCACTGGGATGAGGGAGCAAAAGCACCTCCCCCCTTGGGACCAGAGGGGTGGGGAATGGGCTGCACACATCACCCCAGGGGAAAAGAAGAGCCACTCCCAGCTGGGGCTGGACCCTTCTGCCCAAAGGGCGGGGGGAGGGGGGCAGCAGGATCCCAATCCCCAGCATCTTAGGAGTTCCCTGACATCAGCCTCAAGCCAGACATGTTAGAGCTCCACTGCAGCCTTGCCCACAGTGCACAGAGCCCTGGAGGTGCCAGCTGCACCCGCTGTCCTGGAACAGCCTCCACCAGCCTGGCCCAGAGGACCCAGCAACAAAGGGGTTAAATCACCCAGCAAGATCCTTGGCTGTCCTGGTGCAGGAGGCTGGGTCAGGCAGCGAGGGACAACGGCCAGCCCCCCAGCTCTGCTGGAGCCCCTCAGTCCTGGCCCCCAGCTCCCCCAGTGCCCCTCAGACCTGACCCGAGCCCCCACTCAGCTCACTCTGGCTGCAGAGGGGCCCAACAGCAGGCAGCTGAGGAGACACCACTCCCCACGGTGACTGAGACTGGACTAAACTCAGTTCTCTAGTGGCCGGGCGGCCCTAAGAGCCCAGTGGGGCTGGATGGAGCAAGCGTGGGTCACGGCTCTGAGGCCTGCAGGATTCAAGGGAACAGGTTAAAGCAGAGATTCCACAGTGCCAGCACGCAGGGCCCTGTCTGTGCCCCCCCCTACAAGCGGGGAGCTGGGGGGCAGGAGTGAGGGGCACTGGTAAAACTGGGGCAAGGCTGAGATCCAACATGCTGCCCTCAAGGGCATCAACCCAGGCAGCAGCCCCGTCCCCCCCCCGTCCCCTCTGCCGGACACCCGAGCCAGTCCCTGGATCTGGGGCAGGGCAGGGGGCCGGGGACATCAGCTTCAGGCTGTGAGCAAGGGTAACAGGGATGGGGGGGCTCGATCCGTGAGCTGGGGGTGCACACGTGTAGGGGGCTCGATCCGTCAGCTGGGGGTGCACACGTGTAGGGGGGCTCGATCTGGGAGCTGGGGGGCGTACAGCGATGGGGAGGCCGCAGAGGTGGGGATCACGGTGCGAGAGCCGGGGTCTGGGGGCACAGAGATGGGGGGCTCGGCGCCAGACCCGGGGGTTCCCGACATTTGGGGGCTGTTGAGAAGTTTTAGGGGGACTCCCCGCCCCCAAACTCACTCCCCACACTTTGTTTTGTTGTGAAGTTGACGCGGGGCCCCCGAGCCGGGTCCCGCCCCCCTGTCCGAGCTGGGGCAGAGCATAAGGGGGGGTCGGGAGAGTCCCCTAAACACCCCCGGGCCCCACACCTCAGAATCCCCCCAGCCCCCGGAGCCGATCGTCCCCGAACTTCGCCTCGCCCAGGACTCGCCGGCTCCGAAGCGGCCGAGAGAGCGGGGGGGGGTCCCCCCACCGGCCCCGTTACTCACCGCCGGGGCTGCCCGGGATGGCTCCGGGCTAGCGGCGCAGTCCAGCCCGGTCCGGTCCGGCCCAGCGCGGAGCCGCGGGTCTTTTGTTGCAGGGCGATTCCCAGGAAGGGGCCTCAAAGCGCCGCCAGCTCGCAGCCCGGCCCCCCCCCCGGTCATGCCCCCTCCCCGCCCGTCCCCCTCCGCTCCGCTCCGCTCCGAGTTAACTCCGCCAGCGGATCCGTCCCGCAACAGCTGCGGGCTGCTGACATCAGCCGCCACCGCGTGGCCGGGCCGGGCCAGGGGCGGGGCTGGGGGGCCTGGGGGTCCGAGCCCGCCCTGGGAGAGGCCGTGGCTGGGGTGGCCGCTGCACCCCCTCCCGGGCCCCCCTCTGCGCCCTGGATGTGGATCTCTATTCCCCCCAGAGCAGGGGGATCATTTAAGGGGGCGGTGGGCAGGAGGGTTCCCAGGGCCTGGAGTCGCTGCCCGTCCAGGGGGCTTTAGGGCCCGGCCCCCTTTGGACCCTCCCCAGGCCCCAGACAGACCTTGGCTCCCTGCCCTGGCTCCCCCAGGCTCCTGTTCCCTTAGTGGGGTTGTGGCCTTTTCCCCTGTCCTGTGATGGGTCTGAGCTGGATTCTGGGCTAGGTTCCACTTGGGCAGGTCCCAGAACCAGCCATGCTGCGAACACGGCACCCAGCACAAGAGGCTGGGCACTGGCCTGACAGTCCAGGGACTCCCAGGGAGTCTGAACAGTTTATCTCCAGATCCTTCCCCTCTGCTGGGGGTCAGGACTTCTGGGGCTGCTGCTGTCTCTCTGGGTCCTGAGCCCCACATCTGGTGAACCCCTGCCTGTCAGGTGGGGGTGGATTAGCCAGGCCCCCTTTGTTCTGCGCTCTGAGCACCTAGCACAGTAGTGGAAACTGAGTCGTGGGGCGGCGTGGCGTGACCTGCTCACAGCCGGGCCACGGGGCAGTAGTAGACCTGTGCAGGGATGTCCTGAGCCTTGTAAATCCTTCAGTTGATGTCTCTGGGCTCCAGCTTCCCAGCCCTGCTCCCCCTGCTCCAGGGAACAAGGCTTTGGGGTCCTTCCTTGGCCCATCAGCCAGGCTCCAAGTTCCCCCCAAGACTCAGGGGACGGAGTCAGCAGCAAAACCCACACGAGCTTCCCTCCTTCCTGACATGGCTGGCGGGAATGGGGCGGGGGTGTGAGTCAGGACTCCTGGGTCCTAGCCTTGGTACAGGGCAGGGAAGGCTGGAGCCAGGCTCCTGGCCGTGGAGCTGTGACCAGACGGGTTTCAGTGCAGGTGGGGGCAGCCAAGCTGCATGGGCCCCTTTCTTGGGCAGCCCGGCCTGTCCCCTGGGGCTGAGTGGAAGCTCGCTCGGAAGCTGGCTGGCTGCCCAAGCAGGTGCCTGAAGCCACGCCAGCGTCCCAGCAACCGGCCAAACACCAGCTGGGCTGCCACAGAGAGGCTGCTCTGTCCTGCGGGGGAGGGGAAGCCCCCACTGTTCCGGGGGGAGCTCTCAGTGATAGACCCCCAGCACCCTGGTTTCCAACCCGCCCACCCCCTGCCCAGCTGGGAGTAGACCCAGGAGTCCTGACCCCAGACACCGCCTTCCCCATTGCTGGGGGGACAGATGGCGCCAGCAACCATCACTGGAACCACCGAGCGCCAGGGGAGACCAGCTTTTTCCCTGGCTTGGGGGGGGCTTAGACTCCCGGGACACTAATTCTGGTCCCAGGAGCTGCCCATGCCCCCAATACCCCCTGGAGCTGCCCCCCGCCATGCCCTGTCCCCCTGGGAATTATCCATCACATTGTCTCCCCAGAGGCAGGCTATGCTACTTGTCCGCATGTCCCTCTCCCGACCCCCTGCCCATCCCATGGTTGTCCCAGTGCCCTCCCCGCCCGCTGCCTGTGCCAGGGGGGGCTGAGATGAGCTGCCTGGCCCATTCATGGCAGCCAGGAGCCTGTGGGAGACTGAGCAGCAGCCAAAGCCTGGCTGTTGGCAGCAGGATTTTCTCACCGTCGCTCCAGCCAGCTCCCCTCAAACATCCCTGTTGGGCTGGGCCTGCTCTGAGCCTCCCCTCCTAGGCAGCGCCACATTCCCACAGGACTGGTGGCTACTAGCTGGCATCTGGGGGGCATGAACGCCAAGAGCCTCTTTACCATCCAGGGCTGGGGAGCAGCAGGGTCTTATCCTCCTTACAGGATCCCCCAACTCCTTGGTGCCCTGAATTTCTCCCGTCACCCCATGGGCCCTGCCTCCTTAGAGAGAATCCCTTCAGTCAGGTGGGACGGGGCAGGTGTGGGAACTGAGCTCCTGCAGCCGTGGGTCAGTGAGAATAGGGGGCTGTGGAATAGGGGAGCTATGCCAGGGCAGCCTCTGCCTCATTGCTGCAGTATGGGAGCCCCTCAGCCCAGTGTACGTGCGTGGCAGGGGCGGACATGCCCTCCCGTGTGCCGGGTGCTGTACGTGGGGCAAGGCTTCGATCCTGGTGGACCAGGATGTGAAGGGGCGGTCTGCTTAGCTCTGAGCGGGTCAGGAGCATTGCGGATCTCTGGGCTGGGAGAGCCTAGGGCTGGGGTATCTGGGGGCTGAGGATCAGGACTGAGAGAAGCTGGTCAATGTAATTTTCCCTGTGTGAGCTGTGGGGAAATTGAGGCCTTCAGCTGAACACACTCCTAGCCTCACTGGCTCTCATGCCCTAGCTCTGGGGTGAGCGGGAGGCCATGATGGACTCCGCATCTCCCTTCCCCCGCATGCCCCCTCCTTCCTCTGCCACACAGTGGGAGCTCTCAGGCCTCGACACTGGAAACAGAGGGAGCTTTGTGTCTCCCCAGCGCTGAGGTCGAGGAGCGAGGCACATGATCGGCCAGCCGGGCCTCGCAGCGGCTGCGTCAGCCAGAGCCAGGCAGTGGGCACCTCCTGGCAACGGGTTGGGGCAGCCAAGTCGGCCTCCCCACTGCCCGCCCTGTCTTCACCATGACGGGCAGCATCTTCCCCCGCTGACCTGGCAGAGCCCAGCGTCTCCAGGAGGGTGGCACATGCTAGGAATGGGTCAGAGGGAGGGTAATGCTGGGGGCTCAAGGGCAGGATTCCTGAGTTCTCTTTCCAGCTCTTGGAGGGAAGTGGGGTCTCAGGGCTCAGAGTCTGGGGGACTGAGAGCCAGGGCTCCTGGCTCTGGGATCTAGTGGATTGGTTCATAGCCCTGGGCACCACCCAATGTCCCATGCTCAGTTCAATGAGCAAGCAGCTGCGTCATATCGAGTCACAGCTCCACTCTAGGCCTCAGCCTCCCAAGCGGTAAAGCCAGGATCCCAATGACTCACCTGGCGGAGAGGGTCAATGCAGGAGTCAATGCGCTTTCCTTGGAGAGAAGCTGCTAAAATGCAAAGAGCCTCTGCCATCATTTTCCTTTTGTTTAACTCCTTTCATTGGGGAGCCTGACATGATTTGCAGAGTTCACAGGGTAAGTGCCACACCCAGCAGAGAAACATGCCAGAGGCTCCACAGGGAAATACAGCTGTCTCTGGGGTGGAGCACTCTGTCTGTTTAACAGCAGGCAGCAATGTGATGCACATGATGACAGGAAGATTGTATCCAGTGGAAAAGATGGTGCTGCTCAAGCTGTGTTTGTTGTATGGGAGAACAGATTTAAGTCCTCAGGGCTGTTGCTCCAAATGCCTCTTGTTAGCCCAACTTTACAGGTAAAAATATGCTTGGAGCTGTACAAAGAGACAAATCCATACTTCCTGGCCCTTTCACTGAGCTAGGCCAGAGTCCCACCATGTCACACGGTGGGGGAAGGACCACTGACTCCATAGTTCCCTTTTCCGGAAGGGGTTGATTGACCCAGAAGCACAAGGACTCGGTCCCTCTTTCTATGTCTGATTGTAGGGCTAGCTCCTGATCCCATTTACATGGGTGTAAATTCAGATCTGCTCCAATAGAGATACTGTGCATTTACAGCGGGGCTTCAGAGGTCTGGATGTGGCCTTTATCTTTTCAGGGCTTGGAAAGCAAGGGGCTGTGGGGGGATGGGACTCAGATGTGGAGTTACACCAGGGAGAAGTTCGATCCCATTTGAGGAGCGGTGTGGATGGATCCAGCATCAAAGTCTCCAGGACACTCCATCTCCTCCACCTCAAGGCTCCACCATCAATTGCTCAATCATCCTCAGAATCCGGCACCACAAGGCGCTCACTGATCTGCTGGATGTCCAGGCTCACCTGCCTTCCCCATCTCCTCTAGGCCCCCAGAAATGGCGGCTACTGCCGCCAGCCTGCCTATCAACTGCAGCAGGATTTGAAGGGGCACGTCTGTCTCGCTGGTGCTTCTCATCTCAGGGACTCCGGGCAGAAACCCCTGGGGAGCCCCATGGCCCTGCAGTGATAACAGCCGCTGGGAGTTTTGTTCATCGACAGACCTTGAGCTGCTTCACAAAGGGAAGGCAGTGTCATCACCCCATTTTACAGATGGGGAAACTGAGGCATTGGAGCCAGGCCTCAGCATGCTGGGGCAGAGCCAGGAATAGACCCAGGAGCCTCAGCTCTGTCTCTTTTGAGTCTTTTTCTGCAGGGGCTGCGGAGCAGGGGGCTGGTAAGTGCCCGCTGGGGTGATGGGCTGTCGGGGGGGGGGTCAGGGAACGGGGCGTGGGGCCTGATTCAACCCCCCCCAGCCCCACGCTGAGGCCTGACGACCTCAGCACACGGCGCCGCTCAGCAAAGGATTCCCAGGGGGCGCTGGCCCTTTAAAGGACGAGGAGGGCGGGACGCTGGGCAGCCCCGCCCTCTCCCCCGGAAGTGGAAACTGCCGCGGTCACAGGCGGCCGGAAGGCGGAAGTGGTGGGAGAAAGGGGCCGTGGGGAGGAGGAGACGACCCCCCTGGCACCGGGAGCAGGTGCGTTCCCCTCCCCCCACATGGGGGCAGCTCCCACCCCCAACCCAGCTGGGGGTAGCTCCTCCCTTCCCTCACCTGGGCCTGCCCCTCCCCCAACCAGCTGGGGGCAGCCATGGGGCTCCAGCCCCCTGCCGTGGCCCCACATGTGGGCAGCCGCCTGCTAGCACGGCCCCCGCTGCCCCCCAGGAGATGCCCTTTGGTGGGGCCCAGTCGAAGGGGAGGCGGGTGTCCCGCCCAGCTTGGCTGCCCTTCTCCCCTTCCCCAGCTGGACAGGGGATTTCTCTTCCTGCTGGTGGCGGCTGTCAGAGAGGAAGTTCTGTGCCCATGGCTGGTGGTCCCGTGCCCACCGGGAGCTGTGGGGGAGGGGAGTTCAGGGCACTCGTGGTAGTAGATCTCTGGGAGCTGGATCCGGGCTATGACCATCTGCCCGTCCTAGTGGCTCCTCCACAAGCTGTTGTCAGGTGGTCGTTGATTTGCTACTTCCAGGTGGAGGTGAGCAGTAAATGGTGGGGGAAGCTCTGTCTCTCCTTCCTGGGGCCCCGTCCACTCTGCTTTCCAGCGTGTGTTGGACAGTGGATTTGAGAAGGAGCCTTGGAGAGCACTTGATTCGCCGCCAGGGCTGCCCTTCGTATCTTGGCCTTGAGCCTGAGTTTTATGCCTCTGATTTTACTTTTTGTAACTTTCAGGAGAAAGGCTAAAAAATGAAGCTGTCACTTAATCCTTGCTGGTCCAGGATGTCTCTGAGGTAACACCATGGAGAAACACATGTCCTGAGGAGGAGGGATGTGTGAACCCAAACTGGAGCATTCCTGCTGCTGGAGCGCAGAGCCCTCTGAGGGCGGGGCCGTGCCAGGTGCCAGTTCTTGTGTGGATAACAGATGCCTGGTCTCAAGTTTTGGGGATCCAGGAAGCACTGGGTCTAATGGCTGCTAGTTCTCCCAGGAACGGTGCGGATCTGAGGGCCCCGAGTATACGTCTCCAAGCCCCAGCTGGCCGAAACAGCTCCCCAGAGCTGCAAGAGGCTTGGCACCGATGGAGGCTCATGGGCCAGCTTTCGCTGCTGGTGGGACTCCTAGTGTCCGTGAGCCGTCGCGAGCTGAGCAGTCAGACGAGACGCAGAGGAAGGGAGAAGAGGTTGGTCGTTGTCCCACTTGGGGCTCTCCAGAAGGCGGAGGAGAGAGGGCAGCCTGCACTGCTGAGGATGGTGTTGGTTGGGATGGAAGCAGTGACCAGATACCCACGGTGTTGCTGGAAGACGACTGCTTGCGCTTTACTGAACTTGGTGCCCCGGGCTCCCCTGTGCCCAGTTACGAACACTCCTGTAGTTGTCGGGCAGAGAGTTTGGATCCCTCCAGGACTTATTTGGAAAAGGGGAACAGCTCGTGTAGTGTCACCTGCCAGCGCTGGGCTTCCGAGTCCCCTGGGGCTGCGGACGTAGCCTTCAGTCCTGACTCGGCAGTGTTTCCTCAGGACCAGGAGGAAGATGATGACGCATCCAAGGCCAGCGACGACCTTTATGACTCTGGCAGGGCGCTTGGCGGCAGGAAGAATGGAAGACGGCAGAGGCACCGCTCTGGCCCGAGGGACAAGGAGGAGGGGAAGGAGAACACCAAGCGGGAGGGCAGATCCATGCCAGCCGGTGGGAAGCACAAGCTGGCCAGGAAGAGGAGCCATGCAGACAGGCGGCACCACCTGAAAACAGATGTTCCCAAGCAGCTGGAAGAGCTCGCCCGGATCTGCGTCTCCTGCTTCAAGAAGCTCATCAAGCTGGTGCTGGCCGTCACCCACGAGTGTGGTGAATTTGTGGAAGCTGGTGGGAGACTGCTCTATTCCTGCTGCAAGTTCAGTGCCTGGGACTTGGACTCTGTCCAAGCCGGTGTGAGGACGTGGAGCCGATGGCTGGGCCAGCAGGCCAAGAGCAGCGCAGGGTTGGTGGCATGGCGTCTGAGCTCCTGGGGGAGCCGGCTGTCCAGGCTGCTCAAGATGCTGTGTGGCCTGCTCTTCCTGGTGCTCCTGGGCAGCCTGGGGCTATGCTGGCGTGGCTCCAGGGCCCTGCTTCACGCTGGGGCAGGTAAGCTGGGCAGAACCAGCAGCGGGGCCTGGCTCCACTTGCTCCTGTCCTCGCCCTCCCTCCTCAGAGTGGGGGCTCTCTTCAGAGAAAGCAGGACTTGCAAATATGTGTCTGACCTGCTGCGGAAGTGGAGAGCCTCGCGTTCAGCACCTGACGGGTTAAGGACCAATGGGCAGGGAGATGCTGCTACTGTGGGGGGACGCTGCCAACCCAACCAGGAGGTGGCGCGGCTGCTGGCCCTGGCTGCCGTGCCCGAGGAGGAGCTGAATCCCTTTGAGGTGCTGGGGCTGGAGGCGACGGCTTCGGATATGGAGCTGAAGAAGGCCTATCGGCAGCTGGCTGTGCTGGTGAGCGTGCCCTGTCGTGGGCGGGGACAGATGAGCACCTGCGGGCGGGAGGCAGAAACTTGGGTCCGCCACTCCTCCAGCATCTCTCTCTCTCCACTGAGGCTCAGTGAGGCTCTTGAGCGACAGCTGCTGTCTCCCTAGCGCAGCCAGGCAGCCTGAGAGCCGCACAGCTAGTGTCTTATCCCCTGTTCTTCCTCCTTTGGGCTCACCTAAAGAGTTCCGGCCCAGGCCAGCCCCTCGGGAAGGAGCTGGTTAGCTCAGCCTGCTGTGCCCTTGCTCTGAGTGGCCCTGCTGAGTAGGCAGGGGGAGCAAGCTGAGCTGCAGGGAGATGTGGGGACCTGTTAGGGCCAAGTGGCTTGAGTGGGGTGGAGCCCAGGGCTTGCTCCCTGCATGCCAGCTGTGGTGCGCTCTCCCAGCACTGATGCGGCTTTGTGAGCAGGACTTGCCAGGCGAGGGCTGCGCTGGGGTCAGGCGAGGGCTCTGGGGTCCCCTTGGTGCTGTCTGTCCCTTCTGCCCTAGCTCCTTGGGATGGGGACGGGGCTACCTGCTGAGCACCAGCTTTTGTGCTAGCCAAGGTGGGGAGCCCTCCTGCCTGAGAAGGAAGGTGAGGAGCTGCCAGTCGGCTGGCACGTGGGTGCCCAGCCAATTCCCACGTCTTGCTTCACAGGTTCATCCGGACAAGAACAAGCATCCGCGGGCGGAGGAAGCCTTCAAAGTGCTGCATGCTGCCTGGGACATTGTGAGCAACCCGGAGAAGAGGAAAGAGTATGAAATGTGAGTTGGACACTCACTTCCTGCTCCCCAAGGCAGGCTGGGGGCGCCCGCAGTCACTGGTGGTGGATTAGGTGACGTGGCCTTCTCCATCTCATCTCTGTGCATTCAAGGGATGGGTGACGGGGAGGAAGGTGGGCTGGGATCTTGGGGCATGCTACCAGGAGAACAAAGGCAGAGAACAAGGGCTCTAACAGAGAAACCTCTTCATTTAAACATGCTCTAAAAGTCGCGTGATGGGGTCAGGGCTGTCACACCTGGCAAGGTGGAATGTCAGGCCTCAGAGAAGCGAAATCCATCAGGACGTTCTTCTCTTTTTACCTGCCATGAGTGTTGCAGTTGTGCCTGGTGGTCCCGTTTAGGGCAAGGGGCAGGTGCTGTATAAATGGGTTCTAAGAGAGTCTGTGTCTTAGAGAGCGTATGGCCTTGGCTAATGAGGAGACACAAACGGGCGCTAACCCTGATGGAGGCAAATTGGGGCATAGGCTGGTGAAACGAAGCTGAGGCTCTCCAGCCCTAGCTGAGGGACGAGTGCTGATTTATCACCTGCGCTCGGTGCTGCTTCTAGAAGTGTGGAGATGTGGCCGCAGCCCTGGGAGCAGGGAAGGGCGGGGTGACGGCTGGGTGCTGCACTGTCCTGCGCCTGCCTGCCCTGTGGCGTGACTCCCCCCACGGTGTTGTGATTGCAGCAAGCGGATGGCGGAGAGCGAGCTGACAAAGTCGATGAGTGAATTCCTCACCAAGCTGCAGGAGGCCATGAACACCATGATGTGCAGCAGGTGCCAGGGGAAGCACAAGTAAGTGCTGGCGTTCGGCGCCTGCGCTGACTCAGGGAGCCCTGCTGTGGCTCCTGGCTCTGTGGGGATCAGCTGGAGAACCTTGCAGTTGCTGGGGTTGCCTCTTCCTTAAGCCCAAGTGTGCTTTGGTGCTGGTTGCCCCTGAGCATTCTGGGAACCTGGGGTGTCTGTGTGGGAGGGAGGTGCTGCGGCAAAGCTGCCCTGCTCTAACGGCGTGTGAAAATCCCTGCTGCTCTAGGAGGTTCGAGATAGACCGAGAGCCGCTCAGCGCTCGCTACTGCGCCAAGTGTGGCAAGCTGCACCCAGCTGAGGAAGGTGATTTCTGGGCTGAATCGAGCATGCTGGGGCTGAAAATCACCTACTTCGCTCTGATGGACGGGAAAGTCTATGACATCACAGGTACAGGGCCTCTGTGGGGCAGGCAGAGAAACCAAGCGGGCGTTTGTCAGTCCAGTTTAAACATCCCTCTGCTTTCCCTGGGATCCCTCACCCAGCTGGAGAGGAGGAACGCTCAGTTTGCTTCAGGAAGCTCTGCCTGATCTTCTGATGGTGGGCGAAGAGTAGAATTAATGTCTGCAGCAGCAGGACAAATTGCAGAGGGAAAAGGTATTTTATGCAGTCACATTTATTTGCTTAAAAAAAGAGAAGAGAGAAAAGAACAAATTCCACCTCCTTAATTTGGCGGAACTGGGACGTGGCCTCGCTCTTGTGCAAGCTTCCTCCGGAGGCTGGGAGATGTGAGGACTGTGGTCAGTCCTGCGCCGAGCTAACTCCCCCGTGCCCCGGCTGATGATGTGTCCTGCCTGTCTGTCCGCAGAGTGGGCCGGCTGCCAGCGGGTCAGAATCTCTCCTGACACCCATCGTGTGCCGTATCACATATCGTTTGGATCGCGGAGCACCGGCTCCAGCGGACGCCAGAGGTTAGTACTGGATGCTATTCCAGTTCCTTTGTGTTGTCGCATCGGTCCTGCACCAAGTCTGAGCGAGTGCGGGGGGAAGTAGGAATGGGTCAAAGCTCAGATCTCAGCACTTCCAGAGGAGCTGTGGAGGGCCGTGAGTTTCCCCTGGGATCCCTCTCCCACATCAGAGGGCTGAAGGGGGGCTGAGCTCCTACATCAGTGTGGACTGGGAGGCTCTTAGATGGGGTCATCTCAGGTCAACAAAGCCCCCCCTTCCCTAATGGTGCTGCTGTGGGATCCTGAGAGAGTGCTGCCTGCTGCCGGAGCGGGTGTGGCCTCTTGGGTAAGCTGCTTTAAAGCTAGTGGCTGGAGGATGGGTTATTTTGTACCGATAAAAATCCTCCTTCCTGCGGTGTCGAAGGATCGAAGCCCTAGTCCTTGCAGACGTGCTTTAAAACACTGGCCGCCAGCAGAGCAACTCCTGCCGGCGTCTGGGCTTGGCTGGTACCTGACTGGTACCAGCAGCGTCTTCTGTTGCTCTGTCAACTTGTTCCTAGTTGCCCGAGTTCCAGCTGCCCCCTGCATTGGGTGGAGAGGTCTGGGGAGTGCTGACTCCAGAGACTGGTGGGGGCTGGGACCTGTGAAGTGCCCTCAAATGCTGCTGAAGTTAACAGGAGGTCAGGTCACTGAGCACCTGGCAGGATCTGGCCCCTTAGCAGCTTCCTTGTTGTGTGGGTCTTATCTCCAGTGCTGAGACAGGACGATGCGACTGGGGTGGAGTGACTGACAGTCTGTGACAGAGCTGGGAATGGAACCCAGGAGTCCTGACACCCCTTTAATCACCTGACCCCACTGAGGTGCCTTTTGACACCCAGCAGCTAGGTGTGCACGTGCAGCGTCTGTAAACACCTTTCCCCTCAGAACCACCTCGGAAGGCGGCCCTGGCTCAGCTGCGGATTTGCAGGACTTCTTCAACCGCATCTTTCAGGGGCCCCCAGGCCAGATGCCCAATGGGGGGGTCTTCAGCCCACCCTGGACAGGAGCTCCTTCTGGACCTGCTCCTGCCCCGAAGACAGAGAGTGCAGCCCCAAAAGGAGACTCGAAGCAGAAAAGGCGGAAGAAAGTGCGTCGCCCCTTCCAGCGCTAAGGAGTGGCATGGCCGGTAAGGGGGAGATACAGGCTGGGGCCGGCTTTGGACTCCTGGCAGGAGGCCAGAAGTGCTGAAAGGAAGTGAAGCTCCTTTGTATGTTGCAGCAGGAAGCTGGCGGCTTCCCGAGCCCAGGCTCTATGTCAGATGCTAAAGGGCTCTCGACGGGAAGAAGAATCTATTTCTTTTTTCTTTAAAAACAAACGAGGAGATTGGGGAGTTTCTGGCGGAAGCCACTAACTTCCAATGTGAAGTACGAGACCCAGTGATACCAAAGAACTCCAGCCAGGGGCGCCCTGCAGGATCCTGGAGACCAGCTGAGCGTGGAAGGAGGGGCCCTGCGCTTGGGAGGAGGGTGGGGCGTATGCTGGACAGAGCCATGGAATCTCTTCAGGGTTACTCTACAAATCAGGTGATGTTTCATTTCCGTCAGGGCCACACGTGGGAGGTAGCCACGTCCCTTCCAGCCGCCTACCCCCATCTCTCATGCACGGCTCCCCGTCGGCCCGCCCTAGCAGAGGGTGACGTGTCTCTTCCCCATTGAAGTCTGGTTCTTGCAGCCCTCCCGAGAGCTGTGGGAAGCCATAACCCGTCCGGACGCAGCGAGTGAGCAGGGTCCCTTAGAACTGAGTCAGGGTTTGGTCTCCTAAAGCGTCTCGCCTCCCCCCTTTCAGCTGCTTCCCAGCCATTAAAGCCAGTGCTGGATGGAGAATGCTCCTGGGCACAGCCCTGCCGTGGCCCTGGGAGAGAGGACATCTGGTCCTGTGTCTCCCGCTGCCGGCATGTTGTCCAAGGGCTCCTTCCGCGGCCCCACACAGCGCTTCTGTCTGTGCTGTCAACGGAGCTGCTGGGGAAGCCTGTTGCCCCCCGATTTAACACGTCCTGGGTAGGCGCTCCTTGCATTCACTGGATCCACTCACTCTGCACTGGTGGCCCAGCCTGGCCCCTCACCTCCTGCCTATTTCCCCCATCCAGTTTTTGTTGCTGATCCCCCTCGGCCCTGCTTCCCAGCCGGAGCTGTGGAGAGCTGCCCCACCATTTTCCTGAGACATGGGACAGCGGGTCTTCAGTGGGGGGCTGGCCTAGTGAGCGAGACAGGCTGGATGGCATTTACGGCTTGCAGGCATGGTTGCCGATGGCAGCGCCTGATGTGTGCCTGGACCAGGCTTTCTAAAGCAGCAATGCGGTGTGCGGGGAAAGACCCGTACTCCCAGCAGGGAGCTAGACGGACGTGGAACGGGCCAGGACTGCTCCTGGTGTTTTTAACAGCAGGTTCCTCTGTCTCTGTACATACACACGCACACCCCTTTGGGTACTATGTCGCAATAGCTGAGAGCGGAGGGGGAAAGATTTCTCCCCCTCCAGGGGTGGTGTCAGTCAGGTCCATGTATTACCCCTCAGCTTTCAGTAGGTATTTTCGATACCCTCTCCTAATTTGCTCTTCCAGTTGGTTGCGTGCACCCAGCGCAGAGATGCTGCTGAGTAACTTGGACCTCAGCAGGAATAAATCTCTCTTTGAAGTAGTGCCGGGAAAGGACTCAATTTACTTGGGAGGTTTTGTCTCATTCCACTGCTGGATTTCCAAAAGAGATGGGACTTAGGGCAGGGCCTACACAGTGTGTGGGTGTGAGCAGAAAGCTCTGCATTAGGATTAAACTAAATCCTATATTGTGTATCTTGTGTTTAAACAACTACCCACCCCCCTACAAAATAAACCTCATTTGGATTACATAAGGGCATTCTCTTAATGCCCAGTGTGCGAAGAGATACCAGGGGGAAGGTGTGGACATGTGGGACATAAGGAACAGCACTCCTGGCCCCCGCTAAAGCTGGATTTCTGGTTAGTGCAAGAAAACGAGACCAACAGCTGTTACTTTCTCACTTGTGAAAATTGTCTCTAAGGGACGTGACCCAGCAAGCTCCGAGCGGGGGAAGACAGATGACGGGATTGTTCTGCTTTGTTCTCTGTCTTCCCCATCTCTCCTATTGCTCCATGGGCAAAGCTCCTGGGCTGGTGCTGAATCATTTTTGCTGCCTTTTGTCTATTGATGAACTGGGCTAGCAACCCAATTGTGCTGGAGCGGAGCAGGAGGTCGGCTATCTCCTCAGCACCTTCCTCAGAATGATGAGATGAATTGTTCTCTAAAAACAACCCCCCCAGGTGAACCTTTCTGTGCAGCTTTATTTGAGCCCAGGGATGTTTGGTTTGTTTCTCCTCCAGCTGTTATTCACATGCAATCCCTGATGCCTCTTCCCAGAGGTACGGGGGGCAGCAGAGCTCTTTGCCTCCGGCTGATTCTAAGGGAGCAAATCTCGGCATCACATTTTGGGGTGGCAGTGGTGTCCTTAATCTGGTTCCATGTGGCCACGTTCCTAAAAATCCCAGCTACAGTGGGTGCATAGCTGTATGCAAGGCAGGAAGGCCACAGAGAATTAGCCATGCTCCCTCTGAGGCTGGGAAGATGCTCCTTGGTGGGGCCGTGTAGGCTGTCAGGGCTTTACCTGGTGGGCAGAGAAGCGGCCACAGCTGCCAATCCATCCCTATTCACGGAAGGAACTAGAGCTGGGCAGGGGGACAGGAGCTTGATGGGAGAAAAGATTTGATCTCTGGGCCGGTGACCATCACTGCTCTACAGTGAGTGACGGAAAGCCAGGCAACCGGCTGTGCACCCAGCTGGTCACGGGGGCAGGAAGGGAGCGAGACATGAAAAGGGCCAGACTGAGTCAGACCCATGGTGGATCTAGTCCAGTGTCCTGGGGTCAGTGGCTGCCACCACGTGCTTCAGCGAGAATGAACACAACAGGGCATCTAGTACGAGATCCACAGGGCTGCAGCTCCAGCTCTGTTGTTGGTGTTAAGGGGCTGCATCCCTCAGCTTCTTGGCCCATAGCCATGGATGGACCTAACCTCCGGCACCTGGCTTGCTTTTTGGACCCACTTATACATTGGCCTATACGACGTCCCTGGCAACAAGTTCCATGGGCTGATGGTGCAATGCGTGAAGACGTTCAGCTCGGGGACAGCTTAAACCTGTTGACTATTAATTTCATTGGGTGACCTCTGCTTGGCTCATCAGGGGCAGGGTAGCTAATGCTTCCTTAGACACTTCCTCCCACCGTTCCTGACTTCGTAGACTTCCGCCGATCCTCTTAGTCATCTTCTCCAGGCTGAATGGTCCCAGCCTTTTTAATCTCTCCTCCACTGGAAGCTGTTCCCAGGGCTGCTGCTGGGGTTTGCTCTCCATTTCTCCCTTCCACAGGACACCTTGGCAGAGAGTGCCTCCGGGACCCATGCTGTGTTGCGGGGGGCCTTAAAAACACACCCAGAAGGGAACAGCACAGCCCTAAGGTTCTAGCTGCACTCACAAGGGGCAGGAAATGAGATAACTCCCTCCAGTCCAGAGCACTGCAACCTCCTCCTGCTCTGGACACTCAGGCTGGGTCTTGACTCCCCTCCGGCAGCTGTCACAGCCACCTGGCTGGTTGAGCTAGTCCATGGTTGAGGGAAGGTGGCTCAGTGAGCCAACGGAGGACTCCCCACATTCTCGTTCTAGCACTGCCTCATTGCTTTGCCTCTCACATCTCACTGGAAAAGGGGAATAAGTCGTACCAGAGCTGGGCACCTCTTTGAGAACAGCCCCACATCTCCAGGGGAGCTGGTTTGGTGCTGGGCTGGCAGCAGAAGCATTCCTTCCACTGGGCCCCCCCCCCTTTATGCTGAAAGCCACAGGTTCACCGCAGCACTTGGGGCTTTGTGCTGAGCATCCCGGGCTACCATGCTCAAGGAGCCCTGTGACCCGTTGTCTCCCCTGCCAGCTTGCTCTGTTCTTTGCTCCCCTGAACCTGTGGATGCCTAACTGTAGGCATGACAAGGGAGCCAGAAAGTGAGGCCTAGGCATAGTCCCTCTTCCCCACTGCCCTGAGTGCCTGATCTCCTGGGCCCTCAGCATCTGCAGCCTCTGCACAAGTGGAGAGTTGGGAAGTGGAGCGGCTGGAAGAGCATCAGCTGGGTCTGCAGGAGGGCAGAGCAGCTTCAAGCTGCTAAAATATATTTTGCGCAAAAAAAAAAAAAAAAAAAAATCCCTGGACAATCACTCTCCTGACCTGCCTTGCCACGTGTTCAATGTCCGTGTATTCACTGTTCATCTCCTTTGAACTGGGAGCGCTGGGCACAGATTTACAATGATTGTGGCTCTTTCTGATCACTTTTGTTAAATTAAAATATGATTTAAAGAAGTCTGTTTCTTCTGTGTTTGGGAGGGGGAAGGAGGAGCGAGCAGCAGGTAGTGAAAACCTTCCGTTATTTACTGTCACTTGTGGCCGATTCCTCTAAGCCTGTGGCTCCCCGGCAAGAACACCACTGTTGTCTGTAATACATCTTTATTATGGTAGCAGTGTATAAAACAGGATGGAGGGGATGCAAAGACTGGCTGTTTCCCCACTGCTAGGCTGTGGGTCTCCCCTCTGTCCTGCCTCTCACGTTTTGCTGTTACAGGAATGTTAGACAGCTGCCATGGTAGCATGCAGGACATGTAGCCGCCCCCCCCCCCTCTCTCTTTACAGCTTAGCTGCCTCTCGCTCCACCCCCCCACAAAGAGAAAGCCCAACTGCCCATGATTACTAGGAAGAGTAACAACCCCTGCAAGCAGCACCTGGTCCCTCACTCGCACCCCCGCCCTAGTTCCCACTCAGGACAGCAGTCATGCTGTATGCGCTACTCTTGTGCTGCAAGGTGTACTCTGGGTTGCAGCCAGGGCAGAGATGGCCCCACTCTTCCCTCGCCGCTGACTTGGCCATGCTGGCCTCGCCGAGCCTTAGTACTTGTTGATGCCAAAGATGCGTACGCCGTGGAACTGGGGCAGTTTGGGGAGGGCGACGCTGACGAGGGACGTTGTGTTGATTATAAAATGTACAGGGTCATATTTGGTATAAAAACTGGTGAGGAGGTAACTGGAAGAGAGACAGAGGCAGAGTTAGTTCTGTGGCCGGCTGGGGATGACGGCACACAAATGTGTTTCTGATCCCAGATCAGCAGTCAGAGAGTGACAGAAGCTTCCCCAGCCAATGCAGCCATGCCTGACCCAGCCCCACTCCCCCAGCCTGGGCAGAGATCAGTGCCCATAGTCCTCGGTGCTACGGTGCTGCCTCCCATGGGGCCAGCTGCTAGCAACCAGGATCTTCTGCACAAGATTCAAGAACTGGCCTGCTCCTCCTGGTTCATTCCGGGCCAGGCAGCTTGAGGCCTCCAGTTGCAATGGGCGGAGGGCAGCCACTTGCCAAGGCATTTGTGACCCCAGCCAGTTAGAATCATAGAATAATAGGGATGGAAGGGACCTCATGAGGTCATCTAGTCCAACCCCCTGCTAAAAAGCAGGACCACTCCCCCTAAATCACCCCAGCCAGGGTTTTGTCTAACCGAGCCTTAAAAATCTCCAAAGATGGAGTTCTTTGGGCACGTGACAATCTAGAGTCGAGGTGGCTCTCCCTGAGCAGGGGAAGGCCCAGAACAGTCTTACCCGCACTACACTAATGCCACCACCTCCCCAGAGCCAGCCACACCTTGTGCCTGTTCGGCTAAAGCCAGAGCCTGTAACGTGGGTTTCGTCTCCCTGGGGTATTGGAGAAGAGGGCAACTGAAGTCAGCCCCACCAGAGGCCTGATAGATGAGTTCTGAGCAGGGTTGGAGCATTCCTTCTATCGCTCCCTGCCCCCAGAGCAGCAGGGTCCTGGAAAGAAAGCGCAACGGCCCATGCAGCCGCAGCTTACCCACCGCACGAGGAAGCAACACTCACAGGATGACTGGCGAAATGCTGAGAAACTTGCGTGCGGAGGTGCACTGCGTCCCGTAGTCGATCTGTTCCCAGTGAGTGAGCAGGCGATCCTTGCCCTGGTCTGGCGTCTCAAACGGGGTTCCTTTCACGGTGTGAAGGAACCAGTACATAACCTGCACGTTTCCATAGCGAGAAGGGAGGGTGTAAGGGGAGGGCCTGAGTCAGTCCATCCTTACGCTGTTGTATTATTAACATAGGGGGTCAGGGACAGGACACAAAACTAGAGGGCAGTCAAGCTGTGGAACTCATTGTTGCAGGAGGCCAGAATCAAAGGACTGGCTAGGCAAGGAAGCTTTCCCCAGGTAAAGTGACCTGCCTAAGAGACGGCAGCTAGAAACAGAACTCAGATGTTCTTGTCCCTAAACTAGGAATTGGAGAACAAAATGTCATGCTTCAGGGCATAGTTGATCAGGAAATTATTTTCTATATTCTACCCAAGAAAGCTCATGCGATAAATACATTTGTTTGTCTTTAAAAATATCATCGTAAGCTTTCCCCAAATACAACACTCTTCTACAGCTACACCAGTTCTCTGAGCACTGACCCCAGCGAGTAAGGATTGGGCTTCCTCGCAGCACCAAAGCCCAAAGAGCTGTGCTGAGGATACGCGGTGGTGAGTCGATCCCCGCTCTTTCTAGCAGTGCAGGAAGATGAGCCGAGAGGCTGAGCTGTGACTAACCAGGTTGTGTATAACGTTAGTGAGGGTCCAGACCACCGGAATGCTGAAGAAGGGGATGCTGAGGAGAATGATGTGGAGGACGCCCACCGAGATCACGTAGGCCAACCATATGCCACGACTGTTCATCACCCGTGTGTTGGGATTCACTTCGCTGTGGGCCACCCCGACGTTCATCCTGAAAGACACAGGTGGAGGTGGGGATGAAGCTTACACCACTTGGGTTTTCTGGTTCTGCCACACTTCCGATGCTGTTCTTTGTCGGGAATCACGGCTTTCTGCACAGGCCCAGTCCAGGTCTCTTTCTAATACGCTGTCCTTCCAGGCAAGGCTCCCCAGGTACTTTATAAACATTAGCGCATGAATCTTCACACCAGCTCGCCCAGGGGCCTAGGTCTCCGTACGCCAGCGTATGGGCAGAACAAGACAGAGAGAGGAGACGTGATCGGCCCACGGCCGCACACTGAGGTGGTGGCAATGAGAAGTGGGACCCAGGTGTAGCCTCCTCCTCCAGCCACTAGACCCCACTGTCCTCCCGGAGCTGGGGAAGAGAACCAGCCACTGCCTCCCATCTGGGTACCCCCCCCTGCACGGAAACCCCCCCAGCAGCGCTGAAATTGCGGGGACCCCAGGAGCCGCCTGTGCTCCGTGGCGTAGGTCTGAGCTTCTCCCCAGCTTTGTGGCCACACAGCCCCCGACCCCACATCCCGCGCCTCCTGCTCAGGCCTGCCCCGGCCCCGCCGCCCTGCCCCCGAGAGCTGCCCCCTTCTCCCCATTGCCCGAGCGGGGAAACTGAGGCAGGCCGCGGAGAAACTGAGGCAGGGTGACGCGCCCGCGGGCCCCGAGCAGGCCGGTAGCAGAGACCCCAGGTCCGAGGCAGAGCGGTAGCCACTGGGCCGCCCTGTCCGCCCCCCCTCCATCTGGGGCCCCGCGGCGGGCAGGGCCGCTCCCTACCGGGGCCCCTCACCCACCCGCCGGCTGCCGGCACAGCTCGCCGTCTCCAGGAAGTGCTGCAAGCGCGAACCCCTTCCCTGCGGCCTGCTATTGGCTGCCCAACTCCGCCCTCTATGCACCTACTGGTCAATCCGGCCGCCGCTCGCCCTTATTCCCGCCCCTACCTCTGTGGTGCCCAATAGGAAGCCGCAGAGCCCGCTCCTGCTGGACCAGTAGCAAGGCGCGATATTGAGGGCCGGGAGAGAGGGGCGCCCGGGGAGGAAAAGCGGCCGCCATTGGGCAGCGGGCGCTGTGGGTGGGCGGAGCCAGGAGCGAGCTGAGGGGAGGCGGACAAGATGGCGGCGGAGGTCGTGGAGCTTCATAAGCTGAAGGTAGCGGAGGGGCCGCGCGCGCCCGTTCCCCGCGGGAGCTGTGTGGGGGCGGGGCGGGCTCCCAGGGGAGCCTCGCGCGCTGAAGCGCCCCGGGCCTGGTTTGGGCGCAGCCGGCCCCCGTCAGGGGAAGGCGGCCGGGCCTGCGGTGCTGCCTGGCAACAGGCGGGCCGGGCCTGCTCCCTCCCGCGGGCTGGGCGGGCCAGGGGCGCTGGGTGCGGGGGCTGTGGGCGCGACCCCGCCTTCTGCCCAGTG
This sequence comes from Pelusios castaneus, assembly GCA_007922175.1. Classification (NCBI taxonomy): domain Eukaryota; kingdom Metazoa; phylum Chordata; order Testudines; family Pelomedusidae; genus Pelusios; species Pelusios castaneus. The sequence goes on from ML685866.1 coordinate 4,859,343, forward strand.
CCCGCGCGGCCGCCGCCGAGGTCCGCCCAGCGAAGCGGGGCCCCGTCGGCCTCACCGGCAAATCCGCGGCTGGTCGGCGCCGGTCCGAGCGGTCCCGTGTGTGACTCGGGCCCGATCCTGTCCCACCCGGGGCACCCCGGCTCCCTGCGTCACTCCGCCAAAGCGCCAGGTGCCGGGAGTCCGGGCTCCGCGTCCCGGCTGTACCCCCCACGGGACACTTCTCCCGCCCCTCGCTCTCCCCCGAGCTCTTCGCCTTCGCCGATAAACCCACGGCAGCGTGTGGCCCTGTCCTTCCGGGCGGGGGGTTGAGCTGTGGCCCCGGTGACTTCTCGGGCCGTACAGGTAAGTACACCTGTGGATGCTGCCCGGGCCGCCCACCGTGGTAAAGAGTTGAGGAGACTGGACTAGAGAGACTGACACGACAGAACAGTGTCACGTCGGGCGGCCACGTTTCTGTTCCCGTCCTTAGAGCAGTGGGTTGGGACCCAGTACCGCAGGCACTGGGCGTGGTGCCCTTTGCTGACACCTCCGAAAGACTGGCAGGCGTGGCTCAAAGATGGAATTGGTGGGCCGTGGGCATAAGTGATTTTTTTTCAACTGGGTCCTGAGGAAAAAAAGTTTGAAAACCACTGCCCTAGAGCAACGCAGAATCTGTAGGATGTAAAGCAGTTCTCGGGGGGTGTCCAGCACAGGATCAGGGCCTCTAATAATAAATCTTTTGTCCTCTCAAGCTTTCTGTCCAAGCACTGCAAAGCACCTTGTCTACCTCAGAGAGGGATTTAGACATTTTACAAATGGGAGAAATGGAGGCACCGAGAGATTAACAGAGATTGTGATGGAGAAATTCTAGTAGATTATTTGACTGCCTTCTAGTGTAGCTATGTTCCTCTCCAGTACATTTTTTGCAGAATCCTTGATGTTGGGGGTAAAATAAATATGACTACAGAGAATGAACCTGTGAAAAAGCTGGAAAGAACTGAGCTGTTGACTCCTGGGCCTGCCCCCCAGTTCTAACCACTAGACCTATTACCGTTCTCAGCACTAATGCCTTGGTTCATCCAAGAACATTAGAACAGCCTTACTGGATCAGACCAAGGGTCCGTCTAGCCCAATATCCTGTCTTCTGACAGTGGTTAATGCCAGGCACTTTAGAGCGAATGAATAGAACAGGGAGTCAAGTGAACCATCCCTTGTTGCTATTCCCAGCTTCTAGCAAACAGAAGCTAGGGACACTTTCTCTTATAGCATGGTTTTGCTGTCTGCTCATTTTTTCACTTTTTTTGCTCCTTTTGCTAAGTATGTTAATGGGAAGTTTCTTCTGGTGTGCAGCTTGCTGAACTGAAACAAGAATGTCTTGCCCGTGGCCTGGAGGTGAAAGGAAACAAGCAGGATCTCATAAACAGACTCCAAGCCTACCTTGATGAACACGGTAGGTAATGTGTTGGGCTGGAGTGAGCTTTGCCAGTGTGAGGGTCCCTCCAGCAAGGTTGACTCACAGGGCCCTGCTGTAGCCTCTTTGTTTTTAAGTTTGAACTCTCCCTAATTGATTCCTTTTTATAAGATTCTAGCGGTGGTGAACAGTCCACATTATGTAGGCTTGCTGTGAGATTCTTGCAGTAAGCGCCATCCTGAGGTCTCAGCCTCTGAGAAGCTACCTGATTAGACAAGCCTCAGAATTTTCTTGGTGATGGGTCCAGTTCCGCAGGTGTGAGCCTGACATTGGGGTCCTCAGCCACCCAGGGTTGAAAGTGGGAGTCCACACAACGGAGCTGCCATTATTATTTCACACACATCACAGATTCTGTGTGTGGGGCGGGGGAGGAGCGCTGCGTGGCACCTTAATTCTGTGTGATTTCTGCAAGGTAGAGTGGTGCAGAATTCCAGCGGGAGAAGCGTTAATATCTGTGTCTCTGGCTGGCCAGGTTATTTGCAGTAGAAATTGATCTGTACGGATTTTTAAAATTATTTTAGCTGAAGAAGAAGCAAATGAAGAAGATGTTTTGGGAGAAGAAACGGAGGTAAATCCTATTACTGTGAGCAGATTATTGTACTGTGAATCTATTTTAGATGTAGCTGTGTTCCAGTTTGTCTGACATTGTCTGATCTTTAGGCAGGTTCCAGGCAGGTGGCAATGTACAGATTAATTACTCTATATCTTGTCAGTCACTGTCACAGTTGTGGGGAATGCCACAGTGTATGAACTGCAGTGTGTTTGATATTGGTACTAATGAGGTTTCTTGGAGACTGCATAAACTTGGTACGTGGCTGATATTACAGAATTGGACTCATTTAATAATAACCCTAAGTATGAAGTAAACTGAGTTAGCTGACTCACTGAACAGCAGATCTTAGCAACTGGAAAATGTGCTGCTTCTTGTGCACAAAAACAGGTACTTCACATAATACTGTGAAAGTGAGCGGACACAGGCATAGCCACACTTCCTGAAGAAGAGAGCCTCAAAGCAAAGGATTTGCACTCCAAGAGGGAGCAAAGAGCTCAACTGTCAGGAGACCAGTTAATGTTAGAAATACTCAAGACTAATTTTCCTATTTACCCCCCGTTTCATGTTCCTAGCTTCTAAGTAAACAGCTGTCTGTGTGTGACTCTAGAGCCTTATGTGTTGTTTTAAGTACTTGTTCACCTGAATGTTTTTCTACTGCAAGTGCTCACTTTTCATCATAGATGTTTTGCAGTTTTTGTGCGTTTTGCCAGCTACCTCCCTGTGAGTAGCTATTGTAAACTCAAGAGTGTTCTCATCCCGAGCACATTTCCTGTGTCCTCAGAAAATGTGGATGTTTTTAATTTTGAGTTCTAGTCTTGCCAAAACAAATGTAAGACACACACATACATAACAAAGGTCACTTATCTGTACACTTACAAGGTCTGCTAAGAGTTCATAAAAAGACTCAGCATGTCTAAGAAGGTCCCTGAACTTCCACACAAGCCCAGAGAAAGTGTAGAGTCAAACAAATCTATTGCCACTGACATCTTGGTTAAATTTGGCTCTGACATATGCTGGTGTATTAAGGGAGTTGTGTCTGTCTATGTCATCTCTAGGTTGGCCCCAAATAGAATGTCCATGTGGTATGACAGACCAGAAATTTTACCAGTTACTTTTTAATGCTGAGGGCTGTCTTTTAGAGCACCAGAGAGAAACTAAAGTGCATTAAAATGGGTAGATAGGTTCATTTTGGGGTTCTGAACTTTGAGAGACTCTTTCATCAGGTGTTGCTGTGGCAGCTGATGAGCCCTGTTTAAAATGAGACAGGCCTTCTGATAGGTGGCTTTTCAGTAGGTTTTTTTTTTTTTCTCCTTGGTTTGCCAGACCCCCAGATCACTAGCCTTCAGTAGACACTGCAAAGTCTGTCTCTTTCTCTGGGGACTGGTTGGAAAGGGAGAGTCAAAACTGCTGTGCAGTAATTCAGAAGGAGAAAGGTGCGCTGATTCGGGACATTTTCTCCATTTGAATTCTGTATGTAATGTGGAAAAACTTGTTTCCAAGCACCTAGTGCTTCGGGTAGATGGCTTTATACAATCGAAACCCATAAATGTTGGCTGTGTCCCCTACAGCACCTCTCCCTTCCATTCATGGGCTGGAGAATTTACTGATCCCCTTTCTCATCTAATTGAATTTCAGGAAGAAGAGCAGAAGCCGGTAGAGCCTCCTGCTAAAGAGGAGGAACCTCCTGAAAAATCAGCTGATGCGTAACTATCAATTCTTTCTAGGTCAAAGCATGTTTCTGGGGAATGCATGGCACTGACTGAGAGGATATGTCTCGGTGTGGAGACAGTAGCTGAAATCTACAAAGCCAAGTATCATAGTGTTGTGTGTGTGGGGAGGGAGTTTAGTGTAGTAAACATCAGGCACAAGATCAGTTGGACTCCCTGGAATCACAGTGTCCCATCCCAGCAGGGTAGGCTCTGCTCTTCATTCTTTCCTGGCAGCTAAACTGACTCCATGCAGTTAGTCTGTGCGGATCTTTTGGAGGAGTCTTTAAAGGAGGGCCTGTCTGCTTCATGTGATCGTCAAACATCTCTGACCGATTCCGTAAGGGTAGAATTCTGGCTTCTTGTACTGGCTACTGAGAGCTGTTTCAGAGGTGCTGTGCACAGGATTTGGGAGCGAAAGATACTGCCGAAATGTGAAATAGTCGTCTGATTTCCAGTCAGTTGGCCTGGCTCGCCTTCCTTCTCTTGTGACTGGCTGTGCTGTATCTTGCCCATTTGCTCAGGCAACCTGCAGTCACGGGGGAAACGGGTGGACGTGGATTAAACTAGTAAATTAGTCCCTCCTCACTTTTGCACAGTGCCAAGAAGACACAGCACGGGGGTGTCTTCCATGCTTTTTCCTTTCATGGTGGTTCCTAAGCATTTGCTTCCATGGCTCTGAGCTGAGTTTTCTTAATCCACAGACAGTTGTTTGGGAGATGCAGGGGGTGAGTTAGCAGTTACTGTGGATAGAGGGTGCACAGGGTTTAGTGCCAGAAGGTAAATAGGAAATTAACATGTGGTTTATTTTATTTTTTTCATTTTTGGAGCTAAGACAATGTATTGTGTTTGTGCAGAGAGAGGTCCTCTTTCAGGGGAACTGAGCGTTGCAGTTAGAGCCCAGTACATTACTGCTAGTAAATCCCTGCAGTTTCATCTGCAAAGACCTTTCATTTACTAGCTAACATCTCCATGTCTTGGGAGGCAGGTACATATTTATCCCTCTTATTTTTGTCAGATGGCAATGTGACCGTCCAACGCCACTGTTCCTTCTGCAATTGGAATTCAGTTCTTTTCTCACAGTCCTCTCCTCAGCCGCTACCTCTCTCTATGGGAGGGTGTTTCTGCTCTCCTCTGTTGCCAATTACTGTGCGCAGATAGTCAACATGAGCTTGTTACGGTTGTCCTCTTGTGCTGTGGGTCAGAACAAAGCCTCACTTGAGCCATCAGAATAACACACAAAGAGGTCCCGGTCCTCTGTATACGTGTGAATTTCAGCTTAATTGCCCACGTCCATGCCTGCTCCGGGGCTGTTGGTGGTACCTGAGGGAAGCTGCTGAACTCTCTAGAGCTCTGTTCTCAGTTTCTGCATTGAAATGATTGCATTGCGCAGCCTGTTGGCTTTCGGGTGCATGTGAGCAGTGTGGCTCAGATCCTTCATCTCAGCTGTAGGCAACGGCCAGCTGCAAGTTAAATCTCCTAAGGAGAAAGGGATAAATTCCGTGTCTCCCAACCAACATCCCTCATGAACAGAAGCCAGGTTTCAATGTCCTTGTCTGCCTGGGATCTCTGGCTGTGTGTCATAGTTGAGGTGTTTGTCTGTATGATTGCAGCCTTCCCAGTATTTGAATGATAGCTTGGAAAGACGTACAAAACCAAGCTGTGATGCGTAGCTGGCTGCTAAAGTGGTAGGAGGCTTAAGGCTAATGTGAGTTCAGTACTTAATTTTGGACAGCAGGGGGCATCCTTTATCTGCATCCCAAACGAGCAGCTCCGGAGGAGGCTGGAGAGTAACAAGCCCTGGTTCCTGTTCCGAATTGCTTCCTGTGAAAGTGTAATTAAACCATTACTACCTTTCAGGGCATCAAATGGGAAAACTGTCCGGGAATCTGGAACAAAAGCAGTGCATTTCTCCAAATGGGAGACCTTAATGAGGCTGGTTATGACCCACTGTTTTATGGGAGTTGTTTGGGGGAGGTGGGGGCTGTTTCTTTTACCCTGGGAACTTCCGAACTTTGTCTTTCCTTCTTTGTTTTCTCCCTCAAACCTCAGCCCTATTTTCAGAGCATAAACTTTGGAGCACGCCCACTCCATTATCCTTGTGTTCGGTCTCTTTACTGGCCTTCACTGTAGCCAACTGCACATTGTTAAAGAAGCGTGCATTTGAAATAGAGCCCGAGCTGAGAAAGCTGGCGCTGACCTGTTGAAAGTAACCTGTGGCTGTCCCGTGAACTAGAGCAGAGCAACCCTTTTTAACTAAATAGCTGTAAAGGAATAAAACTCTGCAGGGCACAGAGGCCAGGCTTTGGGCTTCTCATGGGAGCTGAAGGTTTCTGTTGGGAGTCTCTGGGAGATAAGTGACAGATTATTCTTGGGAGTGTGATGTAGACATATCACCTCACAAGCATCTCAGGGCTGCGTGCATAGTGGTGAATCCTCACAACGCTGCTCACAGATGAGGGTCCTGCCATCCTCAAGGCTGAATTCTGAATTGGTGACAGCTGAAAGCAGAACCCCTGAATCCTTGAACCCCTGGAGTGTCTCTGGCTACTAGACCAGACTCTCTGTTAATAGAAGCTAGGCGTCCTAACCCACCCCACTAGTCACACTACAGATAGGACTCAGGGGGCCTGACTGTCAAGGCCGTGGCCTCACCGGAAGAGTGCTTCTCTCTTTGTCTTCCCCATAACCTTGGGGATGGGCTTTATTTCACATCTCAAGCTATCTTTGGCACCACAGCACCACACTTACAGCTGTCTTCCTTGCAAGGGCCGGAGAGCATTGGTGTCTCCGGGGTGACAGCTGAGGATGCTTTTGTTCTGTAGACCATGAGCCCGGCAGTGGTGTTGGCTCTTGGTAGAGATGTGGAGGGTGGATGTATGTGGCGGGAGATAGCCCTGTATCTCAGCTGCCGGGATACGTTATCTTAAACTAGCAGGAATTCTCTAGTTGGAAATGAGATTGGTGGGTGTAGATTCCTGGCTCTGATCCCTCTCTCATTCCCTCCAATCTTCTAGGGGCGCAGAAAAGAAAGTGGTGAAAATAACATCAGAAATACCCCAGATGGAGGTAAGGTTCCTTCTGTCACTCCCATCCCTTCCCTCCTTTCAGGGATATCTGAAAACACACATTTTGGGATCCCTCTCTTAGGTTCCCTATCAGTGTTCCCACTGTAAGCCCTGTTAGGTTTCTCAGGGCTTATATTGTGGTTCTGAGTTGCTTTTAGGCTGCCGATTGTCCTTGGAGATGTCCTCCTCTTGGTGCATTTCCGTTTTGACACCAGATTTTATGGCTTGTTCCTGTCAGTGTGTGTCACTTTCCCTTCTTCCTTTCTCATCTCTGCCACCTTGTACCTTATTGCCACCAGTCATCACAGGCCACACATCAGTACCACCTGCCTGGCAGCTGCAAGATGAACGTGGAGCTAAATTTGTCTGTGGCATGTGACTGTATTTCAGTCAATGGATGAACTTGGTCCATGGAATCCTCTGGCTATGGACTCACAGACAGACCTGCGTCTATTATCACATGGGCTGGGTCAGCTGCATCTCCGCTCCTGGTGGCTCCAGGGTCCTGGGCTTGCTGTTGCCAGCTCTTTTAGGCCCTGGAGTCCTTGAGATGTAGAACTAGAGAGGATGGAGCCCGGCAGAGAATGCGCTGTAGGAAGTAACCCTGATTCAGATGAACGGATGAGTGAGCAGATTCTCGTCTTTACTTTTTGTGATTCTCTCTCTCGATTTATGTTTGCCGGCCTTATTTAAAGGAAACACACCAGAAGCAGCCGATGCATTCCCCTGTAGAAATGTTGCAAAGTTATTGGGTCCCCAAAGCCATTCTGCTTCTTTTAAGGCTTTTTTTCTGCTGTGACTTTTTTCTTATTCTCCAGAACTAAGAGGTTAGTATGAAAACAAGATTCATGTCTCCCTGCTGTTCTGCCGCCACCTCGAAGTTCTAATCTTCTGTTTGTGACATGAACATCTCCACAGCAACCGGGGGTGATGTCGCAGATGGAGGATTATGACTTCAGCTGAGGGAGTAATGAGGAGAAATACATAGACACTGATCTGAAATGGACAAAAGAGTGACTTCTTCCATGCTTTGTGGGGTCCCTTTGTCAGCAGCTGCTGAAAGAGCTCATGTAACGAATTTGCTATCATCATACCTATATCCTTCTTCTCAGTGCCAAACTCTGCCAAGGGCCATTCACAAAGAAAATGCAATTTTGTAGTTGTAGATGTGATTCATGTTTCATGTACCTTTTCAGTCAAGGTCTAAATTTCCATCGAGTGGCATCCTACTGAATATGTGACCTAGGCAAGTCATTTCACTCTTCTGGGCCTCACTGGTCCAAGCAGAATGAAATGCAAGTGTAAGTAACAGCATAAATAAACCACATTTTTTAAATTCTGATACTCTAAGGAGCTTAGTAACAAAGGTTTAGTAAGTACTTAAGAACGCAGGAATTGCCTGGATCAGACCAGTGTTCCCTCTAGTCCAATAGCCTACCCCCTCCTCCGCCCCTCCCCCAGTAGTGTCCAGTACTAGCTGGTTCAGTGGTAGCTGCAAAAACCTGAAGATAAATGGCCCCCTCCTAGCCCACAGTACCCAGGCTGTTGTGTGCCTGAAGCAGGAGGATGTCTGACCCTTCCAAAGCTCTTGTCTGTGTTCACATTGTTTGGTGTAACAATTCTGCATATTTGTGTGGTTTGCATACAAGTCCAATCCTTTCTATGAGTATTGCTAAATTTTTGGCCTGAATTCTAGCATGGGGCAGCAGGCTAATGCATGGAAAAATGTTTCCTGGTTCCTGGTTTCCTGCTATCAATTTTAAAGATATTCCCTTTCAATTTCATTAAGCAGACTCCTTTTCTTGTATTTTGGGAGAGGATGAGTTGCAGAGCTTCATCTAACTTCTCTAGACCATGATTTTGTATACCTCTTATTGCATCCCTCCATACTGCTCTCCTCTTGAAGGTAAATGCTCCCAGTCTTTGCAGGCCCTCTTCCCATAGAAGTTTGTTACTTTTTAGTCTCGGGCACTAAAATATTTCCAGTTGCTCATACTGTAAAGCACCAAATTAACGTGTATGGTTTTGTGTAAGTAACAAGTCGCCAAATGTCAGCTCAAAATGATCTTTCCTCCTTTTAAGTATGAAGATACTTAAAGGACTATAACATGCATGTGTATTAGTGCACACTCCTGTGCTTTCAGTGTTTCCACCCTTTGCTCCTTTCCCAGGCAGGAGCTTTGTCTGTGGGAAGGAATGGCAGGCTGGGTCCTTTCTGTGCTGTTGAATTTCAGCTTGAATCGTATTTTCATCGTGAAGTGATAAACTCCTCTTGGAAAGCGGAGCCAGCGAGGTGAACAGTGCCCGGCACCCTTGGAACGACTTGTTCCAAGATGCAGAGAATAGGTTCCATTTTTGAAATAACACCGCTTTGGTCGGGTGAGGGGCTGAATGCCCTCCGCTCAGATTTAAAGGTGGGGAGCGGCAGGTGCCCAGGATCTCATCCAGGAAAGGCTTCCTCTAGGATTAGGTAGACTTTCATTATGCTGCTCCAGTTTATCAAGACCAGAGAAATAAGAGAGCTGCATTGCTAGGCCTATGTCCCAAAATCTAAGGGATGGCCAGGACATGGATCAAGGACACCTGCTTGCAGCTCTCTCTACCTCTGTCTGTGGGATGAGGGCAAAGCTGATCTCTGCTAGACTGAACCCCCTCTAATCACCTCTTAAAGCAGATCTAAGAGGATTTTAGAAACCTTTTGTGTAGTTTTTCCTTCCGTGGTGCCTTGTCTCCAAGGATCACATTCTGCCTGTGAGGATGGGGACTATCTCTGTTTTAAGCAGGGAAAAAGGGGTGGAAAAACCTGCTTGTTCGTGGTGAGTTTGTAAAAGAGTGGGGGATGTCGCTCAGAACCCTGGGCCTGGCCTCCTGGCTTGTAGGGTGTGTGTGTTTCCTTTGGAATCAAATTCAGGATTCCCTGGGTCAAGATGTTTCTCTGAACTGGATGCCAGTGTCGGATTAAGTCTCACCCTGTCTCTTCTCCCTCTTTTAGAGAATGCAGAAACGGGCTGAGAGATTCAATGTCCCCGTGAGCATGGAGAGTAAGAAGGCCGCACGAGCTGCTCGGTAAGTCTCTGCTTTGAACATTGTCACCCTTTCGTGCTTTGGCGGAAAGCTGCTAGGGATCTTGCTTCATTGACGGGTCAGCTGCTGCTCACCACAGAGCTTTGTGTAGGGATCTAGAGCAGTTCTGAGGAGTGAAAGTCTCTGGGTTTCTGAGATGCATGTAAAAAGTGAAGGCAGCTTCTGAAGTGGGTGCTCTCAGCTGTTTATCTGAGTTTCCACACGGCTTTGTTTACTTTGAGGTCCTTGATGCTTGCACAGGCATCTCCTGTCCAGTATTAAAGATTGGAGCCTCACCGCCCCTATGCTGCTGCCTTCCCCCCAGGAGAGGAAAGGGCTTTTTATCATTATTTGCGGATGGAGAAGCTGAGTCGTGGCGAGGAGAAGGGGCTTGGCCAGAGCTGTTGGTGACAGAGCTCAGAATACAAGCTAGGGGTCCTAAAAGAGAAGCCTGGGTGTTAACTGTTAGGGAACATTGCCTGCTCACCCCTGAGTGTCACAGGCAGTAAGATGGGGCATGATGGAGCTCAGATTATGAGGCAAGTGTCCGCTATTCAGCACCTGGCTGGCCCTTCGAGCCTGGCTTGCTAGTGTGCTGCGTACCTGGGCCCTAAAACACCAGTGACACTTCCGCAGCCGAGTCCCCTTGGTGCAGCATGACAGGGCCGGACGGGTGCTGAGGGCCTGGTGCAGCTTTGGGACAGCGGTGCTGATGCTTGCCCGGTAGAGATTCTGTTTGTAGCGTAAATGTAGCGGGAATGACAGCGGCAGCCGGTCCAGCATGGCCACCCAGAGACCAATCCCTCTCAAGCAGATGCTCAGGCTGCATCTTATACGTGGCAAGTCAGAGGTTTCCTGCCCTGCATTGCAGCTTTGATTCTCTGACAAAGCTCTCTCTAATTTCTACAGGTTTGGTATGCCCTCAGCTTCCACTAAAGGTAGGCAAGTAAAGTCAGCTCATCCTTCAGCAAATGTTGAACATTTCCTTTTTCAAAAAGAAAAAAGCCACATGAGGCCTGGTATTTTTCCAGCTGCTTCTGTCCCGCTCCCCAGTGGCCACCAGAAGCAGCGGGCTGGCAGAACACAGGCTAGGAAATGGAAGTGTATTGTCCTGGTCCTTCTGCAGGGTGGCTGCAAGCTACCCTTCTCCAGTGTGTCTCTTGTATGGTGCCAGCTGCCATGCGCCTTCTGTGGGTGCTGGGCTCCTTTAAAAACACAGCTCAGAATTGTCAAACCCTTCAGGTACCTCAGAAGGGGCCCATCTGCATTTTTACAGATGGGAAAACTGACTCTGGGATGAAGTGACATCTCCAAGGTCATGCAGCGAGACAGTGTCAGAGCCAGGATTGAAATGGACTTTGGTTCCTGACTCCCAGTCCTATGTTTAGTGCACTAGAACGTGAGGGGACACCCAGCTAGTTCTGTTCAGTCATTGTCCAGGGAAGATTGTTTAAACTACATCTTTGCTGGGGCAGCGGAGGGCAGTGTTCAGAGAGCTCTATTTAAAACTGTTCTTGCCATTTTTGATCACTAACTGTTCTTCCCCCTGCTCCCACTCTCCAATCTCAGGTCTGTCTGCAGACAGCAAGCCTACGGTAAGGAATGCTTATTGCTTATAATTATAGCTTTAATCACAATGCCAGAAGTGTTTAGCTTGTTCAGACAAGTCTCCATCCCCAGGAGTAAATAGTAGACCCCCAAAATAAACCAGGTAGGAAATGCATGAGGTTGCTTGAGGTTATCCTGGCATTAAGCTTGCTAGGACCCCTCCGCTATGCAATATTTGGCTGCCTGTCTTAGCTGCCTGCCCTCTTGGATAAGCTGGCTTTAGAACTAAATGCCTGAAGGAATAAAGGCAGATATTTTATTAATATTGCATGTGAGCTTCCCGCTTGTGTTCTGTCTTTGCCCTTTTTTGCCTGAATTGGTATTTGCATTGCTGCAAGAACCTAGATTCAGTACAGCCTGCTCTTTGCATACTGTAAATTACCCTTCCTTTCTAGTGTCCAAATGGTGCACTGTTCTGTCTCAGATTTCATAGTGAAATGTAAGGTTGTAAAATACATATAGGGCTCAGAGTTCCAAGGAGACTGGACAGCCACCTTAGTATGCTTGTGCTTGATCATGGTGAGTTACTGGTGCAAGATGCACCAGAAAGTTAATTTAAGCAAGATTTGTGTGTAAGCCACGTTTCTCTTGTGCTGCGTGTTTTTGGGAGATGCTGCTCAGAAGTAGGTTAGCGTCAGAGACGCCGGTTTCCTCCATGGCATCAGATACTGTAGAAGACTTGTCATTGAAAGCCAAACCGAGCTTCATTGGAGTGTGGGACACTTCCTCCAAGGGAAACCTTATTGCTTCTGCCCTTTGAAACTTCTGCTGGACAAAGTGAGGGGGAATAAAGTGATCGAGGGTGTCTCTAGATGCGTCCCAGTAGTTCCTGAAGAGTAAGGATGAAGTGCAGGAGCTGAAGAGATGGCCAGTGTGTTTGTCTGAGAGGCAGCGTCTTTCCTGCCATTGTGTTAGTTGTTAGTGCTGAAGGAAGAGTCCTGAGTGCGTCAGATTTACTCTACCAAAATGAGGAATCTGTTGACGGACCGTCGCCCTCTGCAGCATTGTCTTTTGCCAGGACTGAAGGTAGCTTTATCAGATGCCTGTTCGTGAGGCTCGGGAGCAGAACACAGCTCTTGGGAAGTTCTCGGCTGCTTCATTTGAGGCACTGGTCTGTGCCTTGTAGCTCATCCTTCCCCTGGCAGCTGTCACTGCTGGCTCTGGTGAGTTAGCGCAGAGAGGGTGTTGCTCTCTGTTCTGGAACCCTTCTCCCATGAGTTGCCCTCTCCCAGCCACAGTTTGTCTTTTCATTTCCCCACTCTTACAGTTCAAGTGACAATGATTTAAACGTTCAACTGTTTCCTGTGTCTTTGTAGGTTAACATGGATAAATTAAAGGAAAGGGCTCAAAGATTTGGGTTGAATGTCTCTTCGGTCTCCAAGAAGGTAAGGTGCATTAGCCCCTAGGATGCAGTCTGCACCTACAGATCAGTATAATACACAGAATAGAGAAAGTTCCAAGTCATCTTGTTTCCTGAGATTTTTACCTCCTGTCACTGACGCAGCATGTCACGCACCCCTTGTCAGCATGGTTTCCCGCACTCCCAGTCCTTTCCGCTCTTGCTTTGGCTTTCATTTGGTTGGTTTTGAGGAAGCGCTGACTGCCAGCGCTAATCTGGATAGAGGGTTTCGTTGAAGACAGACTCTTCATAAACTGTTCGTAGTGGGAAGGAGAGAAAGTTGAGGTGCTTTTCTAAGCAGATTGTTTTCGGGCGTTTGATTTGCAGTGTCTAGGTGGATACACCTGCTTGGCCTTCACAACCGATCTTCTCCCCAAGGTAATGACTTGCCCTGGGATGAGGAGCTCTAGAACTTGATGTTTGAAAAGAAACTCCAAATGAACACATCAGGGGATTGAAAATGCTGGACCGAGTTCTAGGCCCCCCTGGTTGTCAGGGTCGAACACTCCTGTGTATTGTACGTGCAGGATGTGACTGAGTGTTTCTCACTGATCGGAAATACAGCGAATGAAGCACAATTCTAACTTGCCTGGAGGAACCAGTCTTTTTGGTGACAGGTCTTGAATGGGCTGGGAAGGAGGGAGAGGAAGAGTGTGGGAGTACACAGATGCTCACCAGTACCATAGAAATGTTCTGTTGTCGGAGAGATTAAAATGGGCAGGGGAGAAGAGATGACGGACAGAAAAGAGCGGGATTAATAGTATCTTCTTGCATTGATACAGCAGCGTGGCCCACAAAACCTCCCCCAGGAATAACCTTCTCAGCCCCGGGGTGAAGTGCACGGCAACACAGCATGGCGCTTTAGGACAGGAAGTGAAGACGAATCTTCCCCCCTTGCAATGAGTGTGCTAGAGGGATTTGGAAGCCCCCTCTCTCTCTCTCTCTCTCTCTCTCTCTTTGAAAAAGTGGAAGGGGTGGGTTTGTCATCTTCCCTCTGCCACTGAGGTATAAACCATGTACATTTTATCGCATCTGTTTCTTAAGCAGTCTGAGTGAAATGCCAGGCTCTGCAAATGTGGAACCAGGAAGTTCAGTGAAGTAGAAAATAGCTGGTGTGGAGGCCACTGCCCCTCCCCCACGCATCCCTTTGGGGGTAAGGGGATCAGGCAAGTGTGTTCCAGCTGGAATCGGAGGCAGGGCAGTGCCGGGTGAGAGGCTGCTCAAACATCATTAACCCCGTCACTGGGAGCTGTTGGTTTTCAGGAAGGATATATGCCTTGTCAGCATTCGTGGCTGCAGCTTGCTTTCGGTAGAGCTTTGCAACAGCGCTCAGCATTTCTTAGAGGCCTTTCCAGGATTATTCTTTTTGCTCCAAGACCTTGAAGAAATCCAAAGCGGTGCGAGCGCGGAGTCTGAGCTGAATATGTGCTTTATAAACAGCAACGCCAGGCTAAGTTCATTAACGAAGTGATCCTTTTCGAGAGGTGGAGGCACACTGGGAGGGAAAAAGACTTGCCCGAGGTCACCAATCCATGGCAGAACTGGGTCTAGCAGGCAGGGTGCCTGACTCCGTGGCTGCGGTTTAACTCAAAAAGCAATCCTTCCGCCTTCTCAAAGCAAGGTCTCCAGCCTGTGCAGTGCTGTGTCTTGTTTTTGTTCCTCTTCCATCAGGAAGCTGAGTTCATTGCCTGAGCAGTGGCTTCTCCCACTGAGCGGAACACTCTCACATTCCTGGGAGGAATATTCTTGGTGACTTTAATTAGCCTGTCGTATTGTGCGTCCCACCTGGGTGTTCTTTATAGCGTTTCATTATGATGCAGCCTGGCAGTTGCTAATGTTTACATGCGTCTTGGCAGGTTTTTTATACCCTGCGTAGCAGCAAAACCGTTACAATAAACCATTGTCTCCACAGAGCCACACTTCATTTCCCATTCAGATTGGTTTGGAAAAGGGGGGTGCGGGAGGTGAGAGAAGGGGGATTGCGGACCTGTGGAGAGCAGAGAGCGAATGCAGAGCTGCATTTGTGGTGGAGAACTCATCCGTAGCTTTGAACCCTCTAGCCCTCTGGGGTGAAATCTTTCAAGTTTAAACTCCCCTTCCTCTCCACCCAAAAGGGAGTAGGGAAGGCCTCAGTAGGCACCTAGCAGATAAAGGTTGATTTTTG
Source organism: Pelusios castaneus (assembly GCA_007922175.1). NCBI lineage: Eukaryota > Metazoa > Chordata > Testudines > Pelomedusidae > Pelusios > Pelusios castaneus. The sequence goes on from ML685866.1 coordinate 4,874,354, forward strand.
GCAGGACAGGAAAGGCGGGTGCTCGTTGTCTCTTGGCAGTACGGGACCATCACATTCATTTTTAAAATGAAATTAAGCAAGTGTTCGTCTCCCTGTCGTACTGACTCATTCTCCCTTCTGAGGCGTGCTGAGACATTCTCTCTGACCGGAAGTTGCCATCCCCTGCCCTCCTTGCCCCATACACACGTTCGTACGTTTCTCTCTCTATAGCGGCTTCTCCCTGTAATGTGGGGACTCTTGTCTCCCGGGTGGCTGGACTGTGGTGGGTTTGGTGTTGCAGAGGGAGCTGCCTGTGGGATCGTTTGTGATGCAGAAGCATTTCTCCAAGGGGTTGTTTGCTTTTTATCTATCCAATAGCCTTGTAAGTCTCCTGCTGAGTGTTGCCACCAGATGGAAAGTCAAAACTCTTGAGACAACTTAAAAGCCTAAGCCTGCCTCTGCCCAGCATTGCATTATCAGATACCCTTCGCTGCGGAGCAAGTGACCAAAATAATTGGCTTTTCTATCTCCCCTTTTATGTGGAGGTCACAGGCTGCCTTACAAACTGTTTAGCTGATGGCCGTTAAGATCAAAGAGATGAAGTGACTGTGCCACAAGAGTGTACATTGGGTTGGGACAGTATTACCAACAGAATCCAGGAGTCCTGAGTCCCTGTACCCTGCTCTGCTCCTAGAAACGCCCCCTTCCAGAGCTGGGAATGGAAAAGAGGAGTTTTGAGTCCCAGTCTCCTAACCGCAGTGGGGGGGGTGTGTACGTCCGTACCCGTAGCTTTCTATCTCTAGCTCCCTGGCAACACGTGTGCATGGGTCCATGGTACAGGAGCTACTGTCCTGTCCAAAACACAAGGTTGAGACTCATCAAATGAGGCAGGCAGGAAGAGGCCAGTTGCAAAGAAGAGAGCTTCTGTGTATTGTCTTGGAGGTGACAGGATCAGCTGGTTGGAGTGGGGGAGCTGGGCGGTAGGACGTGTGGGGCCGTTCTCTGGGCTGACACTGACTTAGGCAAACGGCTTCACCTTTTTGTGTCCGTCTCCTTATCTGTACAGTGCAGTGAGAACTTGGCCATCTCTTGTGGAGCTCCAGAGATGTGCCGGGTCAGCCCACAGTGATGAGGAGGTAGCATGTTGTCTCTGCGGCTAGAAAGAGTTAAGGAAAAGCTAACATGGTAGCAGTCACAGCTCCAAACTCCTGTTGCCTTAATCCTTTTTACTGAGGGTTTGTTTGACGTGGGGCAGACAGACCTGTTGCACTCCTTGAGATTCGGTGCGCAGTGCTGGCATGCCATTTATTTCTGACATTTGTGTGGTATTGAAGGAGAACAAGGGTCAGGAGCCCAACAGAAAGTTTTGTGTGTATAAAATAACTAAATGAGAGAGAGAAAACAATTGGCTTAATAGTTTGGCTTCCAACAAGCTTATTGTAAGGTGCTGAGGACGAATCCTTTCCCTGGGTAACTTTTCTGCCTGCGGTCTTTCCAAGTACCCCCCACCAGTGCTGGATGTGAAAATGTTAATCAGCATGGGGGGTGGAATGCTGAAGCTGATGTTGGCAGACCAGGAAGGAGAAAGCTCCCTGAAAAAGAAGGCCCTTCTAGCTACCCTGCAGGGATCTGTATTTACTATAGCACAAGGCCAGCTTGGTGTACGCTGTGACGCTGCTGGTAATTGCAAATGGCTTATGCTGAGCTAGGATGGTGTCAAGTCAAGATCTTCACATCAGTTTTCAATCTCAGACTTTCTAAATCTTCCATAAATGTTAAGTCTCATGTGAGAGAAGCTTCCTCCGAGCTCTCATGTCAAGACAGGTATAAATCCACAAAGCTTGGTCTTCTGGGTGCTTTGTAGCTGGTCTGGGAGGACAGGCTCATGACTGAATCCTGGCTAATTTTAGCAGCTCCATTATCCATTGTGTGTCTTGTTTTTTAACTTGCTGTGGACTCTCCAGCTGCCTCCACTCGGGTGGTAGGTCTTCCTTGCTGGCCCTTCGGATAGTCACACCCCTCTCCTCTCCACCACCCAGAGATTGCACCTGAAGGCATCCCTTCTGTCTTTTCCACATCTCTTAATGTCTCTTTCCCTTTGCTATTGTTTCTGCCGTCTGTAGGGCCTTGTGGTGAGTATATTCACTGTGCATGTATATATCTAGGCATATCCCTGCCCTCTTGTGGTACTTGGAGCCCTAGGGAAACTTGCGTATGTCCTGCACTTTTGAGCACCTCTGGTGGTCTGCCTACTACCTCCTTCTCTCCAGGCCTGCATCGAATGGTCTGTATGTCTGAGCAGCTTCTGACAAGACAATCAGCCTTGTACCTCAATGTTTTCCTCTCAGAGGAAGGCTGAACTGATGTCCCGAGGGGCATTGTTCAGTCCTGGACACTAAAAGGTATCCGGTACCATATGGCAATACTGGGCTGCAAACTGGAGCTCTACCTTGGAGGGAGAGGATTCCCAGGGGTGCACAGTATCTTTTTCCAGCCCTGAAACTCCCATGATCCTGGCTATTTTAGTCTTACTCTTTTTAGGTATTGAGAAAAAGTTGCTCTAGATAATTTATAGAGGGTTTTGTGTCCTCCCTCTGGGTTGTGTACAGTTGGACTAATGGTAGTTAAGGCACCTAGATGGCAGGATTAGCAGTAATAACTAATGGGGGGGATTAATACCACTAAACTTTAATATTTGGAAGCCTTAATATCCATATTTGTTTTAGAAAAAGCCTGGATAGGCTGCCTGTGTGTTTGTATGTGTGTCTGCCTGAGAACCACACACACCTCACAGCCTCTAGCATGTTCATCTCTGACTGACTGCTCCTTCCCTCATCTCCCAGAAACCCAAGGGCACCGGTTTCTAACATGAGGAGCAGTGAATGTGGGTCTCTGGGATCAGAATGATGTGAAGAACCGTGCTGTGTCAGAAACTTTAACAGGAGGGTGCCGTAAGCTAGGCTGCCTCCTGCCTCGCCCACTGGTTGCTGGGAGAAGGTGTTTCTCCTCCTAATGGCCTGTGCATGAGTGTGGTGATGGCACAGGCTGCGTGGCTAACGGAGGCTGCGAGCGTGGAACGTGGATTTGTTTTCCCTCCGGCAAGAAAACAGTGCTGTCTAGCCTTTTACATAACACTCACGCCAGCCCCGTTCCCAGCTCCTTGCTCTCAATACCTGTGATGACTTTCTTTCCTGGTTACAGCCCCAGCTGTGTGACCCGTAGCTTTTTGTGACAGAGACCTGATTTGAACCTGGATTCAGGAATGGAGGGGGTTCATATTTTCACTGGTTGGTTTGCTGCTTAATTCAGCACTGGACCACTTCTTGACAAAGGCTAGTAAGAAAGCTGTCAAATGTAGGCTACTACAGTGTGCTTAAAAAGACATGGCCACTCTCTTCCACACGGCAGGACTGCTCAGGATGGGTGCGTGAGAAGGAATAACTCTATGGAGCTGGCATACCCATAAATGGTGTACTGGCTTGCCTGAGAAAGAAACCCAGCTCCCAATGGGGCCGTACCCTTACTGAAACCAGGAGGTGCTTACGGGCAAAGGCTAAAAAGATTTGTAGCTGATTTTTCTCAGTATCAGAATAGCAGCAGTCTCACAAGAGGGAGTGCGTGGCGAGGCTTTGGGAAGGGAGTGAAGCAGGATCTGGCAGTGAGCAGAGTCTGTAGGGGGGGATGCCAACCCCCAGGGGAAGTGGAGGCCGATCAGTGGTGCCCGGATAAGTTTCACACTTGTCCTGAGCCCTTGTACCCTAGTGGGTGGGCACATAGTGGGACTGTAGAGGGAGATTTCTGGTAAGTGATGAGGGCTCATGTGTCTCCCACTGAGAGCCAATAGGGAAGTTAGTGAAATCCAGCAGTTGTTGGTTATACAAGTTACTGTCTAAAGGGTACAGGAGCCAAGGATGAGAAAAGGCAACATTTCTTTGCCCAGAGTAGTTGATACTTGGAATAGCTCCCCTGCTCCCCCAAGACCTGAGCCTGCATCTGGAGGTGCTGGGTGATGTGCTTTAGGGGACCGCTGCTTTAGCAGGAGACCCAGCCTGGGTTCCTGGTTCATTCACCCTGAGGCAGAGGGCATTCAGCACTCTTTCAGATTGGGGTCTAAGGTGTCCCCTCCCATCCCATGGCCTTAGAGCAGGTTTCTCAGCTCTCCATTGCTCTGGGCCTTCTCCACCATATTGCTTCTAATACCAAACATGTGTTTAAAAACTGCACAAGCTGAGCATGACAGTTATTTTCCCACATGGCTGTTCCTATGGTAGTTTCCTTGGTTCGGAAGTGCAAGTCCATAATCTTAGCCTCTAGTTTCTAACAAAGTCACAGTAAATCGGTTAGATGTGGGCACAAAGCCATCTAAAGGCATGCTAGGCCAGTGGCTCTTGATCTTTCCAGTCCACTGTACCCCTTTCAAGAGCACACCCAAGTTTCACCTCATTTAAAAACTACTTGCTTACAAAATCAGCCGCACAAGTGTCATAGCACACTGTTACTGAAAAATTGCTTACTTTCTCATTTTTCCCATATAGTTATAAAATAAATCATCTGAATATCTGTAGTACTTACATTTCAGTGTGTAGCGTATAAACAAAGAATTGAGTGAAATTTCTGTTTGTGCTGACTTTGCTCGTGGTTTTTATGTAGCCTGTTGGAAAACTAGGCAAATATCTGACTGAGTTCTTCTCCCCCCGGGAAGAGCTCTGCATGCCCCCATTGAGACCCACGGTGCTAGATTAATGTGGGTTTGATGCTGTTCTGAGTCTGAGCCTACAGTTTAATAGAGAGCAGGATAAAGATGGTGTTTGGTCCTCTGTGAAATGTGAACAGACTCAAACTGTGTGAGGGTGGGCAGATCTGTCAGTACTGCAGAGTTCCTTTATTGGATTGTATACATTTTTTGTGCCAGAGACTGTCCTGTGATTGGTGCTTTGTAATGCACTGAACAGGTTTTTTTGGATTCCAAGTAAACATCATTTCAGGAATTCTTAATTAGGAATGGTTGTTATCCCACTCCCTGTCCCTAGCCATCTCCTGTGCTGACTTAAATGATCTGTATGGTCTGCTTAGTTATCCCAATGCGGACAGATATACGCATTGGGATATGTGACCAAAGAGCCATTGCCATCTCTGATCTGGCACGGCTTTGTGAGAACAGACTTCTTCCACTGAAGGAAAAAATAATCCTTTCCTCCTGTCAGCATTTCTGTTGCCGGGTTTATGACAGACACCAAAGTGCCTGGTTCCCACTGACTTTCACTGTTGGACACTTTTGGAAATCCTATGTACAGTTGCTGCTCAAGGTGTGGATGAAGATCATTGTAATTTAGCTAAGCCTGTTGTTTAAAGGCAGTATAGATAGGTTTGAAAATCGTTGATGTCCCGACCCCACCCCACCCAAAACCAGATTTTAAAACATGTCTGTGGTTAATCAAAATGTAGTGGGGGAAGTTTTTAACAAAGCCCTGGCACTTGAAGTGTGTGAGTTCAAACTCAGCACAGAATTCCTTATTCCCTGATGGTTAAAGGGAGGCACTAATATAAAATGTTCTTTGTTTCATTTTGGACTTCTAGAATCCACTTACATTTTGAATAAATAACAGTTTACCTGAAGAAGCATTATTATTTTTTAATTTCCTCAGAGAGCAAAAATGAAAATAGTTTCTTAAAAGAATTGGAAATCTCTAGATTGGTTGAAAATCTTTGTAAACTTGGTCAGAGAAGTAGCATTTCATTGAGGGATGACGGATGCTTCACAGGTGCTGCAGTGATGCCAGCCTGCCTTTCTGTGTGTGTGAAGATTAGGTGTATAGTTTTCACCTGCTTTGAAGAGGCTGTTCTGAGACCTGGGCATTTTAAAGGCGGAGGGATCATTAAAAGTTGCTCTCTGAAAGGGGCATCATCCATGTGAAATCTACTTAATGTAAACAGTTCGAAGCTGCTCCAGGTACAACCCTTCCCTGAGCTCCTTTGTCAGATTTTGTGGCTTTACAATCACATTTTCCTGTTCCTTTAAATGGTTTTCTCACCCCTGTTGCTTTGGTGAATGAACCACACAGATGGGAACCAGTGAAGCCAACGAGACACAAGTGCAGTTAAATGTACAAAGCAGCAGGCAGGGCCTGTAGGTGTTACTCGTAACAAATTGTTCACTGTGGTGTGATTTTCCTTTCTTTTTTCTTTCTGGGCTGGGCCTCTTCAAGCACAGAATTGCAATCACCTCCCCATGTGGCTATGGCCGTCCTGTGAGCTCTCTCACCTGTTGGCACTTCCCTCCCGCTCCCCTATAAACACATTGTGCCAGTGGGGCTAAAACCCAGCCCGCTGCTCTGGAAGTCACTGTCTCAGGGGGGCCAGTTGCTCTTCTCTGGGAGGAGGCGGCCGCCAGCAAGACTTACACTGGGAGCAGTTTGGGTTGCAGTGCAAAGCCCCCCAGATTCTCAGTCCAGCCCTTTCCCCTGTTCTCGTTGGCTGTCCTCTTCCCATTCCTTTGACGTGGCTGCCCCTCTGGAACATTGCTCTGACAGTAACCTCGGTCCTCTGTCCTCTCAGCTGCCACCACGGACTTCCTCGTCCTCCCCTCGCAGTATCCACGTCTCTCCAGCCCTCTTGCTGGCTTCCTCTCCTCACGCTCTCACTCCTTGACTCCGATTTTAAGCTGTCTGTAAATTACCGTGCACACCTAAGGTGCCGAATAAACAATGTCAGGGTTCTGTGACTTGCTCTTCCCACTCTCCATCCCTGTGCCAAGTATTTTCCCTCTCTCCTTCCATCCTTCCTCCAAATCCAGTTCTTCCAAGTAAGCTTCCTGTGATTCTGTCCCACCAACCAGCATTGTGATTTTTTCCAAAGTGCCTATCGCTGTTGTAACCAAACAAAATCTTCAAGGCATTCTCCATCGTGCATTCAACACTTCCCATGTCCAAGGTGTTCGGCATCCTCCAGCCTCTGCTTCCTAATGTTTTGCTATTTCTGTGGCAACGGTTTTAGTAAATGTACTGGCCTCGGTTTACGCTTATCACTTCTGGAAACTCGTTCCACCCCTTCTTGTGGAAGGCTGCGTTAGATTGTGACCTTTCAAGGGAGGAAGAGTGTCCAATTCAATCCACCCTTCTAGATGCTATTTAAATGCAATTCCAAGACGTACAGGGCCAGAACCCTAAAGGGACCTCGTTTTCCAAAAGTGCTGAGGAACCGCCATCTGGAAAGCGCCCCCTTTGAGGCGGCTCAAGATGGGGTATCCAGGTATTGAGGCTGACGTATGTTACCTCTTGTGGCTGTTCAGTATGTTAGTCCTTTTCTGAGTTGGTGGCAGGTCATGTACTGTTCTGCTCTTGTTTTCCTATTCTCCGACTCCTTCATAAGGTGGGCCTCTTCCCTGCATGCCACGTGCCTACGGCAATCCCGTTTTCATGGAACAGCAGCAGTTGGAAAGGTCTAGAGGGTATTTGTGGCTTTGGAAAGGGGGAGGTGGAGCAAAGACCATGTGACCGGCGAGTGCTTCTTGCCCCAAGTGGGGCAGAGGCGAACCACTGTCCTGCCTGAGTTGTGAGCATTTTTCTTCCTCTGTCTCTACTAGAAAGTCCTTCCTGACATTACGCAGAATCTTTCTCATTCTTCCTCAGATTTTAAACACTGGACTGTAAAATCCCTGTCTTGTTTCTCTTATCACCGCTAATGACCCAATCTGTTTCTTTGTCTCCTGTTCTGATTATCCTTTCTCCTCTGTGGGGGAGGAAAAGATTTGCATATTTCCCCTTTCCTGAATAATGCCCCCTACATAGTTTCATGCGGTGCGTTTTGCTGGCCAGAAGCCTGACCCAGGCCCTGCACTGAAGCAGTGTGTAACTCTGGCTGTGCTCCCAGTCCGAATCTGAGCTGTGCAGACCGAACCAGCTCCTCTCCTCCAGACTGTCGGGTGTTTTGCATATTTCAGTTTGGCCATCAGTTAACGAACGCAGTACCCAAAGTGTGTGTTGAGCTTGATTCATCACAGGCGGCTTCCCCAGACAACTTCCAGTCTAGGAAGGGGAAGAAATGGTGAGGTTCCAGCAGGGACGTTCCGTTCTTTGGTTGATGTGTAGCTTGCCTTTCCCTTGTAACGGCTTTAGTGTTCATAGTAATTTAGTGTTTACAGTTATTCCTTTCTTCGTGTTTGTCTCTCTCCTCATGCTGACACACACACCCCATGTCATTTGAAAAATAAATGACCAGGAGCTGCAAGAGGTCAGCAGGACCCCTGATCTCCACAGTGCCATTTGAAAAGGATTTGTGTGCTGAACAAACCTTTAGGGAGTGGGGAAGGGGTTGCTGAAAGGGAAGACAATGCTGGGGGGGACTCTGTGACCTCACTCTGTCCAGTCATCTGGTTCTTCATTTGTCCCTGCTGTGAAACAGAACTTATCTTTTGTCTGTAACACAAATACATCTTTTCCCCACCCCCCCTTCCCCTTCTATTATGGTTCAATCAATGATGTCATTATGTGTGCCATTCAGGGGCTGTTGAACCACTCGGCTGCAGGAATTTGGAGGAGCGACTGGGGAAGAATGGCAAACTCTGCTCTTGCTCTTAGCCTTCAAGAATCTATTCTAATCTGAACTAAAGAACTGAAGTCAGGTTTCTCTTTAACCCCTGTTCACCAGGAAAGACAAAGGTTTAAAAAAACCAGAAACACACAAAATGAGAAGGGGAATGAATGTGAGAGAGGTGGTAGCATGAACTACTTGGGTTTTCTTAAAGGAAGTTCTGAAGCCTAGAATAGTTCTGTTTAAAGCATCACTCTCTGAATTTGTTAATAAAGTCTACTGAAGAAGTTTTCTCCATTGTTCTTGACCGAACTGGAACACATCTTGGCTAGTGCAATTTCTGTAACTTTACTCCCTTCATTAGTTGGGTTTTTTCCCTCCAACATTTTTCTGAAAGTGCTGATGATGGTGGGAGTCATGTATGCTAGGAAACCTACCATGCAGTCAAATCCGTACACTTCCAGGGAGTTGCTATGGCATTTGATATGGAATCAGAGTATCCCTTTGCTTTGATGGGCTTACTTTTTAACACAGGCTTGCAGAACATTGCAGAGCCTCACTAAATGCGATCCAGAGGCCATTAAATCACTGGAAGGCTCCTGTGGGGCTTTGGAATGAGTATCATCCTCCCAACTAATTCAGTTTCTGAAAAATGTTGAGTCTCTTTATTGGAAGCCTGCTTTGATTTAGTTATTTCATAAAGGAGAAAGGCTTTCCTGGCTAAGGAAATAGGAGAGTGCCTCTAAAAAGTTCTGTGATTATGGGAGCTGGTCAGAGCTGCAGAATGAATTGATCCAGATCAGAACTCCACCACATGAATGTAGATTTAGATTCAGGCCCACCTCTGAGTAGCTTTGCTTATGTATGTCGGCTTTCCTACAGAAGAGTCCCATAGGAAATGGCTGAGTAAAACCGTACAGCCCTAGGCATAAGGTAGCTTTAAGTGGGTTCTGACTGACATGTCTTCTGCCAAAACATAGCAAATGTCTATGCTGGGCATTTCAGCTCTGTTTAAAACACAAAAGCAGATAGATGTCTTCTGGACTGAATGTATGAGCGGTTAGGATCAGACCAGTAAGGTCGATAGTTATTGGAAAAGTGATTTGCCTTCAGGTCTGAGATTAAACCTGATTTCTGTCACTAATAATTTAGAAACTCTTAATACATCTGTTTCTTGCTCTGGCTATTCCCACTAGTAAAAAGGTATAATACCTTCTGGCAAAGGGAACACGTAAGAGCCAAACAGAGATGAAGGAGTAGCTTTTGGAAGTTAAACAGTCTTAAGAGCATTTGGCCAGCAGTTTTTTCTCTGTATGTGATCTGAACTCCTTGAGAAATGTATGTGCAGATTTAAAACCTAACAACATTTTTATCTTGACAAAATATCTGCTCCTCCATTGATGGGCCCATCTCCTCCTGCTTCTGATGGCATCACTGATTAACATGAAGCTGTGAAGTGGGAAGCAAAGGACATATATTTACTTCTTTCCTAATGGGTGAACTTCTGCTGCCTCCTTAGTACACCCCCAAGGAAAGAGCTGAGTATTTTGTGTGCGTTTGAAATGGCTGGCATCCAGAGCAGATGGACTAACTCAGTAGATAGGAGCAGGTCTGCTTAATGAGACACAAGATTTTCAGTACTTGCAAGACTTTTAAATCTGGGAGTGGCTGATCTTGGCATAATAAAGATCTTGCTTTCCGTGTTCAGCGCGATGGTCCTGTGGCTATGGCTCTGGACTGGGGTTGGTTCCCAGCTCTCCCACACACATTCTGTGCCACCCTGAGCAACTCGATTAATCTCTGCCTCTTCCTCAGCTGCAAAGTGTAATATACCCAATGTACTCATAAGGCCAGCGCTACCGTAGTGTCTGGGCACTTTATCATCTTTACTGTATTATCCCCACAGCACCTCTGGGAAATAGGGCAGAGCTGTCAGTGCACCATCAGGGCAGAGCATGGAGTTGAGCCTCTGTGTCTCCAGCATGTCTCAGGCTGGGACCGTGGCCATTGGACTCGCCCCTCCTTTCTCCCACCATTGCTCTCTCGTCTAAGCAGAACGTTAGCTCTTTGGTGCAAGGCCCGTCTCTTGCTTCAGATTTGTGCAGCACCCAGCACGATGGGCCCTGATCTTGACTGGAACCTCTAACCCGGACTGTTGTACAAATAAGCATGCATTTCAAGTCTCCATTCCTCATTAATAATTAAACCCCAGCAGTGCCCTGCTAATCAGACTACTGGGGAATTCAGCCAAGAGAAACTGGTTATGGGAGGGATTTAATCAACCCATCCTTTGTCCTTGCCACTCCTCAAAGAAAAACCAAGTATAAAATGGTGACCGAAGGACACAGAGCTATTGCTAACTCTTTCACTTCCGTGTGTTAGGATTCTTGCTTTTAATCTGATTTATAGTTCACTTGAAAGCCTGTCCTAATTAAACTGTATGTAGTGAAGTATTCTGAAGTGCTACTGTGTATTGCCATTTATTCTTTCTCCTGTAGCCCGGTTAGTTTTATGACCATATTCTTAGAGCCCTGCAAATCTGTGGATCTCTGTTTTTGTGGATTGTGGCTTGGATGTGGTACAAATTTTGTATCCATGTGGAGCTCTACATATTTAGGCTGAGGGAGCTATGTAAAAATGGCCCCTGATTGCGCCGAGTCTCTGCATAACTCTACTCGCTGGGTCCTGAGTACGATGCAATCACTTTACTGTTATTGACAAGTTTTCATTTGTTGTCCATTCGATAGAATGGACGCACTAAATCACTGTGAAATGTAGGAGCTCTTGGCCCTGCTTTGGGAGAGTGAGCAGGGTTCTCTTTGGCCTCTGTCCAAATCCATAGCTCAGTACTGATTGCAGAATCACTTACCGTTGGGGTCACACTTGGAAAGAGCCCAGCTGCATTTCCAGGTCCCCGGGGACGTGTGTGAGGCCTGCAGAGATAGAAGAACCTTCATTTGACTTGTAAACTGAGCCAGTTTGATCTGGAATTGTGGAGGGGGAATAAATCTAGGGCCCCCATATGGCCCCTTGTCAGACACATTTTCAGTTCACTGGGGTTGTGTGGTCAGTTGCAGTGAGCACCCTGATGTTTTCTCTTACCCCAAATTCACTGGAGTTCCAACACCTTTTGGTGTGATTTGATTTCCAGTTTATCACCACTTTAAGCAGCATTGCTAGTAACAAGTAGCCGGTAGAATCGCTAGTCATATTTTCTGAAGTTGATAAAATATAGTCTAAATATGATCCACCCCCATCTCCGCAAATAAAAACCTCCCCCTCCCGTGAACAGCGGTGTGTGGGTGTAAACTGTCTGAGTGCGCGGGAAGGGTTAATGCTGCTGGGTTTATTGCCATTTTGCGCTTCTTGGTCTTGAATAGGATGATTTTTTTTTTAAAAAATCAGGGCTAATGTGCAATTCAAATAGTGTTTAGTAATTGCCCGATTGCTCCTTTTTAATAATGGCTGGACTCGCTGAGAGAACTTTCCTGGTACCAGCTAGCTTTAACTTGGGGTGACCTCTCGTTTACAGGCAGGTGTAACTCCTAAATATATTTTAGTCAAGTGAAAACATTTGTCTGGCTTCTGCAGATTGGTGGAGATTCTGTACATTGTGGGCCTGTCAAAATCTTTCTGTGCTGGTACATTTAAAAAAAAAAAGCTAAATTCTTTTATGATACTTAGGATGTTGTTCTTAAAGGGCTGTGAAGATGGTTCCTAACCCTTTGCCTTGCCCCTGAAATGTCTTTTTCACTCTGCCATGTGGCATTCCTTACGTATTTCTTACTTCCTCTGACGTCTAGGTCAAAGAATGCTTTTCAACTTCACTATTCCAGAGTTGCAGGTGTACTCTTAACACATGGCTGTGACTTTTTTGTCTTCCTCCCCTGCTGCTCCCATTTGGAGTGAGCATAAACTTTTAACTGTTAAGGCCTCAGTATCTCAACACAAGAAACAACAACTGGCAGTTCTGAGGTTAACTTTTGCCTGCTACCAAACCCAGCATTCAAAAAATACAAGAGCTAGATTCCTCTCTCCTTCCCCTGGCTGACCTGTTTCCTGGATTTATAATGGGAGGGATGTGGGGAGAGGGAGGGAGCTGAAATCACTTTTTTTTTTTTTTTTTTTTTTTTACCAGTGTGTTAGAGCAGGAATTTGCTTACTGGAAACTAGGAAGTTTCCCTCTCAGCAAAGAGACCTGCTACTGATTTTGCCTGTAGTGCCTTTATATATCATTGATTTGACTGGAGATGCTCTCAGTTCACACCACTGTCAGGTCAGAATCTGGCACAATAAATGTCACAAGTTGGCCCCTTTGAGGTTGTCCTGGTACTTAGAAATAAGTATTGGAATTGCTGATCTTAAAAGTGATTGGCTTACATAGATTTAGATTTGTTCCTGTTGATTATGAATGTTTTAATAGACCACGTAAGCTGGAAAATTCAACCCGACTCCAGATTTATGTTGATGTAGGGGTTAATACTGTGAAAGTACTGGTCTGTAAAGAAATCAAAATGTGGTAGAACCTTCCAGGAGAGTAGATTGGTCAGTAAGCGTCCCACACCTAGAGAGGCCAGCTAATGTTGCATCGTTGAAACACAGATGATCAGCTCTTAGAGCTGGAACTTCTGTCTTCTGACACTGGTGTGCTGGGGGATATCAGGTGTGCAATTGGGAGAATGAAGATGATGCCTTGGAGCGAGATTGAATAATGCTTGGGAAATGCTACGAGATGCCTCCACTGCATGTTTCTTCTGCCACTAGAAATAAATCCCAAATAATCCTCCCACTCAGTCTGGGAGGAAAACCAGAGTCTTTTTATATGTAGGCTCTGGTACAAGCTTTTAATGAAGCCTCTTTTCATACATAACTAATGTCAGTGGAGTGGAGAAAAGATGAATGTATCCCCAGCCAGGATGAGAGACGGTTCTTAAAGCTAGTGTCATTTTAAGACGTCCTTTCCACTGGCTCAATGTCAGCATAGCCCTGTAACTAGCTCCCAATGTTGAGTAAAGACATGAAGGGAGTGAAACTTAAAATATTTTATTTACCTTCATTTCATGAGGTTGGAGTTTAAAGAGCTGGGTTGATTTGGGTTGAAAGGGACTGCTTGAAAACAGCCAGGCATTTGGAGGTCTTTGGGGGAAGCGGAATGGGGGAGGGAAAGTGAAGTCGATAAATCCAACAGCTCTTTGATTGTTCTTATGACATACATCTCAGTGTACGTATAGTCTGAAACCAAGCTCTTGCACAGTGATCGCTGTGTGAAAGGCAATTCTAGGGGTGCAAATTGAAGGGTAAGCTGCATGAGGAATGCTTACAGAAAACCCCTTGGATTTCCAGTTGCTTCGCAGCTCCTGCTAAATGTTTGCTGCCGTAATTAGTGAATCGACGATGGTGTAGAGAGGAGGGGTTTACGTTCATTAGGAACTGGGGTAACTTTTGGGATGGGGGGAGCCTATACAGGAGGGATGGGCTCCACCTAAACCAAAAGGGAACCAGACTGCTGGCGCTAAACATTAAAAAGGTTGTAGAGCAGTTTTTAAACTAGAGGATGGGGGAAAGCCGACTGCTGCAGAGGAGCAGCTGGATCGGACACAGACTTCTCTTAAGGGAGCGTCTGACGAGAGGGAATCTCCAGGTTATAGTTATAGTTATAGTCAGGAACAGAGGACAGAAAAGGATGGTGAGGGGGCCGGATCCGATGATAAACAGCCACATGACCAAGAATCTGGCACATTAAAAAAGGGCAGACAAATAAACAGGGACAAGTTTTTAAAGTGCTTATACACAAATGCTAGAAGTCTACATAATAAAATGGGTGAACTAGAGTGCCTAGTGGTAAAGGAGAATATTGATATAATAGGCATCACAGAAACCTGGTGGATAGAGAGCAATCAGTGGGACACAATCTTTCCGGGGTACAAAATATATCGGAAGGACAGAACAGGTCGTACGGGAGGAGGAGTGGCACTATACGTGAAAGAAAATGTAGATTCAAATGAAGTAAAAATCATAAGCGAATCCACTTGTTCCATAGAATCGCTATGGATAGAAATCTCATGCTTCCATGACAATATAACATTAGGGATCTACTATCGGCCACCTGACCAGGATAGTAAGAGCGATGATGAAATGCTAAGGGAAATTAGGCAGGTTATCAAATTTAAAAACCCAATAATGGTGGGGGATTTCAACTATCCCCATATTGACTGGGAACATTTCACTTCAGGACATATTGCAGAGATAAAATTTCTTGATACTTTGAATGACTGCTTCATGGAGCAGCTGGTATGGGAACCCACAAGGGGAGAGGCAACTCTAGATTTAATCCTGAGTGGAGCGCAGGAGCTGGTCCGAGAGGTAACTGTAGCAGGACCGCTTGGAACTAGTGACCATAATACAATAGCATTCACCATCGCTGTGGGGGAAAGAACACCTCAACAGCCCAACACTGTGGCATTTAATTTCAAAAGGGGGAACTATACAAAAATGAGGGGGATAGTTAAACAAAAGCTAAAAGGTAGAGTGACTAAAGTGAAATCTCTGAAAACTGCATGGGCGCTTTTTAAAGACACCATAATAGAGGCCCAACTTCACAGTATACCCCAAATTAGGAAACACTGTAAAAAAACCAAAAAAGAGCCACCATGGCTCACCAACCATGTAAAAGAAGCACTGAGAGGTAAAAAGACTTCCTTTAAAAAGTGGAAGTCAAATCCTAGTGAGGCAAACAGAAAGGTGCACAAACAGTGCCAGCTTAAGTGCAAGAGTGTAATAAGAAGAGCCAAAGAGGAGTTTGAAGAACGGCTAGCCAAAAACTCCAAAGGTAATAACAAATTGTTTTTTAAGTATATCAGAAGCAGGAAGCCTGCCAAACAACCAGTCGGGCCCCTTGATGATGATAATGCAAAAGGAGCGCTTAAAGATGATAGAGTCATTGCAGAGAAACTAAATGGATTCTTTGCTTCAGTTTTTACGGCTGAAGATGTTAGTGAGATTCCCAAACCTGAGCCGGCTTTTGTAGGTGACAGATCTGAGGAACTGTCACAGATTGAAGTGTCACTAGAGGAAGTTTTGGAATTAATTGATAAACTCAACATTAACAAGTCACCGGGACCAGATGGCATTCACCCAAGAGTTCTGAAAGAACTCAAATGTGAAGTCGCGGAACTGTTAACTAAGATTTGTAACCTGTCCCTTAAAATGGCTTCGGTACCCAAAGACTGGAAGTCGGCTAATGTAACGCCAATATTTAAAAAGGGCCCTAGAGGGGATCCCAGCAATTACAGACCGGTAAGTCTAACGTCGGTACCGGGCAAATTAGTTGAAACAATAGTTAAGAATAAAATTGTCAGTCACATAGAAAAACATAAACTGTTGAGCAATAGCCAACATGGTTTCTGTAAGGGGAAATCGTGTCTTACTAATCTATTAGAGTTCTTTGAAGGGGTTAACAAACATGTGGACAGGGGGGATCCAGTGGACATAGTGTACTTAGATTTCCAGAAAGCATTTGACAAGGTCCCTCACCAAAGGCTGTTATGTAAGTTAAGTTGTCATGGGATAAAAGGGAAGGTCCTTTCATGGATTGAGAACTGGTTAAAAGACAGGGAACAAAGGGTAGGAGTAAATGGTAAATTCTCAGATTGGAAAAGGGTAGCTAGTGGTGTTCCCCAAGGGTCGGTCCTAGGACCAGTCCTATTCAATTTATTCATAAATGATCTGGAGAAAGGGGTAAATAGTGAGGTAGCTAAGTTTGCAGACGATACTAAACTACTCAAGATAGTCAAGACCAAAGCAGATTGTGAAGAACTTCAAAAAGATCTCACAAAACTAAGTGATTGGGCATCCAAATGGCAAATGAAATTTAATGTGGATAAGTGTAAAGTAATGCACATTGGAAAAAATAACCCCAACTATACCTATAATATGATGGGGGCTAATTTGGCTACAACGAGTCAAGAAAAAGATCTTGGAGTCATTGTGGATAGTTCTCTGAAGATGTCCGTACAGTGTGCGGAGGCGGTCAAAAAAGCAAACAGGATGTTAGGGATCATTAAAAAGGGGATTGAAAATAAGACTGCAAATGTATTATTGCCCTTATATAAATCCATGGTACGCCCACATCTCGAATACTGTGTACAGATGTGGTCTCCTCATCTCAAAAAAGATATTCTAGCACTAGAAAAGGTTCAGAGGAGGGCAACTAAAATGATTAGGGGTTTGGAGAGTGCCTCGTATGAGGAACGATTGAAAAGGCTGGGCCTCTTCAGCTTGGAAAAGAGGAGACTGAGGGGGGACATGATAGAAGTATATAAAATTATGACTGATGTGGAAAAAGTGGACAAGGAAAAGTTGTTTAAATACTCCCATAATACAAGAACCAGGGGTCACCAAATGAAACTGATAGGTAGCAGGTTCAAAACAAATAAAAGGAAGTTCTTCTTCACACAACGCACAGTCAACTTGTGGAACTCCTTACCTGAGGAGGTTGTGAAGGCTGGGACTATAACAATATTTAAAAGGGAACTGGATAAGTTCATGGTGGCTAAGTCCATAAATGGCTATTAGCCAGAAAGGGGTTAAGAATGGTGTCCCTAGCCTCTGTTTATCAGAGGATGGAGATGGATGGCAGGAGAGTGATCACTTGATCATTGCCTGTTAGGTTCACTCCCTCTGGGGCACCTGGGCACTGGCCACTGTCGGTAGACAGATACTGGGCTAGATGGACCTCTGGTCTGACCCAGTACGGCCTTTCTTATGTTCTTATGTTCTTATGTTCTAAATGGACTTGGAAGCTCTCGAATGGACTCCACAAGACAAAAGAGCCAGGGGGTATAAATACGTTGAGATGAATTTCAAAAAGGTGGTGGGTGACAGCTGTGCATCCCAAGATTGGCGTCTTTCTGAGAATCAAACCATCTCTTGCTGTCATTCACCCCCTGGGTATGAAATTGGAAGCCCAGTTACCCTTGAGTGTTTCAGAGCTTTTACCTCTTGGAGGTCAAGGCTGTGTCATCATTAATCTACTGTCGCCTGAGAGCCTCAGGGTTCTGCTTTTCATCCTGCCATCCATCATGCTGCAGCAGGGTACAGGAGAGTAGCTGACCAGAAGGGTCCAGTTTTTTACACCCCCCCCCCCCCCTTTCTCTCTGAATGGAAATGCCAAGGGTGAGATTACGGAGGCTTGTCTGTATTTCTCCATTCGTGACCAGAATTCCTCTCTAGTGCTGACACAGACCCCTTTTCTCCAGGGGACCCTTTCTCCGTGGAGAAGGCATCTCGAACGTACAATACCGTGAGGCTTGGCTTTCAGTGGTATAAGTCCCACAGCAGTGGGATGTATTGCTCTGGATTGGGGGTGAATCTAGCATGATCCCAAGACCACACACCAGGGGGATCGTCTGTGGGCTTGTGCCTATGTCATAGCCGAGATCAGAATACTGGCAGTTTCCTCAGAGCATAACCCTTCCCCACTACTTCTGCTTCCTTCATGGATCCGGAGCCCAGTGCTCATCAGCTGTCTGCTGCTGCTAAAGAGAGAGGTTGGTTCTCTGTCTGTCATAGCTGTTTGCTGCAGCCTCTGGATGCCATTCTGTAGCACCTACATTCAGCCTCCTGCCAGTAGACCTTCAAAGTGTCTGAGGAAGTGGGATTTTCTCCCACGAAAGCTCATGCGATAAATAAATCTGTTAGTCTTTAAAAGTGCCCCAGGACTCCTTGTTTGTTTTTCTGCAATAGGCTAACACGGCTCCCCCCTGGAACTAGACCTAAACAGTTGCTGCTGCTGTCACTTCTTTGAGCTTCTTGACTATTGGGGGCTAACCAGAGGGAGAAATGTGTGTTAATACAGGTTCTCCTCTCTTTCTGTCACGTCAGAGACACCCCTTCTTTGTTTGCAATGATTAACGCAGGGCAGGGTCCTCTCCTCACATGAGACGAATTGTTTATTTGCAGTGTTTCCCAGCCTCTTTGATCCCAAGGGCCAGCTTGATTCCTTCCAAAGCTGTCAGGGAGCAGCAGCAGTCCAAAGACCAGCCATCGAGAAATGCCATATCAGAGCATCAAGGCTTGGCCCACCTGGTCTACACTTCAAACTGAAGTCAGCCTAGCAGCATCGCTTGGGGTGTGAAAAGTTCCTCCTCCAAGAGATGTCGGATAGCTGATCTAAACGCCCATATAGACAGCACTAGTTGGGTGGAAGAATTCTTCCATTGAGCAGGCCGTCTCTTGATGGGGTGGATTTAGCACAGACAGAATACCCCCTAGCACCTACCCCATGGGCAGTTGCAGCAGTTGTAACAAGTAGTGCTTTTCAGGTGTTACCTAGGGAGACTGACGTGATGGGTCCAGGTAAGGTCATCCTTCTTTCAGTTTGAGCAAAACCTTTTACTCACCGGACACTGTCCGTGTGCTCAGTGGGGACTTTCCATAAGAGGAGCTGTCCCCCAGGGTGTTCACAGTCTGTGGACAGAACAGTCAGGGGCGTAATCCTGTCTTTGGATGAAAGAAGTCATTTGGCATGGATAGTGTTCAGTGCCTCGCAGGCCTCAGCGCTAATTTGAACAGCCTTGTCCCCTCTCTCCTGGTTTGCCTTGTTGCTGTTTGTAGAAAACTGCCATTTAATAAAGAAAGGGCCAAAAGCTTGAATGGGTTAGAGACGAGCCTGAGTCAGATCCATGTGGGAGAAGGACTGACGCGCTCTGTGATTGTGGCTCTGTGGATGACTAGATGAGTCACTTATTTCGTTCAGCATGGCAGGGCAGCGTGCGACCGACTCAAAAGTTCTGCACCTGTTACCCAGAGTTCCTTGACCTGGTAGTTTGGAGTCTCTCATTCAGTGTCAGGACATAAACCAAGACCTTCTGTCTGCTGTAGGGCTGGCAGAGGCAAGTCAAAACCAAGTGCTTTTACTGTAAAGCTTCACTTTATTTCTCTCCAGCAATCCCCATTGGAATGCCTGCAGGAGAAGCCTCCACGTATTAGGTTGTTCGAGTATCCCAAACTGAGTTATCCCAGAAGTCTGAGGCAGTCTCCAGGTGATTGCCACAGGTTTCTGCTTGGTCTGTCCTTCTGTCTACACCTGGAAATCTTTTTGATGTGTCTGCAAAGTGATCCACCTGACTCAGACTCACTACCTGCCTCTTAAACCTCAAAAGTTACAGACATGTCAATCCAAAGAATGTTACATAGCTAACCAAACAAATGAATCATTGGGCAGAAGCAGGGGATTAAAGATGTCACTTAAATTGTTAAGCAAGCAGTCAAGCTAGAAGTCTAGCAATAATTTCCTCCTAGTTGGAGTCTTAAAATGTATCCAGACTTCCTGTTTTTCAGACACCTGCCCCAGCATATTCGGAGAGAGCGAACACAGTCATGTCCACTTCACTTGTTCACTGTCTCATCCCACCGTCCCAGTTTGCCGAGTTAGGCTAAGTTCCTGCAGAGGCCTAAAAATGACTAAAAGCAGCAAGCAAAATAATTGATAGTCCATCCAATAATTGGCAGGGCTTGGACGCCTGGCTGGCTGCTAAAATATCCCTGTACACGATTAGATACAGGACAGTAGAAATGCGTAATTACACATGTCTGAAATCTCACTTCCCACCATAATTGCACTGCAGAGGTTTTTAACACTCAGACTTGGGATCCTTCCCAAACGTCCCTCCACCTACCTGTTTTCTTTATAGAAATAAAAAATAAAAACCTCTCCTGGTGTGAGTGTAAAGGGAGCAAACCTAGTAAGAGTAAGGTTAGAAAATGTGTCTGACACAGCTGGAAAGGTCAGCTTTCCCTGCAGATGCACGTGCACTCGTTTTCACACTCAAGCATGGCCCCAGGGCAGTACCAGGGGTTGATAAATGCAGAGATAGCAGTGTTTTGATAGAGGTAATTTTCCTCAGATGGGTTTCAGCACCCCATGAATCAAAACCTGTCAGCGAGGAGCCAAAGATGGAGTGAAGTTTATTGTAAGTGTGTTTGCATCTGACACTGCCATGGTAGGGGTCAAGTGAGCAAGGTCATTAGAACCGTGTTGATTTAGTGGGACCCTTTCCCTGCAGGGCCACAGTCGGGGATGGAGGGGTTACCAAGAAAGAAAGTGCCGTTCCCCAGGAGACGCTCCCGTGCGTCCTTTAAAGACACAGCACTGCATTTTCCTGAGGTGGTGGTCGGCCGTTCTCTCACCAGCAGGGTTCAAACACATTGGTCACCCACAGCAATTTAAGAGCATGGTTGTAGGTAGTTAAATGAGCAGCTTGGATCAGATTTTCTCTGCCAGCATGCATGTTTGTATATGGATTACGCTTCTCCAAACAGTGATTTGTTGTCAGTCCCACGTGATCCCAAATGATTGATGTAATTCTGCCCCCCCCTCCCCCCTCCACTGGTGGTTCCGTCAATCCTAAGCTTCACAACCAGCTTTCGAGGGATGGATGGGTTGATACGCTTAGAGAGAGGATGGCCTTGGACTGCCACATCCCTTTCTCTACCACAGACATCCTGTGTATCTTTGGGTCGGTCACTTAATTGGTCTACCCCTTTGTCCCCATCTGTGAAATGGGAAGAGCATTTCTTTTCTCCAGCCCTTTACAGGCCTTGTCAAAAAGTTCTTTGGGGCAGGGAGTGTGAAGGCAATCTCAGGAGGGTCTCTAGGTGCTGTGGCAATAGACAGACGAGCCCAGAGTGGTGAAAAGCCAGGCCTGAAGAGACACTGCGCTGCTCCTGCGGTTGTGATGGGCATCATGTAGGAAACCACCTCCTGGTAATGCGTGAGCGCACTGCACTGTCTCCTTTAAATGACTCTTTCTAGGCGGGCTGAGAGACTTTCTGGGATGGGAAGTTAGACTAAAAACCTGGGAGATCTGCAGGCATTCCTGCTGTAAGAAAGGCAAAGGTTAGCAGTTGTATTTAGCAATAATTACTCCCGGAAAGTGGTGTCGGCGCACAGAAAGAATCGAATGCGCTGATTGGGCCATGACTGCTTCTGGAGCAAAAGCTCATGAGAAATTGCTGAGTTTTCAATTAAAACTTTTCACTTGCCCTGTTGCCGCAGCACATGGAGATGCCATAATTAATAAGCCGGTTGCTGTGGTGTCATTCATGGAAGGAAGCTGTCCAGCTGCTCACCGAGGGGGTGTCACGTGTCACTTTTGTCGTGAAAATCGCCCACAGCGCACTGGTGATGTCGTCAGGTCTGGGTTGTGAGCTTGCGTTTAAATGGGTCTTTTTAAGTGTCCAGTTTTTCCCTCTGCTCAGGGGCCAGTGACAGTTTTAGCAAAGTGAAGCAACTGGGGTTAGAAATGTTGTTACTAGTGCACTGTTTTTACCAGCTGTAGGCAGTGTCTTCACTCTGATGGTGCGCCCTTTCAGCAAAGACAAGCGATGACAAAATTCATACCCCGTTTTCTTAGGATGCTTAATGGACGTGGGCGGTCGTGCATTCAGCGAGGGGTTTCCAGCCGCCACTGTATTGTACCATCACAGCCTGGCTCTTGTGTGCTTCACCTGATTGCAAATGGATGTCTTTTACTGCCTTTGTGGAGCAAGCGCTCCTGAATGGGGGGGGATGAAATATACTTAGTGGCGGGGGACAGAGGGGAAATTATAGGCGTGTAGCAAGGTAATTGGACAGTCTTAGTTGCTGAAACGGACTAAGTGAGGCCTGAAATAGCCAAAGCTAGAAATAAATCTATGGAAAATGGAGGCATTGAGGCTTTTAAAGGGTAATGATGGCCTGGTTATTACTGACAGTCAAGACGTCAGTGTGGGTAATGGCAGTGGAGATAAAAGCCTCCCGTTTTATTGAGAATCTCAAGCAATGCAGGGATGCGAAAGTTCGGAGAAATGGCAGTAAAAGTGTGTGCATTCGAACTGAAAATAACTGAAATGGAATTTGTGAAGGTGAGTTGAGTGCTAAGTTGGTCCTTTCAAAATAAAAATGCTTTTGAGAGGAGCGGTGTCTAGTGCAGGGACTCGAAAGTCATCTCTTAAGGGAGGGAACAGATCTTTGGAGAGTAAAGATGTTGCGTGGTATCTCAGTCTATCTCCCCTAGCTATGCTGAAAACTATTCATCGATCAGTTTCCATATCTGTCAGTGATAGCCAAATGTATTGTGTTCCTAGCCAGAGAAGGACTCCTCTGAGCAATGGAGTTAAACTCCGAGACATCAGAAATGAGCATAGGATGGCAAGCCGGATTCTAGCCTTATGGTTTATTGAACCACCCCTAACAAACTGAGGGCATTGCAGCAAGTAATTCAAAGAAAAGGGGCTTTTGCATTCAATGGTGTAGGAAAAACTGTGGAGAGGATAGAGAGACATCTCTCGTGCAGACCCGGGAGGAGCAGCAAATTCCAGGCCTGGGCTTTTTCATCCGAGGCCG
This sequence comes from Pelusios castaneus, assembly GCA_007922175.1. Lineage (NCBI taxonomy): Eukaryota > Metazoa > Chordata > Testudines > Pelomedusidae > Pelusios > Pelusios castaneus. The sequence goes on from ML685866.1 coordinate 4,897,248, forward strand.
CTGCCGACTTACTGGAAGTTTCCCTTAATATAGATCTGCAAGCTTGTAAGCATTCCTGTTGTAGAAACCCTTCACTGAGGATTAAAGCCAGTCTTGCCAGGGCAGTCACAGGTTTTCATGAAGGCCTTCAATTGTAGGCTACCTTTCAAAAAGCCTTGGTGACACCAAACCTAGTTTGCTTTAACACAACAGAGCCTCATGGTCTGTCGTCAGTCTGTGAGCGTGCTCCGTGCGGTGGTTTATTTTGTACAGCAGTGTGTAGGAGTAGAAATACGAGAACCCAGCATACATGCTGGGTAACGTGCCTGCTCTCCCATGTGAGTGTACACAGAAGTGTCCTCTTGAGGGTGAAGGAAAGATCTGGGGGCATGCTAAGAGCCGAGGAGGAGTTTTTAAGATTGTTCTATTGCACTAAAATGCTGCCTTGCAGGAAAAACTCTGCCCTGGCTTCTAAAGAATATGCTGACAGATAGCAGCATCCTCAGTGTAAATGGCATCTCTGTAAATTAGGGATTAGAAAACACCAGAAATCAATTGTTGGAAGAAATAATAAATCCAAGTACCATACAGATCACCTTTGGAAGCAGCAGAGAGAGCTCATGAGCTAAGTTGTGTGAGGCTTTCCAGAAACATCAGCAGTCCCTTATGAAGGTGCCACAGGCTCCTCTTGATAAAAGGTTAGAGACCGTTATTACAGTCCATGAAATCTTCAGGGGCAAATAGTCAGCAGGTTTAAAACGAACTGTAGGACCTGTTTCTTCACACAGCCGTCAGCCAGCCTGTGGAACTCCTTGCCAAAGGATGTTTGAAGGCCAGGACTATCACAATGTTCGGAAAAGAACTAGTTAAGTTCCTGGAGCACAGGTCCATCAATGACTATTAGCCAGGATAGGAAGCCACGGCTGTTTGCCAGAGGCTAGGAATGGCTGATGGGATGGATCACTTGATTCCCTGGTCCGGTCATCCCCCTGAAGCACCTGGCGTTGGCCACTGTTGGAAGGCGAGAGATACTGGGCTAGATGGACGCTGGTCTGGCCCTGGCGTGTGCACCCCCTTTATCATGCCGTTTGACCACATTGGTTAATTTCCAAAGGAGGAAAAGTGTGCAGGAGGTGGCGGGTGGACGTTAGTCGGTTGTGCTGCTCCGGAGGTCCCTTGTTAACAGAAATCGGGTTCTTCCCTGGGCTGTCAGTGGCACGTGGGCATTCTTTCAGCAGGGAGGAACCAGCTGCACTTTCTTCTAGTGCAGACTCTCTGTGTGCTGCAAACTCACAGGGCAGTTTTAAAGCCCATTTCCATCGAGAGCAGGGTTAAATCTTGCAGCTGCTCAGCGTCAGGCCTACCTGTGGCTTGGTAATGGGGACGCAGAGGATTTCGGCTCGCTGCAGTCCAGCCCCGGTTTGCCGTTCCGTGGCTTGTGTGAAATGAGGTAGGGTTACATTGCTGAGGGTAAAGCTCAAACTGGGGCGCTGTGGGCAGCTTACTCTGCCACTGCCCGTGCAATTGAGCTCACTCGGCAAGGCTGCCTGTCCAGCACCTTTGTCACTCAGCGTCCGGGTTCCTTCCTCACCCAAGAGTTGGGATAAATGGCAGTGCCTGGGTTTGTTTTGCCTCCCAGTTATTATGATGCATCTGCAGCTGAATTCCTGCCCTTTCCCTTCCTGCCGCACGCTCCTGCCTGCTGACTATGGTGGTCGGCTCTTTACTTGACCTGGAAGGTGTAGAGAGGTGGAGGATGAAGATGTTTGAGGTAGAGGGGGCAGAGCAGGTGCAAGATCACAGGTTACTTAGCGTTAGCCCCACAGAGTGCGTGAATGTCACCACTGACCTTCGGAGCAAGGGGAGCCATGGAGGGAGAGCAGGTTTTGTCTGGAGACACCTCGTGATGATGAATGGTCCTCGGGCATCTGTTCAATGAAGCCCCTATCGATGGTGTTCCTGACCATCCCACAAGGGTGATGGCTGCTAAGATGTCTGGTCAGTTCTGTGCACTGTTCCATGCACCCCAAAACCATCTTGCTGCCAGAAGGTTTGGGGGCAAGGAAAGAAATCCGCTGTTAAAATGATGCGTTGGGGCCTGTCTGACAAACTAACCTTCCCCCTTCTTTCTGCACAGAGTGAAGACGATGAGAAACTGAAGAAGAGGAAGGAGAGATTTGGCATTGTAACAAGTTCAGCTGGGGCTGGAGCTACAGAGGATACAGAGGTAAAATGCCACACCTGCAAGTAGAGGGGTGTGGACTGGGGGGGGACTGAGAGCGCGTCCCATGCCAAATTGTCAGGAGAGTTCGATGTCCCAGAAGATGGCACTGTAACTCTTTCCACGCACGAGATCTCGCTACTTCGTGGATCTCATCCCATTGGTCTGCATGCAAGTGATGGCCCTCAGTTCCTCTCCATCCTACAATAGATTCCTCAAAAATAAATTCTCTTCCTCTTTACCTTGATGATGAGCATCAACCTTCCGCCATCTGCCTCTATGGGTGGCATGCCTTCTGACCCTCCCCCCGTGGAGCTTGCCAGACTGGCTTGGAGCAGCCCAAATTACAAGAGCTGGTGGGCATAGCTGAGCTCTTCACCTTGAAAGGAATACAGATATCTGCCTGCAGAAAATTGGGAACCGTTCCCTTCCGGTTTCCTCCACACAGCTCCCTTTATCCACCTCCCCTTCACATCCCTTCTCACGACTCCCTTTTCTCAGGAAGCCCTTGAGCTTTAAACTACCTTCATTCCTTTCAACTCAAAGAGGAAGGAACAAGTAAGGATCAAGAAATTGGCTACACCTCTATCTTTTCTCTCCTCCATCCTTCTGATATGTCTTTGATCCGATTTTTCATTTGTAAGCTCCTCAAGGCAGAGACTAACATTTCACTTACGGAGTTTTATGCCTTGTTCTGCGTCACTTGGTACCAGAGGCCAGGCTAGCTGGACCCTTGTTTGATGTGGTGTTCCTGTTTGTCCAGTACCATGCACACCTGTGGTGCTGTATAATTTAGTGAGAGCTGAGCCCCCTCACAATGCACCGAGGAGCTGTTTTCATTCTAACACTCGAATGGCGAAGGTTGCAGAAGGGTGAGCTGTTGGGGTCTCGGAGGCTACTTAACCAGATGGCTCCTGGATTCAGTATACAAGATGTGGGGGTTTTGTGAGCTCAGCAGTTCACGTGGGGCTTGGGGGCTTTGTTTTGTTTTCCTTGAAGGAAGTGGTGCCTGGTGTTCCCAGCCTTGCGCACTGGAGGACTGTTCAGTGTCAGCAGAGGGGGTGGCTGGGGGCGAGAGATTCCATGTTTTTCCGTTAGGTCACTTATAGATTGTGCCTGGAACAAAAAGGTCTTTTTACTAGTATTGTATGCACTCAAAGGCACCTTTTCCCTGGAGAGTCTTGATTAGGGCTTCTGTTGCCCCCAGGCTATTTATCCTGCTAAAAATTAAGATTTATACACCCCTGGTGTATCAACTTAAAGGCATATCTGAGAGAGGCAGTAGAATATTTAATGCAGTTTAGTGTGTCCCTCTCACCTTTTCCATGAATAGAAGAGTGTTAACCCTTTGCCCTTTGAAATTTCCCACCTCCCCTTGCCTGGAAGGGTTTCCAGGCCTCTGAAGTAGTCATTGTTCCCAGCTCAGCCCTTTTGTAACACATTGCCAGCAAGATGAAGTGAGTTCAGCGGCACTGTATATTTCTGCAACTTGATTTCAGGCTCTGGTGGTTCAAATGCTGGAGTAAAATTGTGCTTCTCGTGAAACCTCTTGAACGGACCTGGTGAGACTGTGTTCAGGCCTGGGCTGGATCAGTCAGTTTCCACTGCCCGGTGTTTCTTAGGCGACATCCAAATGGGCCTGTCTTGGGGGGCGGTGTTAAATTGTGAATGTTTCTTTTTTGGTTTTGATTTTTCTTTCAATCCCTTTTGCAGGCGAAGAAGAGGAAAAGAGCAGAACGCTTTGGGATTGTCTGATGTCTGTCCATTTTAGGCTTTACCTTTTGGGCAGGGGGAGTGCGTTCTCTCACCCACACCCACAGTATCACTAGTGAGAAGTACAGGCTCTCTTTTCCACACAAGGGCACGGCGGGGGAGAGGCTTAACAGAGGATCCCTCATAGCTGTACAGTTGTGCTGCTTATTTTTTTCAATTGTGAAGTTTTAAAAAAAGAAGTCCAGAGCAAAGAGCGAAAATGTTCTTACTGTGTCTGTGGCGGTTAGAAATACTGATGCCTGGCTTTGTCCCCCTGGTACTTGTGTTGTTACTACAATAGTGCAAAGCAGGTGCACAATGCCACCGCATCCGAATTGGGAGTGTTTCACACCCGCTCTGCCCACATAAGGTGCAGGGCTCTAAACTAGGGAGTGGGGAAGGAGAAGAGGAGAGGCCGAGTATGTATCAGATGTAGAATGAGGAAGGAACAATGCCATTCAGGAATGAAGTTGGAGAATTTGCCTTGCTGTGCCCTGGGGATTTGCCACTTAAAGCGGGAGCTACCTGGAGCCTCCCTTTTCTTTAAACGTTGCTGTCTTGGTATTGTCCCCATTTCTCTGGACTGCTCTGGGCACAGAAACCTTCCTCTCCCTCCTTCACCCTGAAGAAATCACTCTTCGAGTTCAGTAGTATCGGGGCCTGCACCCCAAGCGCCTGCTTACAGAACATCTTCAGCTCAGCTGCACCGTGCAAGGTTTGGCTGTGGATCATCAGCTTCCCCCGCCAGCCTGGGACGTCATGTTTGCTGCCTAGCTGGCCAGGGAAGGGCTGCTCTCATACATTGCACGTATTGCCCCAAACTTGGGAGTAATTCTTGTGTCATACAGGCCTCACACTTCACAACCCACCCCTTTGTTAAAGAGCTGCTCCTGGGGGATCGAAGGTGCACGTGTCAGTCTGAGGGGGAATGGGGTGGAGCAGGCGCTGGTGTCTGGCAGAAGATCACACTCAAAGCTAGAAAAGAAGAGGGAAAGACCCATACATGCACAATGAAGTCCATGCTGACTGCTCCACGTAACTTGCCTCTAGGGGCCTTTCTGGGCTAGTTTCATTTGATGGACATTTTCAGATCTCCTTTAAGGTTAGTGAGATTTCTGGGCCCTTTCAAATAGATCCCTCTGCTCAGTTTTTGTTCCATGGCTGGATTTTGTGTTGTCCTCTTCCATCCAGAGTAGCTCAGTCAGGCTGGTTAACACTTCACACACCCTCAAACCAGCCGTCACTGCCCTGCATCTCGGGAAAGGGAGGAGCCCCAGTGTTTGTCCTGGAAATCCTTGGTTTGAAAAAGGTTTGCAGTGTAGTTTCTACATCTGAGCTGGGGGTGCCTTCCCTCCTGTCACGCTAGCTCTTCCATTTTCCTGCAACATTGCTTGAACCTCATGCTTGGTTTAGGAGCGAAAAGCCTATTCCGCACCTTTGGCCCAGGTAGCCTATCAAATAACACCTCTCTGTAGAGAGCTGTAGGAATCAATTCGCCACCTTAGTCTGTGACCTCGTACCACAGCGCTGTGATCCCATGTTCAGACCCTGATACCAGGAGCTACTTGTTGAGCAGTGATTCAGCAGAGAGGGAAGATGGATGGAGTCTGCCTTCATCTTCTTAAAAGAAAGTGAGGTCCATTTAAGTACATGTTGCTTGTACATCTTACATCCCACATTACTTTTTTCACCCATAAACTTGTCTCAAGGCCCCCAGAAAAATGTACCAGCTGGGCAGATTTCCCTTTGATCAGCCTTTCCTTTTAAATGTCCCTTTTGGTTGGAATGCTCCTGTGCTTCAGAAATTTGCATCCAGGGATTTTGGCTGGTGACCCTCCCACTCTGTTGAAAGATGTTTGCACTGCACACACACAGTTGCTTCAGATTCTAGAGAACAGCAGCTGTGTATGTACAGTAGGCTGGGCAGAGACTTCAGTCTGACTCGTGAAAAGCAGTATATTTTCCTTTAAATGCAAAGGTCCTGGAATGGCTTGTGCCATTGACGCACACAGGCTGACGTCTCCGCTGTGTGCCCCCGGGCGTTGTTTGCTTGCCCAGCAGGCCTGGAATCCAGGTTGAAGAGTGGGCGCGTCTTGAGCGCTGTCAATGGTAAAATGAACGGAAGGCTGCCCTCCCCTCTCTCCTGCCAGTTTTAATGTGATAACCTAATTCGGATTTTTTTGTATGTTGGATTTTGTAATATGTATTTTCTATTCCGCTCATGACTTTTTGCTGGTTATTTGCTTGAAATGTTTTGTAGTGTGCAAGGACGGGCACTGCATTTCACTCTTGATTTCATAATAAAACCTGCTTCTTCAAGGCACCGCCTGCCTCTGGTGTGCATGTGGGACTGTACCTGTGTGGCTGGGGGCCAGAAGTCACTGTGTTCTCAGTCTCTCTGGCTCTTCCTCTTGTCATTATTTACACAAGTGCAAAAAAATTCCAGTGGACAAATCACAGTGTGATTTGCATCCCTTCTGCCCTGGTTTAAATGACTGTGCCCCTCGCCTTCCAATGAACACTGAGGTCCTCAGCGTTCTTAGGCATGAAAGATCCCATGGTGCTTTTCCTGCGACTTAGTGGTATTGGCCCAGACCCAGCTCTTAGCCCATTCTGCACTTCAAGTTGGATCCAGAATTCCTCTTCACTTCCTGTTGACCTCTTGAACCTTTGCAAGCTCTTTGGGATAGGGCCTCTGCTTCGACTTGTCCTGTAGAGCACCTTGCATGTCCAGGGTGCTGTCTGTAGAGTGGTCAGCCCTCCCGTGCTGATTGTTGGGTGCTCAGGGGTCTAATGCTTGGAAAGTGGGAACCTCCTTTGGCGTACTGGCTTTATTTGTGCTCATTTTCTATTCCTCTCTGTTACCCAGGCGGTATGAATGATGATGATGGGCAGTGTGACAGCGCCACTCCGAGGGGCTCTGGTGGGACGCGGCCTAGGTGAGGTCCCCTCTCTGCAGATGTACGGAGAGAGAAAGGGGCTCCCTTAGGACTGTAGGGAAGAGTTGGGCGTAGAACCCAGGATTTGTGCTCTGACCACTTGATTACATTCCCCTTCCCGAGGGAGGAATAGAACTGAGGAGACCCGACTTCCGTCTCCCAGTCATCATTTTTCTCTTCCCAGAAGTGGCAATGGACGCGTATCCTGTTCTCTAACCACCGGGTCCCCTTCACCATTGCCTCCAGAAACCACAGAAGCGTAGCTGGTTCTGTTCCCCATGACACATGTACATTGCAGCTTGGGACACCTTCCCTCTAGCCTTCCAAATCCCTGTATATGTCCGAGGCACTAATGCATGTTATGCACCCTCCTCCCCACACACAGTTTCCCCACCACCCATCCCCAAATTGATCACTTCCCTGTCCTCTCTTAGACCTACAGGAGTGACTCTCGCTCCCCATTTCACCTCCCTCCCCTTGGTCCGGATGAACTTCATTTGGCCGTGGTAGCAATGTAAGGATGGACCCAGCTCTGCTCCCTCCCTTCTCCATTATTGACCCCTTTCCCTGTATGTAGCCGCTTTGTTATTCCCATCCCTAGTCCTACAGCTGCCTCCAGCAGCCAGTTCCACCGATGCACTGCCTGTAGAGATCTCTCCTCCTCCCCCTGCTTTTTTTCCACTTGGTGGGAGTTTATTTGGTAGAGGACACTGCGTCTTTTAAATGCTGGGCTTTCCCCTCCATGGTGTGGGGGGAAATCATTCTAATCGCAGTGTTTAAAGCACCACCTAATTTATTTTTCCTCTCCAAGCTGGGAGCCGCTCGTGACTAATTTGGGCTGAATAGGTGGAGAAAAAAAGCAGCGGGCACACAATGAGCAGGGGAAAGTGTGGGAAAGCAGGCGAAAGAAAAGGAGGGCCAGGGCTTGCAGCGTGAGAGCTGGTAACACCGCACAGCGCCCAAATTCAGCATGAAGTCACTTTTCACAGCAGACGCTTGGGCTGAAAATGCAAGTGGGACTGTAGGTCAGCCCGGGGGGGTTGGGGAGAGGGAAAAACTGTTGGGCTTGTACAATGTAAAGGGGAAAAGGAGGTGGGGTGAGGGAAGGGAGATGGGCGCCGAGAGTGTTTGCGCGTGCGTGCGTGCCCCTTCACAAAGAGATACACACACACGTTCTCCCCTCTTGCACTGTCCCCTTCACCCCAGTGGCCTCCTGCCCCTGCGTCATCTGTGGCTGGCTTGGAAACTTCTCGTTTTAAATTCAGAAAACAAAAAGCCAGAGAGAGAGGAGGATGGGGTTAATAAAGAGAAATACACTTTTGATTTCTTCGCTCCCCTCTTCACAGTTTTAACACCTTTACAGCCCTGCCTTGAAAGCTCTTGTGGAGTAGCCGTGAAACAACTTGTGCGGAAACCTCCTCACCTGAGGTTGTGCTGTGATTGCCGAGGTTGCAGGATATCTTACTCCCCATCGCACAGTTGTTCCAAGGGCTGCTCCCCAGGGGCAGTCCCCTCTGTCCAGGGCGATCGCTTGTCCCTCCTCCCTGTCTTTGAGTTGCCAGGACTGTTTCAAAGAGATCTGCACCTTGCCGCACCTGGGGCTTGTTGAGGAGCTGCTGTTGTGATTGGATCGATGCCTGGAATCTCTGGCTAATGCAGGGCGTTCAGCACTGGTCACAATGCTGTGGGCAGCTTGCTCGGGCCACGAGCCAGCTGTGCTTGGCCTCTTGAAACTGGAGCTCGGGAAGGCCTGTTGGAGCCAAGGGTCCAGGGCTGCTGAGGGATTTTCTGCAGAACAAATGAATGCAACTTCCCTGCCCCAGATGGTTGTCCCCGCCCCAGACAGAAGGGATGTTGCTGAGCAGTTGAAGCAGGAAGTCTGGTATCTCTGTAGCTGGGAGCAGGGGCTTTGGTGTCAGGACTCCTGGGTTCCAGTCCTGTCTTCAGGAGTGGGAATGGCTAATGGTTGGGCAGGAGTTCTGGCTTCTCTGCCCAGCTCCGTTTCTGGCTTGGCTGAGTCGATGTTGGCAAGACGTGTCCACGCCCTCGGTGACCCGGGCTGTGGGGTGAGGGTCACAGGTCTGGCTTTGGGAAACATTTTGAAAGCTGAAGCAGCTCGGTCCGAGGAGGGGGCAGAACCCAGGAATCCTGGCTCCCCCCTTGCAGAACAAGTCCAGACCTTAAGTCTGTGGATCTCTCCCTCAGTCCTGCTCCTTTCTGAAGTACCTCCTCCACCCCAGCTTTGTCTGCTAGGTGCACTCAAGCTAGAAGCCCCTCTTCTGAGCCACACGGGGCGCGTGCCATGGCTGGCCACTGGTGACCCTTCAGCACATGCCTCCTGCTCCTGAAGAGGAGTGAGTGAGCAGCCTGGGGAGCTGGCGTGTCCTCTCTTCCCCTTGCCCCAGCTCCCTTCTGCAGTCTGCTCTCCTTCCCCTGGCACCTGCCCCTGCAGACTCCGTCTGTTTGATGGCACAGCGTGATGCAGTACCCTGACGGGTACCAGCTTTCCAGTGTGACGGCCAAGAAGGCAGCAAGGCCAGTGCCCGCTGTGTGGGTGTATTCAGAGCCCCAGGCCAGTCTTCTTGCCTGACTGCATAGCACAGGCCAGAGCAGCCCACCAGTGGGCCAGGCCCTGCAGTCAGGGGAAGGGTTGGGCAAGAGGAGAATCTGAGCTGAGGGCAGGTGTGCTTTGTTGCTCCCCAGCCTGTTGGGCCTTTCTCCATCAAGGCCAGATTGTCCCAGGTGTGAAGCAAAGCTCACAAGCCCATCGCGGGGCAGGTGGAAGTGTCCGGACGCATGGCTCCTTGGTTGCTCTGCGGAGCTGTGGTCCCAACCCTCATGCATGTCGCAACTCAGTCATGCGGATTAGTCGGCTGAGCTGCTAGGACGATGCAGGCGGTTGGCACCAGGACAGCTGAATTGTTTCCTAGCCACTCTCCCAACCTCTGGAACGAGCAGGGCTGACCTTGGGGAGGAGGTCCTTCAGGGTGTCCCCAGCCACAAGTTTGCTTCCTAGGAGGGTCAGCTCAGCCCTTTGTCCTTCCCTGGCGAATGCGCCGAGTTCCCTCTGTGCCCATGGGACCTTGTCTAAGCAAGGGCCATCCCACAACTGAGCTTAGAGCGGGCCCGTGGGATGATAATTCCCCGACCCCTCTGTTATGGCTGGCGCTTGCCCTGTACAGCAGGGTGGCCCCCTATGCTGGGAGAAACCAGCCAGGCTCTTTTGGCGGGGGCGCCACGGGCTGGTGCCCATTCTCCAGGGAGTTCACGTTACAGACCTTGCTTCACATGTAGCACTGGTCTCCCAGTGCGATGGATCCCAGCCAAGCTCCCTGCCTGTCTGTTTACTGGGGAGGCTGCACGTGGGCTGTCCTATTAGGTAGCGGAGGGGGAAGGTTAGGAGAGCCATATTCTGGCATAGCTGGCAGGGGGTTGCCCCATGGCTGTGGGTGGTCACCTCACTAGGATGGGGTGATTAGCTCAGACCCTGTCCTAATTTGTCCACCCTCCCTACGGGGCCTGGAGCCCTGCCCCCTGCTCTCTGAATTAGGGCAGGCGTTGGCTGGGGAAAGCAGGTGATGTGGGATGCAGCTCCCAGCAGCCTGGAGGGAGATGTGCCCAGAACTAAAGCAAGTGCTCATTAAACTTTTAACAGCATCCTTTGAAGCAAAGAAGCCAACCCAGCCAGGACTGTCACGAGCCCCAGCCACACCCGCACGCCTCTCCGCCTGGGTGGCAGAGCCCTGGGCATTCTGGAGGAGAGGAAGCAAGAGGTCCTAGATTCCAGCTCCCGGTGCTCTGCCGACTGCTACCCTCCATCTTCGCCTCCAGGTGTGTAATAGGTGGCAGCTTCAAGTCGGCTGGGTTCTGTAACGTGACAGACCCTTTAATAGTAATGGGGGGAACCACCCAACATGCAGCAGAACCTGTGGTTGTGAGCCTTCCTGTTTGAGCGATCTAGGCTAGGCAGGTACTGATCGGAGGCTACAGTAATGGGGGACCATGTAGGGCAGGAGTTGAATGTTTTTCCAGGTGTCAACGAGTATCTCAGTGATTATCTCCCCCCCTCCCCCCCCAACCAGTATATTTGAGCACCTCACAACTTTTAATGCTTTTATTTTCAAGCCCTCTGTGAGGCTGGACTGGGTAGTTATCCCCATTGTACAGATGGGGGAACTGAGGCACAGACACTAGCGTGTCCCAGATCACCCAGGAAGCTTGTGGCAGAACCAGGCGGTGAACCCAGGTCTCCTGAGCCTCCTGTGGCCTCCCAGAGCTAGGCCAGCTGCTGTGGGGTGAGCAGGAGGGACCACAGCTGGGCTGCAGGAAGCCAATTGTGTGACTCCATGCACCAAGCAGACCCGTTTCCCGTTCCCCCTGAGCATCCCTAGTAGTAGAAGGCAGGCGGTTCAGTCTCTGCTTCTCTTTCAATCTTTGCTTTCTCTCTAGAGGCCTGAGGAGGCAGGTCACTAGTGCCAGCTGCAATGCACTAGGGGTGCACCTGTCCAGAAACAGCTCGGCTGAGCCCAGGATCGTGTTTCACACCAGGCAGCTGAAGGCTCTTGGATAGTCACAACTCGAGGAAACCCTCCAGAGACAATAGGACCTTATCCAGGCACGTTCTGCCCCGGCCAGGAAAGCAATGTGCAGAGGCGCAAGCCGGAGCAAGGGATGCCATGGACAAAGGCTCCTGGTGAGGGAAGTGTGCTCTGCTTGTGTCCTGCAGTGGGTGGTTGCAGCACGGTGACTCCATGTGGGACAGAAACACAGGACCTGGGGCAAGGGGGACTAGAGATGGACGGAGAGAGCAGTGGAAAAGTGGGGAAGGTCCAGCGTGCGCCCTAGGGCTAGGTGGGCAACCCCAGATCTGAACCAGCCAGTTAGCTAATGGGGCTGGAACTAGGATGACCAGGTGTCCTGATTTTTGGGGCGGTCCCGATCGCTTTTTCTGATATAGGCTCCTCTGTCCCCAGTTGGTCACCCTAGCTGGAACCCACACCAGGCAGGGATGGAGCTCATGGGCTGGCAGCAGAAAGTCCAGGACTGGTCTGACCCGTGATATTTGAGCTGAGGTCCCTCCTGGCTGGTCCAAGCATGAGCCAAGCTGCTTGCAGCCGCACAAACCGTCCCCTTCAGTGTCCTTCCCCCACATCCCGCCAGCCATGCTAGGAAATCCATCAGCATCGTCCTTGGATCCCCCAGCCTGCTGGCATGTGCTCTCTCCGGCCACCGACCCAGCCAGGCACACTGTGCGTCCCCTTTCTCCCACTCCATCTGATGGCCGATGTCATTAGCTGCGACATTCTTGGCATACCTGCCAGCTCCTAATGAGGGCTCCATAAAAGCTGCTGTGATCTGTTTCCTCCAGCACTTTGGGCCAGTTGTAAATCTCAGCTTTACAATTCAGAGCTGTGCCTAGGGGAAGCTGCCGTCCATGTGAAGCCAGGGGTGGGGGCTCGAGGATCGCAGCGTGTATGGGGGCCGGGTGTCAGCCACCAGCGTGTTTGGAGTCTGCTCTGTGCACTCGTGTCTGCCTGGCTGGGGCTCCGTGTCCGAAGGCTGGCTCGGGTCTCAGGCCCTGGTTCTGTGACACACTCCCACTGCCGTCGCTTACATTTCCCGACAGGCCCTGGCTGCCACAGCTGCTCCCCGCGTTGGCAACTTGGTTTGGAGCTTTTCCCCCATTCCACTGGTGAGCCCGGAAGCCGGTAAAGCTCCTCCTGTCCCTTACTCTACATGTGCGAGGGGGCAGCATATGATCTCCCGCGGCAGATGGGGGGGCTGAGGCCTAGCCTCCCGTGTTCTGTCCACTTCACTCCTGTAGGGAGAACAGCTCCTAGGTTTGCAGAGGCGCTGGGTGCCCAACCTGAGGTTTCCCCAGGCTCTGTCTGGTAATTGGGCCCCATTCAGCTTTCTCGCAGGGGTACTGAGAACCTCTGTCCTGGAGCGTCAGGTCCACTGCTTTATCTTGCTCAAGGCTGCCCAGAGCCAAGCCGGATGGGTTCCAGCCCTTGCGCAGGGTTTCTCAAAGCAGGGACCAGGCCAGCAAGGACTAGCTGGAGGGGGTCAGGAGGGATGAGGGGCCAGTCCCATAGCCCACAACGTGTGCCATTTGTCTGCACTGGGAAGGGTGGGGAGAGATGCCCTTTACCCCCTGTGGGGAGCCCCTCTGCTCAAGCTGCACCCAGCAGGCGGGGCCGTGCCATTCACTGAGGAGCTGAGCTGGCAAATCTACCCCGGGAAGCCAGCGTAGAGAATGGTTTAATTCCACCTGCTTCACACCATCCTGGGGTCTGTCACTGGGGTTTGCTCTGCTCGGCGGCTTTCCTGAGGGGCAGGCTGGCATCCGAGCAAGGCGGTCATGCTGCCGGGCAGGTCTGACGGGTAATCCTGGGCTATGGGGCAAAGCCGACTGAGTTCGATATTCCTGATGCCGTCTGTCTGTGACCATAAGCATGGAGTCCGGCCAGCTCCCAAACCCAGGGAGGAGACAGTGCCGTCACCTGCTTTGTGCAGGTGGGATCCTGAGACTCAGCGACTAGCGGCTTGTCTGCATGCGAGACTCGCACTGCTTTCCCGTCGGGCCCGTCCGAGGAGAGCTGTCAGCCGGGGGGAGGTTTGTCACCAGTGCAGGTCCAGCCCGTGGCGGTTCGAGCAAGCAGCTGTCCTGCTCTGAAGTGCCTGTGTAAGGGCAGCCATGCTGTAAGCACTTGAATGAGAACAGGGGAGCGACAGCTGCACAATTGTGGGTGCAGAGGCCTGACACTGGTGCAGATTCCTGCGTCACTGTAGGCACCTCTCGTTTTGGTCTCGTGAAATCAGAGTCTCCCAGGAAACTTTCTCCTGTCAACCTCGCTGAGACGGAGGCAAGTGAAGGGCAGCTTTGCCCCCAGTTTGCCTTTTTTGCAGAGCCGGGCGTGTTTCTGTCTTTGCATCGTTCAGATACAAGGAGACACAGCTATGGGCGGGGGGGGAGGTTGTGTTTGGTTAGTCTGGACTATGGCAGTGAGAATGTCCCGCTGCTGCTGCCGCGTTCTCGGCATGGGCTGGCGGCTGGATTTTCCTCAGCCTGCGCTGGAGACTGAAACATTAAGAAATGTATTTTCAGAGTCGTTCAAAACTTGGGTCGCTGAATCCAGCCCAAAGCTCTCGAGGGAGGAGAAGGCTGGTGCAGAGCTGAGGGGCGTGGACAGTCCGACACCTGCGGGTTTGGAAGGATCTGGTGATGTGCAGACTCAGCTGCAAAGCTCTGAAGCTTTCCAGAGCCCATCCCAGAGGGCGATGCAGGCCAAAGCCCAGTCCTACAGGCCGCTCCCCAGAGAGCCCCTGGAGATCAGCTCCCACAGACCAAGTCACTGGACCAGGGCCGAATGCCTCTTTGGATCCATCTAGTGCTGGATACCCTTGCCCTGCCCCAGTATCTTTACAAGCCTGTTCTCTTTTCTGCTAAATCAGGAATGATTTATGACGCGCTTGCCCATGTTGCCTACAATATGCCTCATTTCACAGAACCCCACAGGCCTTCATCAGCCGGAATCAAGCTGTCCACGCAAAGGTCTCAAAGCATGTTGGAAACAGGAATTAACTCCCCAACACCCCTGGAGAGTAAAGACAGATAAGTGAACTAAGACTCAGGGGAAGGGACTTACTCAAGGTCATACAGGGAGCAGAACCCCTGAGTCCTGATTCCCAGCCCCTCTGCTCTAATTCACTAGACCCTACTCCCTGCCCTCAGCTGGGACTAGAAGTCGAGAGTTTCTGAATAGATGGAGAGAAAATAAATCGAGCTTTTCTTACAGTTTCTAAAATCATCCAGTTGCAATCTGGGGACCGGGACCCAGACTCTAGAGACCTGTCCCTTGTATTATGCTCTGAGTGCGCACCATAGTACAGACAATCAAAGAAAAGAGTCACCAAAGAAAATGCATTTGCAGCAGAATTTTTTCCCTTTTTCCTTTGTTTTTGTTTTTGTTGAGCTATATAGTTTTTTTATTGTACAAAAAATGTCTAAAAAAAAGAAAGAAAGAAAGAAATTGGGACAGAAGCAATGGTTATAATAGATACAAATGACTAAAGCTTAGTTCTACAACATGGAAGAGAAATAACAGACAATCATTTTTTTTCCTTTTCTGTAGCTTTTTCTAAAATGGTTTATGAAAGAGAAGCTGTAACTCCCTCCTGCTCTGCCCCATCTCATCATAAATGTAAGCTTCCTCCGCTTGTTTATATCTTACATTTTCATATAGCAGAGCTTTTTGTTCTTGTTCTTTCAATGGTTGCATCCGTGTGAAATTTGCCCCCTCGGTGGGAATTTTAAACAGGGCTGTTTGCTAGGAACTTTGTGGGTTCGGGGGGAAGGAATTTGTTTCCTAGCGGGACATTTTAACATGGACCACATAGTATATAAGAAACCTGTTTTTCCCCAGCCTGGATGTTAGCTGGAACGTGGCCATCTCCAGCAGCTAGGAGAGAAGTTCCAGCTTGGTCCCCTCAGCAGGGAAGTTTTGTTGTGGGATAGACGGGCCAGTGAAACACGTTAATGCTTTTTAAACTCCCAGGCCAACGGAACAGCAGCTGAGGAGATGGCTGATTGAGCAGGGTGATCTCTAGTTTAAAACAAATTTCCGTGGGGTACCTGGGATGTGAGAGTGAAAACAGGATGGCACTTCCTTTTAAATATGTTGTACAAAAAAATCTGTCACCCAACATGCATGTTCTCAACATTTTGTGTGGCCTAAGCACGCCTGCCGCCTGAGGATTTCAAAATGCTTTGAGCACATTAACCCTCACAACACCCCTGTGAGGTAGGTATTATTTTTGTTCTGTCGGCTTAAGGTCAGGAATCCTGATTCCTCGCTCTAACCACTAGACCCAACTCCTTTCCCACCTGGGCACCCTAAAAGTATTTCAGAGATCCAGCGTGCTCCTTAACACATGCCAGCTGCTTCCCTGCCCTGTCTGAAAGGTCTTTGGCGTTCTTCATGAGCAGGGAGCAGCTGGGACTCTCTTTTCTGGGTTGGACACAGGTTATTTTCCAGCAAGGCCACCGATGTGCAGCCCCGGCTCTTCCCCTGCTCCTGAGCCCCTTATCAAATGGGCAGAGCCCTCTCCTTGGTCCAAGGGGTACCTGGGATTTACAGGGGAAGGCAGGGCTGAACACTGGGGCTGTGTAATCAGGAATTGTCCCAGTCACTCAGAGGAGATCTGTAGGAGATCCAAGAGCCAGGGGAATTTCACACGTTGCAAGTTGAACTCAGGGATGTGCAGTCGTTGTCTGGATTCAGTCAAGTATTCCGCCACATTCGCCTAGCCTCAGGCCGCTGGGACTGCACAGATGTATGGCAGGGCAGAGAGAGCCATCTCTGGCAGCAAGGAAAAAACATCAAGACGCATACACACTAATCCTCACGCACAGCAAGTACAAGAAGAGAAAGCACAGACATAAAAGCATCTCCTGTTGAGCCCTTGGTGTGTTACAAAGGGAAACCCCCAACTAGTCTCTTAAATGTTCTTTAACCTTCCATAGTGCAAATGGTACCTTAGCCCAAGTCTCTCAGTACAGATATTTTACAGTGAACATTCAGTGTTCCCGAGTCAGACGCTTTGTCTTGCTCCTGCAGTTTGGGAAGAAGAGAGTCTCCAGTGGCCACCACCTGAGCATCCCTAGAGTTCACGCTGCTTGCTACCTCCTGGACGGGGTGAGCGT
Organism: Pelusios castaneus; assembly: GCA_007922175.1. Lineage (NCBI taxonomy): Eukaryota > Metazoa > Chordata > Testudines > Pelomedusidae > Pelusios > Pelusios castaneus. Next base: position 4,913,845 of record ML685866.1, read on the forward strand.
AGCTTCTGTGAGGGAGCAGTGCAGTGGGGCGAGCGCTCCTTGGAAGGGACTATCCAGTGGGGTGGATGGATACATCACCCAAGTCAATAAACGTTCCATGGATTCTTGCAGGGTGCCTCTTGATGGGTGCCTCCTGCGGCGGTCTCTGGACCTAGAAATCAGCTGATGAAACAAATCTAACCCCGTATTGGGAATGAAAGTTACTGTCCGATGCAGAGTCGGCTCCATGGCCAGTGCCTGGAAACCCAGTGCAGATCCCTACCAGAAGCGTCTGTCTTGAAGGGAGCATGTCTCTAGCTGTATGCTGGGTCAGGCCCAGGCCAAGTCCCAGCAGCAATCGTGGAGCACTCCGGAAAGCTCTGAACTCTTTGATTTTTTTTTTTTAAATTATTTTTTAAAATATTTTATTTATTCATTTATTTTTTGATGTTCAAGTGCTGTGTTTGGTCATGTGATTAAAACAACAACAATGGAAAAAACCCCAACCAATGAATGGTCTTTTGGTCACATGATTAAAATAAAAAAAACCCACCCGACTAACGGCTTCTTTCCTGAGCCGCCAACCTTGTCTCTTCATCTTCAGATACCCAATGAAAAAACAAAACCGACCTAAGACATTACGCACAGTAACATACACAAAGTCAATAACGAAATATTCGTAGGGCTGGTCTGTACAAACACGTAAAACACCTGCCTAGGCCAGTCAGCTTCCCCTGAGCAATGCTCAAAACGTCCAGGGGCAATGTTCACCATTGCTAGATTTAGGTCTTTTCATCTCCCGGGTCACCTGGTTGTAAAAATTTCCCCAAATTTCTCCATGCCCCAGCCAACTGCCAGTGAGAGCTTCCATGTTTAAGAGGGAGAGAAGGGGCTGGTCTGACTGATGGGTGTCTAGGAAGGGGTATTTGCATTTGCAGAGAGATGGAACTGCAGGGTCTGCGAGATCCTTCTCATTTCTAACTTCCATGATTCAAACAGCACCAGTTCAATGGTGGGCAGAGGCGTAGCCAGAGCTGAATTTTTGGTGGGCCTGTAATTGACCCAGCTGGACACAAACCTTGTGTCACGAGCAAAACAGTCGCTGATAAAAACTCAGGATGAATTGCCTAAAATCTGATTGGGTGGGCTGTGGTCCACCCATTGCTACACCCTGATGGTGGGTCTTCCATTGACTGGAGGATTGAAACCAGCCTGGTTAAAGCACTAGGAAATACACTATAGGGGAGGAACTTATTGGAGCCAGAAGGAGGCAGAATAGATGGCCCCTCATGGTTGTTTTTCATCTCTAATGTGTGGGATTCTTTAGACGCCATCTCTCACGGGGACGTCTTCTGTTTAGGACGGTCCAAGCAGCTTGTCAGCTACTGTAGCTGTCATTAAGCTCCTGGTCATTGTCTTTCTCTCTCAGCTCACCTCCTGAGCCTGTATTTAGCAGTAAGGACTGATCGCAGCTGCAGTTAGAAGTTCCCTTGAGAGTGCCCTTCGCTACTGTGAACAAGACGTAACTGAGCTATTTCTTGGATGGTCAAATCTTTTCAAAATAGCCTAGGTGAAGTGCCAGAAATGTCCTGCGGGGAAGAGTCCTGCTGCCAGGGAACTTTTCCATCTCTGATTCCCGGTGCAATGTTTTTCCCCTCCAGATCTAAGTGAGGTCACCAACAGGAAACCGAAACCGTCCTGAGTCAGAAGTCGCCCCCCACACTCACGCCACTGTCCTCTGCTCCTGCATAACGAAGGGGCGCAGGGTTGCAGGTTTGTGACCCGGTTCCATAGCTCTGGTTATGTAACAACATCTCTGTCTTAAAACTGGAGGGGATTCAGATATGTAATGATCATCCAAAAAACCCCCAATTCCAAGCTGTTTCCGCAGCTTTCGAGAGAGGTTCTGCGCAAAGGTATTGACTGGCACAGCTGAGCTGGACATGGGAAGGAATGTTCCCCCAGGCACCTTGGCAGGACTTTCGCCTCTTAAAATCAAATTGGAGCCTATTCAAGCAGCTTTCCTGAAGATTTTTCTTTGCTCCATGTCTCGCCCCTGTGAATCTTTGAGCTGGCCTCCCGAGCACGTCTCCTGGCACCTGCTGTCCATGGGACAGCCAGCCCAGCTCCAGCACGGGATTGTCCAGGGCCTCATGCAGCCACTGGTGAGATCTCAGGTGAGTCCGGATTGTCCTTCCCAGTGACAGAGCTGGATGCAGATGGAGCTGAGCTCTGTTCAGAGCCCAGGTGGAAGTGAGGGCAAAGCAGCTAGAAAAGGAATTTTCTCCTTAGGAGATGAGCAAAGAGGAGCTGGAATCGTTGGGAGGGAATAAACCAGGAACCTGCCCAGGTTACTGGGAGAGCTGGCTTGGCACACAGGTGTTCCCAGCACAGGCCAGGGTCTTGTGTGGCAGCCGGGGGTTCCTGGCTCTGTTAGTCATTGGGTGATGGCAGGCCAGCCGCTTCCCCTTTCTACAGCTCCATTTCCCCACAGGCAGAATGGGGAGCACGAGGCAAGGGTGAGCCCCATTTCACCAGGAGAAACTGAGGCACAGCTGGGGACGCAAGCCCCAAAAGCACAATGGCAGGGAGGAAATCCAGCCACCCTTTCTCCCAAGCACCCTGGTCTAACTGCAAGCAGTACAGACTGTTCTGTTCTAGAGACCGCAGCGTGTATTCAGCGGTAGGGTAATCTCTCCACAGCCTTTCCAACTGAGGCGTCTCTGTTAGGGACAAAGCTGCTCCAGCCACACTGCTGTTCTGGAGTGGCACCTGCCAGAGGGGCACAGAGTAGAAAACACCTAACAAACACGAAAAGAGCCCTCGTGCTAGGGCTGTGTCCTGGGCCGGGAAGCATCCTGCTAAAGCTGGGAAGAGAATAAATGTCTTCGGCAGCAGATTTGACGGAGGGGAAGGTGCGAGGCTAGATCACTTTGTAGGCAGGTGTTTGCTGGTGCCGGATGGGGAAATGATTTCCCAGCACCGGGCTGCAGGGGTGAGAATTTGTCAATGGACTCTTGGTTTCTGTTGGCTGCTTCTCCTGGGGCCCAGCAAGTTCTTTTCAGGTGCAGATTCCAGCGTTACCTTTTCGTGAGAAACCAGCTGCGGGGCTCCCCGAGGGCTCGCTGACCCAACCATCCTCCATGTGCAGCCAGTTGCCCCCGGGACCCTTCCTGTCTCTCTGTTCCTTGGTGGGAAGTGGAAGGAACTCCCCTCGCTCCTGCACAGCTGGGCCTGTGTGGCTGTCATGGCAAAGAAGGGCAGGGATGCCGCGGCAGATGGGGCGGCTGCGAATCAGTCACAGCGGAGGGACAAGCCCCAGATCCGTGGTTTTTTATCGCTTGCGGCTTCAGGAAAACAGGATCTCTGGGTCCTCAAGAGTTCATGGCTTCGTGCTGCTGTCGTCGCCCCCCCGCCCTTGAAAGCAGACAATGTTCTTGTTTCTGACCCTGCCTCGCGCCAGGCCTCCCGTCACAGCCAACAGAAGAAACGTTCTCGTTCCACTGCCTTCATGTCCTGCCAAGAGTGCCGACTTCGGCTTGTGGTCTCCAGAAGAGCCCACCCTGCTGCAGCTGCGGGGGGCGAAAGGGCCACGAGAGGCAGAGCACATGGAATACACGAGGTGCCTCCAAGTGGCAAAGGGGTCAGTGTTTCCTTCCCTCTTCTAGCAGGGGTGAGAGCCAGAGCTCAGCTTGGTCCCTTTCCCCTAGTTCAGCAGCCTGGCCTTGAATCACAAGGAGGGTGGAATCCACTCGTGTGATGAGTGGGTGAGTTAATCTTTGAACAGTGCTTTGGAAATGTCAAGCGCTATCTATAAGTGCTAAGGAGTGAGGCAGCTGGCCAGGGACAAGGGCTCCGAACTGGGAGCTGTGAGGTCTGCCTGGCTCTGGGACGGTGGCCTGGTTTCTCCCTCGGTCCAGCGGGGGCCGTCCCCTTTGTAAAGCGCATTGAGAGCTCTGGGCGAGAAGCAGGAGACAAGTGCTAAGTATGGCGGGGCCCATCCTGCTCCCCTGGAGTCAGGAACTCACTTGGAGTAGAACTGATTCTCTAGCTACAGCAATAGCAGAGGTCTATTTCCAGAGCCTCTTTCATCCTGACTCACCCTTAAGTGCTTTATGGGGTGTACAAAGATAGCCAGGGAGAGGGAGGTCCCGGCCACCGGGGAAAGGCGTTTCTGCACTAGTAACTCCACACTGTATCTCAGGAGTGGAAAGCAAGGAGGCGGCTGCAGCCCGAGGGGAGCTCAGGGAGGTTAACATCCCGACGCTCAAGATAAGTGCTAGGGCCAGGGACCCGCCGGCCTCTCCCATCGAGCAGCCCCACTTGCACACCGACAGCTCCTTCTCCAGGCACAGGCCCCGCCTGTCCCTGTGGCCACTGCATGGCAAAGGAGCGGGGAGAAAGGGCCCCGGTCTTTTTAGCATAATACGGTTTTGTAGCTGGCAGCAGCCAACCCTGTGGGGACCCAGCTTGGGAAGCGTTGTGCTGCAGGCTTTTAATGACCCGCGAGGCATCAGGGACTTGCTTTGGCGTCAACTCCCTGACGGGCCGTCGGCTTGGCGCCTGGGCCGCTGCCCCATGACGGCTCCAAGATGGGGACCTCTGGATTCTTTCTGCAGCAGCCGCCTGCGGGGGGGGGCGGTGGGGAGCAGCCCCAAGCAGCAGGAGCCGATGAACTCTGGAGAAACGAGGATCCTGTTTTTGTGCAAACGTTCTTAGTAATAATCCAAACAGCGAGGGCAGAGTGGAAAGCAAATGTGCTGCGTAAGACAATATTCTCCACAGCAAGAGTTTCTGTCCAAGTTTGCCTCCTTGAGAGATAAACCCGACCCTCCTCTCCTTCCTTCCTTACACCAGTAACAAACGCGGGACAAAGCTTCCTGTTTTCCTGATTATTGATTGACGTTTGGACCAAGAGGCTAGAGCCCTTGGAAGTGCCAGGCTGCCTGAACCCAGGGGATTGGGTACCACATGGGGAACTTGCCCTACACCTCTGTCTCCATGACCTCCGTGGGGAGGCTGCCAAGAAGGACACTGCTCAGTCTCAGTCGCAGGGATGGTTTTTCCACCAGGAGTCACTGACTCGCTTCTCACAGGGGCCCCAGTTGGCTGGAAGAATGTCTGGATGCACTACCGCAACTGAGGCAAAAATGTTGGCAAGCCAATTGCCTGAGCCAGCTAGCCCAGAGGAGTGTCTCCCCAGCCACCCCTGCCCTAGAACCCAGCTGGGGTCTCCGCCGGTGTACGCAGCGACTGCACGCCCGGGCACAATCCCACCAGAGCCCTGAGCATCCTCGGCTGGGCATTACTGCCTGGTCAGCTCCCTTGGCTTCTCGAGACTGCCAGCTCAGCGAAAGACAGGATTTGCAGCCTGACTGTGGCATCCCGGCTCCCTCTCTCCCTGGGGCCTGGGGGCAGCGAGGGGTAAGTGCCTACATGCCCTGGCCCATGGGGGTCAGCGTAGAAGCGCATCAACTCAAGTGACTCTCTTCACAGATGTCAGTAAAGGTCCTGCCTAGTCCATCTGAGCAGCGCTGTCAGATCCCATCTCGCCAGGGCAGGATTGTTCCCTCCAGCCTGTGTCCAAGGCTCTGTCTACACAGCCTAAGGAGCTGCACTTCCACAACTTCCTTTGAAGAGACTCTTCTGCAGTCAGAAACAGCGCCTGTTCTGGCCTCCTGGAAATGGAAACGGAGCCCCGAGGCATCACAGGCCTGCTTGGGACAGGTTGGCTGGGTTTCCTCTGCTGCTAACCCAGGCTGGGAAGCCACGTCCCGTGCGGGCTGTGGGGTTTAGAGGGGAATCTCAGACCCAGCTTGGGACAGGGGCTTATGTGATGATTCCAAAGACAGAGCAAGAAAAGGGTTTCTGTAAGTGCATTAAAAACCCCGCCCGTTGACCCAACACTACGTGGCGGGGGTGTTGAGGGCTGTTCAGAGACTGCGCTCCCACGTCACTGAGCAGGCTCCAGGTCTGAGACCCCGGCTGTGGTGCACGAGAGCCATGGCGTTTGAGATGGGTGGGGAGTGCGAGCTCGGGCTGCTGGCTAGGTGAGATGGGAGCCCACATGCTTTTCCAGGGCCGTTGCCAGGCGCATTGTGTTTGAGACGGCAAAGCTCCGAGGAGGAGAACAATTAATAAATAAATAAATTATCGCGGGAAGCCGTCTGGTCCCAGGCCAGGCCCCCATGTGGCCAGCATTCTGAGCGCGAGCAGCATGAGCTGCGCCCTGGAGTGGGGGCCCTTGGGGGGCCTGCTGGACTCTGGCACCCGATCCTGCAGTCCTCTTACACACAAACTCCCAGCGTTCCCCACTGTTAGCATCAAAGCTGGGCCCAGCCAGAGCTTGAGTGTATTGCTCCAGCCAGCCTGGAAAAGCCTAGGGCCTAAAGGCTCCCCTCCAGCAGCCCAAGGGGACCAGGGAGTTTGGGGTGCACAAGGGTACCGGGATAGGGGGCTGGGGTGCAATGGGTTGATGGGATGGAGGGTTTGAGGTGCCCAAGGGGTGACAGGTTGGGGTTCTGGAGCAAATTGACAAGGATCCATGAGATCAGGGAGTCTGCCCTTCTCTAGGGCATTACAGCGGTGTGTCCTGGGACAGCAGGATTGGATCAGAGAGTTTAACCCCTGCTGGGCCAGTAGGATCAGACTTTCCAGTATCAGCAACTCAGTGCCCGGCCCTCCACGTGCCCCACCTGCCACCAGCTCCGTCCCCTCCTGTCTCTCTGCTGGCTGGCTCCGGGTATCCAAGGGATCCTTTCTTTGGAGTCCTGCGGGAGGAATTCTCATTCTCAAAGGGCAGGCAGCTGAAACCCCCCTCCCCATCCCCCCAGAAACTAAACCGCTCGGTTGAAAAGGCAAAAGATCCCAGGTATCTTTTCTTTTGATCAGGCCGGCCGCTGTGTTCTTGGCGTCTTCTCTTGCTCAGTACAAAATCTTCTGTTTCTTTTGTCGCTCCAGCTCCATACGATTGTTTTGATTTTTGTTTTTAACTTAAACTCATAGAAAGCTTCCGCTGCTTGTAAACGGTTGAAGAGTCGCTGTTAACCACTTTGCGCCCAGCAGGCCCAGGCGTCCAAGAACGAAATGCTGGTAAGAGACGCCTCTCGGGCTGAGATGCAGCTGGGTGATGATGCCAGGGCGGGACAGAGGGGAAGGCAGGTTTGCCAGCTGGCCCTCCCCGCGTGGGTATGTTTGCTTATTGCACAGTGCATGGCAAAGCGTGGGAGAGTTTGGATTCTAGGCATTTTTCTTGGGGGGTTTTCTTTCTCTCCCCTCCCCCTGACATTCAGAAAAAGAATCGGAATGTTTGTTCTTTTTATATGTGTAAAAAGGGGGAAGAAAAGACAACGCTTGCTGGTGGACGGGGAGTACGGGCACAGGGCGTGGGGAGCACCAGCTGGGTTCTAAGAGCATCCGCATCGGTCGACCACCATGCCCGGGATCTTGCCGTAGATGATCTGCTGTTTGTCATTGAAGTAAAGCATGTTGATGGGGGACATCTTGGTGGGGGTGCAGCAGGGCCCGGCCGAGCCCCGGGGGTTGGCCTGTTGCACCAGGTGGGTGTGTGGGTACTTCTGCATGAACATGTACTCGCACTGGCCCGAGCAGTAGTTGGCTTTGTATCGCTTGGGGGCAATAATCCAGTCCCAGCCGAAGGCCTCGAAGTCCACAGTCAGTGGATACCGGCAGCAGCGCGACTCGGTGGAGTGTTCGTCACAATCCAGCCCCAGATTCCGCCGCGAACGTTTGTTGTTCTCCAGCACACGCAGCTCCATGAAGGGATGCTGGGGAGAGAACAGATCCCTGAGCGTTGGCCTCCTGCCTGCCTGCCCCAGGGTCCCCGAACCAGCTACCCATCACCACCCCATAGCTTCTCGTCTACCCCGCCCCCCCCCCCCCCGCCGGCCTCCATGGCTTCCCGTCCGCCCAGCCCCCCCCGCCGGCCTTCCATGGCTTCCCGTCCACTCAACCATCCCTCCACCTGCCAGCCTTCTGGGTCCAGTCCCAGCATAGCTACTGGAGGGCTCCCTCCCTCCTCCTCTGCAGCAGGCTCTGGGGGGCTGTAAATCCTGTCTGCAGGGTAGCTTGAAGACTAGGCAGCGGGACGGGGTCGGGAACTGACCCAGGGCTACTGCTAGCCCAGGGACTCAGCAAGGGGACGGGCTCAGGCTGGTTCAGCCACGTCCTCACTGGAGCACACAGACGGTTAGAGCGGTGGCACTATGCAGGCGCCATGGGAAGGCGACCGTGGGCCTGGGCAGGCATCAAGTCCAGGGACAGGCAGACAGCGAGGCTGGCGGATGAAAGTGACGTGAAGAAACGACCCCAGTAGCTGGCCACCGAGGGGCTGCTGCCAGCAGCAGCCTCCATATCACAGCCTCCCTGCTGGGCCTGCTGCTGGGGAGAAGAGTCCCACAGAGTTAATTTCCAGCAGCTGGGAATCAGAAGGGGGTTGGCCAGGAGGAAAATCCCATGAATTACTGGCTCTCTGCCCGTGGGGTCACGCCGAGATCCCCATCGGAGAGGAGAGCAGTGCGCGCCCTGGCCTTTCCTTCTGCAGCTGCTGTGGGATAAACCGAACCCGCAGCCTCCTAGACTGTGAGGTCAGAAGGGCCAGTGTCTGACCTCCCGGCTGGGTAGGGTCCCGAGATCTCAGAAAGTGGGGCCCGGGGCTGTTGATCACTGCAGCGGCAGAGAGATGTCTGCATGTGCATGTGGTGTTCTGGCAAGGCCTGGGGCTGCTTTGACGGGTCTTGGTCTGCGGGGAGCTGGCTTCTGATGGTGAGCTTGGAGAGGTCAGGGGCTTGTCTGAAGGCCAGAAGTGGGCGTTTAGGAAAGGTTTCTGTCAGGGTGGGAGCCCCATCAGGTGTGAGTTGTAGTCTGATGATAGCCTGTGTGGGTTCCAGTGTGGGGGGGGCATGATATCCCAGCCTTGGGCTCCCCCACAGCTCTGCCACTCTCCCCACTGCCCCCCTGGTACCAGTGCTCTGGGTCTCCCCTAAGCAGAGACCACCTGTTATATCAGAGTGGATGGGGATTCTGCCCCATGTCAGGGAGACCCCAATGAGGGGGTGTGCAGGGGTCAGCACTGACGGGGAGGGGAGAGGCCCCCTGCTCCCTGCAGCAGAGCGCCCCTAATGCCATGCAGGGGCACTGTGCTCAGCACCCATACAGCGGAGAGTTCCCGACTCTCCAGACCAGGGCAGGAAGGCCCCTGCCTCGACCCTGTCCGGGGGGAGGTTGGCCGAGTGTTACCTACCAGCCCTTCTGCCCCGGGGCCGAGGGAGGTGACGGCCAGGTCGTTGCCGTTGGGGTCAAAGGCGTTGATCTCGATGCCCCAGTTGTTCTGCGGCTGCTTGAACCAGTTCTGCAGCACGTGCTTGAAGTCGATGCTCTGCCAGTGACCCGTGCGGGAGTTGAGGTCGATCTTGAGGGAGCGGATGCGGATGTGGCGGCTGCCCTCCTCGGTGACGGGCTTGAGGCGCAGGATCTGCAAGTAGACGGTGGAGGTGTGCTGCACGGGCCGCAGGTACACCCACAGCTGGGCCTTCACCACCTTGGTGAACATGATCTTGGGGCTGAAGTTGAAGTAGCAGCAGTGGGGGTTTCCCTCTATCTGCACCACCGGGTCCGCTGCGGGAGGGGAAAGCAAATGTGAGTGGAGCTGCCTCCATACTCGGGACTCCCTGCTGCCTGGCCCTGGGAGTTGGGCCTTCCTGGGACCTCAATACCAGAGCCACAGTCATCCGCCGGGATCGTTAGGTGTCCGAAAGGTCAGTTCCGACAGTTGCACTAAGCTCTTGGTTCTGGCCAATGACCCCAATGTTGTAAAGGGCGAATGAGCCCCCTGTAGGTATTACACAGGCGGGGTAGAAGTGGGGCAGTGGGTCGGGACTGAAGGGCAGGGCAGAGCCGGGGGGTTCCAGGGCTGGAAGAGATGTGGGGGGAGTTGCAGGGCATTAAAAAAGCTGTGGCTGGCAGCAGGGTGGGGCAGAGCTGTGGGTCAGGACTGGGGGAGCACGGCCGGGACAGCTGTGGTGCATTTCTTCCAAGTGGCCTGTTGCTAACCCGCTCTGGTGAGTGAGAAAGGCAGGGCTGTCAGCAAAGCAAGCGGGGGGGCTTGATCCAGGAGTGAGCAGGAACCCTGAGCCCCACTTCGACCCCACTCCACAAGTGACCTGACAGCCCCTCTGTCAGGAGTAGCCAGAGCCAGCCAGCCCGGTGCCCAGCCAGCCCAGCCATCAGCGTTTGCTGTGGGTCTGACTTGGAGAGTGTCCGATGCACCCCAAAGCGGGTGCCCCGGCAGGTCTTTTCTGGCATCTAGGGTAGATTCATAGACTCTAAGGTCAGAAGGGGCCGGTATGATCTTCCAGTCTGACCTCCTGCACAGTGCAGGCCATGGGACCTCACCTGCCTTCTCCTGCAATAAGCCTCTGCCCAATACTGAGTTATTAAAGTCCTCCCGTCAGGATTTAAAGACTCTGAGTTACGGAGACTCCACCAGCAAGTGAGCGGGTTCAAAGCAGACAGAAAGGAGCAGTCACAGTAAATTGGAGGGGTGATCTGGGGATCCAAGCACCCTGCGTTTCTGTCCCTTGTTTTGCATTGAGGCTCACATTTTGCAGGCCCTCCCCTTTGTTATCAAAACACGTCTGCCACATACTAAAACCCACTGCTCTACTTCCTCCACCTGAGAACAGACACGCCTGGCCCTGAAATGCAACCACCTCTGGTGTGGAACGTGCCAGCTCTGCTCCAGCAAAGCTACCCAAGGGTTTAGGGTGCTGAGGGAAGAGCCTGTGTCCAGGAGTTTCGAGGGGCAGCAGGACGGACGTGCCAGGGCTGGGATTTGGTCCAGATTAAGCACTAGGGCCTCTAAAGGCCCTGACTCTGCTTGCAGCCTCCCTCACCAGGAATCCCCATCAGAGCACAGCGCCCCCCAGTGCCACGCTGGGGCATCAGGCTCCGCGCCCCCTGGTAGTATTGCCTTGTTTCAGATCCCGGCGATTTTCAGGTCTCTCCTGCCTGCCTGGCTCAGAGCATGGAGCATGTTTGCTCCAGACAAGAGGCCTTTGCAGATGAGATGCAGAGGGAAGAAGCTGCCACCTTTGCCTGTTGACAGTGGGAAGAGCAGAGGTGCTGAGTCCCAAGAAACTCATGCCATTGCTGGTGTGAACCAGCCAGGCTCCTGGCCAGGCTGTCTGGCTCTAGGCGAGCTTCCTGAACTCAGCCCTACCCCAAAGCTGGGAGCCGGGGCACCGGCTGTGCTCGCTCACCACGTCTCCCGTGCCTTGTTTGTGTCCGAGGGCAAGTGTGCACCTTCCCTGGAGATTGTCAGGGAGAGGGTGAGGAACGCTGCCAGGAACATGCTGGCACCTGCCAAGGGAAACATTTATCCAGGCCGAATCGGCACAGCAGACGGCGCGGGGGGCAGCAAACACACGTCTGGGCCTTGGAATCCCAGGAACTCAGCAGTTCTGCAGCACTTAGCTGCAGACAAAGGGAACCAGTGACCCCGAGGAGAAAGGCAAGACCCCCAGTGCCCCCAGGATTTCATTCCCACAGCTGTGCTGAAGGGCACATGCGGGAGCTTCTGCCCTGGCCAGATGGAGCAGTGAAGAGTCTCTTTTCCCAGCTCAGCAGTGCCAATGCTGGCTCTGTGCAGGGCCGGGAGCCCCCAGGCTAGGAACTGCAGGCTGGTGTCAGCGGCCTTCTGTGCCAGGAAAAACGGGGGGGTGGGTGCGGGGCAGGGCACTGCCTGAGGTGTCAGACCCAGGTCCTGCCCCTGACACACAGCTCAGTTCTCCCTGGTTCTGTCTAGCGTGCAGCCCTGGGAGTGCAGCCCGTGGGGGCACAGTGAGGAGGGTGAACCCCTGCCCTGCCCCACTGCAGAGAGACCCACAGGACTGAGTGGGGCTGAGAAGCAACAGCCTCCAGTTCCATCAGTGTCAGCCCTGCGCCAAACGGCCCCGGCTCGCAGCACCCCAGAGGTGGCTGCACATCCCTCCCTGTTCACAGTGCCCTAGCCTCCGACCCAGCTGTCCATCCGTCCCTCCCCATATTCCTCCTTCTCTGACTGTCCATCCATCCATCCCTCCCCATCCACAGCACCTTAGCCTCCGACCCAGCTGTCCATCCATCCCTCCCCATATTTCTCCTGTCTGTCCATCCATCCCTC
>ML685866.1:4926014-4972930 GCA_007922175.1 Pelusios castaneus
TCCCCATATTTCTCCTGTCTGTCCATCCATCCCTCCCCATCCACAGCGCCCTAGCCTCCGACACAGCTGTCCATCCATCCCTCCCCATATTTCTCCTGCCTCTCCATATACATCTGTCCATCCAGACATCCCTTCCCATCCACATACATGTCTGTCCACCCATCTCTCCCTGTGTGCATCCTTCTGTTCCTTTACCTGTCTGTCTGTCCACCCATCCCCGTACACACTTCCAGCCATTCTTCCCTCTCTCCAGCTCTGCCCAGACCTCCTTTCTCTCCCCGGATAGCCAGCTCTGATGTAGTGAGCAGCTGTAAGAGTTTGCAGGGTGGCTGAGAGCTGGAAGGGAAAGAGGGATGTGGGCTGGGAGAGGCTAGATTTCCCCAAGCGGGGCCCAGCAGGAGATGGAGACTGAGTCCCAGAGGGAGGGCGCCTGGACCTGTCTGCAGATCAGCCCCATGAGTGGGCCCTGTGGAACTCCCCACATTTCTTGTCCCCTTTGCCAAGCACAGCCGGGGTGTGCAGCGGGGATGATGGGGTCGGGGCAGCTGAGTGGGATGGGGTTATGCCCTCTGACCTCCTCCCTCGGCACACGCGCAACACCCTGGACGTACCCATCCCCCGAAAGCACTGCTCACGCCGGCCTCCCTTTGGGGGAAACATCTGGGTTGAATTGAGCTGGGAATTTCTGCCCCCCCCCAACGCACTGGTCAGGTTTAATAGCACCCAGCTGCAGCACTGAGCCATTTGCTGGGAACCGAGGCCTCCCCTAACAGATAGGGGTCATGACACCAACTGGGGGCCAGGAATGTTATCCATTTACAATGTGGTGCACACGGCCCCCCGCCCCCACAAGGGGCTCACATAAACCAAAGTGACGGGCAGGGGGGGGGGGCGCAGCCGTTTTGCTAACAAACCCCTCCCAGCAATTTGCTGAGCACAAGCCCCCTATTAAACCCACTCTCTTGGGATCAGCCTATACAAGTATTTTCCTCTCTCTGCCCCCCGCCCCTCCCTGCCAGCTCTTAAAGCCACAGCACGGCCCTCTCCCCGCACCCGGGAGCTGCAGCTGGGATATCCTTGAGAGGTTCCTGCCTAGTGTCTGTCAGCCCAGCCCTTCTTTCTGGGGGGGTGCCGGGGGACCTCTGTGTTAGAAACCCTGCCTTGGGGTGTTTTCCAGACCCCAACTGGGAGAACAAAATACCAGCCAGAATGAAAGGGGTTAAGTCCCATCCTGGGTGGTGCGCTGGGCTGGGCATGCGGGGTCTCTTGTCAGTCCTGGCTGCATGCTGGTTTGTTATGGTAGGGTCTCCTGAGAGCCCTGGTTTGTTATGGTAGGGTCTCCTGTGAGCCCTGGTTTGTTATGGTAGGGTCTCCTGTGAGCCCTGGTTTGTTACGGTAGGGTCTCCTGAGAGCCCTGGTTTGTTATGGTAGGGTCTCCTGAGAGCCCTGGTTTGTTATGGTAGGGTCTCCTGAGAGCCCTGGTTTGTTATGGTAGGGTCTGCGTGCTGGCTGGGAACAGTAGTTAAAGTATAATTTGATGGGCCCTGGAATGAACCCTGGCCCAGAGAATTCTGGGCCCCCTTCCCATAGGAATGAAATATGTGGGCCCCAGGAATGCTGTTCCCTGCCGTTCCCACTTACTTTGCCCACTGGCTGGGAAGTTCCCATGCTTGGCTCTTACACCCAGCATGTCTTTGCTGGGCTGTGAAGGGACTGCCCAGTGCAGGGGGGCAGGAGCAGAGGCACAGTGCCAGGGTCCCTCGCAGAATTGCCCTGTCAGCCTGAAGCTGTCCCCTCTCTACTCCCCCCCAGCCCAGGGCGCCCCTCGGACTAGCACAGGCCTGCTCAGAAACCTCCCACCTGGGACAGGCAGCTGTCCGTGGTTCTGTGCCTGGGCACCTCTGCCCAGCTCCCCTCACTTCCAGGGAATCGCTGGGCCGGATGCAGCCCTGCTCTGTGCCATTCAGAGAGGGCTAGACCAGGATTCAGGCCCCAGTGCCAAGGCCAGCTGGTGGGCCTGGCTCCCCCTGCCAGGCAGCGTCTCGGCGTGGTCAGGGGGCCTGGCAGGTGACGGTGGCAGTGAACATGGTGAGACCCCTGTCCCAGAGCTGGCTTGGGCCCCACCAGCCCACGCAGGGGCCCCAGTCCTGCTCCAAGCTAGTGGATAGCCCCCAAGCCCTGCCCCAGGGACTGCCCCAAAGCGAAGGCTGGGCATCGCAAGCGTCTGGGAGAGAAGGGAGCCAGGCTGAGCGTGGGTGATACAGGCCTGGCCGTCCCGACCCGTAGCCCCCTGCAGACCTGCTGCTGCCCCTACTCCTGACCCCCAGCCCTGGGCTCTCCTGGCTCGGCCCGTGCTGAGACCGTGCTGCTCACGTCACTTGTGGCCTCAGGCGGACGCGAGTCCTGCCTTGTATCTGAGCTGCTGCCCCCCACAGCCCCTTCCAACCTCCTGCAGCGTCAGCCTCCCGGCGGTGGGACAGGGATCTCCCTCCAGCGTGGCTCCCAGCCCCACTGCTGCCCACCCCGTGCAGCAACCTGCTACGGCTGCCCTTGGCACGCTGGCCGCCCGCCCCGAGATGCCATCCCTGTCGCTCTGGCACCCAGGGTACGAAGGTTCCCGGGACACTGGCTGCCACTGAAGATCTACAGGAGTGTGCGTCCAGGGAGGCTCCGTCCCCAGCTTTGACTCCCCCCAGGACGGGGCGGGCACGGAGCTCGGGCAGCAGGGGTCTGTGTGCTGCCTGGGGGTTGCCCATGGCTCTGGGCCAGATTGTGGCCCTAGGAAGGTCAGGATGATCCAGGGCATTCACACCCCAAAGCTGCGTCACCCTCGGGGCCCTGTTCCTCCCCCAGCCCCCTTGCCTCGGCCTGGCACTGCCTCATTCGCAAACGATCCCTGGTGCCAGCCCCGCAGAGAGCGCTCGGGGGCTGCTCGCAGGGCGCTGGGCTGGCAGCTGGTGCGGACGCTCATGGCAGCCTGCGTGAACTGGATGGGGAGGAGCCCCAGTCCTGGCTGGAGGTGCCAAACCCCAGTGTGCCAGCTCCCTTGGGTGGGGGCAGCCTGGGCAGGGGGGGAACCTCCAGCTGCCTGCCACCGTTGTGGCCAGAGGCCTCTGCTTAGGATCAAGTCCTACGGCGCCGTCCCTGTCCTTCCATCCAGCCTGCCCCCCACTCTCCCATTGCTGCGGTCCCCCAGCTCTGCCAGTGCCCCTCCCTCCCGACCCACAGCCCCTGCCCGCCCCGCTTTTCTGGTGCTCTTCAATCCCCCCCAGCCTGCCCTTCCCCCAGCGCTGCTCCTGACCCACAGCCCCCCTTCCAGCTTTTTAATTTGCTTCCAGCTCCATGGCGCCCCAGTGGTGGGATTTGAGGGTGACGTTTGTTGGGTTTCACACTGTGCCCCCCTTCCACCTCCCTTAATCTCCCTTCATTAACTTCCCCTCCCCCCCAAAGGTCAGCAGGGTCATGGGTAGCCAATAAATGGTTTTAGGACCCAATTAACCTTCCCTAGTTTTTTGTGCAGTTAAAAAGGGGGGGTGGGGGGTTGTGCTGAGAGGTGGGGTGGGGAGGGCGAGGAGAACCCGAGAGGTTTATGGGCCCTACAGCCTATAAAACCTTCCCTTCCTTCTGTTCAGGAACAATAAAATCCCCCCACAATTGCCAAGCGGAGGCAAGGAAGGAAGGAAAATTCATAATGATAAGGCTGGAAGGCAGCGGCTGGTGAGGTCTGGGGATCAGGGGCATCATCTGCCCTAGGACCCCACCCCTCCTCCAACGGCCCCTCCCACCAGGGTGCCGCACCCCCAAGCCGGAGGGTTAAGGGGTGGATGGCGGATACGTAGGCAGGTGGGCGGAGGGGGTTAGGGGCTCTGGTATTTATTTGCAGGGGTGGGGCAGTTAAAGGAATGGGGACCTGGTGGGCAGCAGCAAAGGTTAACACGGAGTGAGGAGCAAAGCCCCCGGCGTGTTGTCAATTTTATGGGTAATAAAATTTCAAAGCCGCCCAAGTCTATTAATGCTCGAGAAGGAAACTTGTCAATGAGCTGCTGGAGGGAAGTGCCCAGCCCTGCCATTCCTCACACTCTCCCCTTCCGCTCGGCCTTCGCACACCCCAGCCAGATGCCCCGGCCCACCCTCCCTGCCGGCCCCGAGTCCCTGGAACCAGGGACTTCGCCATGCGCCGTACTGCGCTGGCCCCTGCGCTTGTCTCAGGGCCAGGCCCTAGGGCGGGACGCCTTCCAGGGACACTGGTGTGTTCTCCTGGCACGCAGGGCTCAGTGGGGCTCCCAGCCTGGGCTGGGATCAAGACAGGATGGCTGGAGCCCATCTCTGCATCCGCTCTTGAGAAGGCACCACAGTCCACTAACCCCCTCCAGGAAAGGGTAAGGACAGGCAGTGTTAGAGCAGAAACGCCTGGGAGCCAGAACTCCTGCGTTCCACCCTAGCTCTGGGAGGGGCGTGGGGTCTAGTGGTTAGAGCAGGGAGGGGATGTTATTCAAAGACTCCTGGGTTTTATTCCCATCTGTGATTCACAGTGCATCCCTCCTGTCCCAGTCAGCCCTCGTTTGCCCCAGTGGCCCCCAGTAGCTCTCTGGAGTGGAGGAGGGGGTGTCACCCGACAGTGGTTGCAGGATGCCCATGATGACGGCACTTGCAGTGCCGGGGTGGGCAGAGCACTCCTCCTTGCTTTACACCAAGTGACTTTCCCAGCTGGCTACTGCATCCCCCAGTGCCATCGTCCAGTTAGGAGCAGGACAGTACCTGGCACTCACCCAGAGCGGATGCTGACACCACCTGGCTCCATAGCCTGGGGGAGATTTCCCACCCCCAGTCCAGGCCCTGTATTCTCCTCTCTCTGTCCTGCCTACCCCCCTCATCTGTCCCATCCCCTCTGGAGGGCGCCCGCCTCCCTGGAGTGTTGGGAACAAGAGACGCATGTTAATTAGCCCATGCAGAGGCATCAGCATCACACTTTGATTGTAAGCTGCCCTGGACAAGGGCTGTCTGTCTGTACCATGTCCAGCACAGTGGGCCTGGGCCATGGATGGGCAACTGGGTACTGCAGGAGTACAAATACTAATCAAAATTCTCTTCCTCTCCCTTGCTGGGGAAACCAAGGCCTGGGTTGGGAAGTGATCACATGCAGGGAGGAGAAACAGCCCTCCCAGATACCCAAGGATGAAACCATGGAGGGTGCAGCCACACAGCGCCTGCAGTTGGATGGATGGATGGATGGACAGCAGGGCTGTCTAGAGGGAGAGAGCGGCACTGGTTAGACAGTTAAAGGAGCGTTGTCTCTCCCATCCTAACCACGAGAGTCCTGTGACTAAAGTAACAAATTTCTTCGGGCAGAAGAACCCACTTCATCAGAATCTCCCGTCATGTATCCAAGCCAAGGACACAGCAGTGAGCCAACTCTCCCCAGAAGGCCCCAGCTCTGGGCCCAGTTCCGTTTGGGGGGTTTGGCTCCTGATGTGTGAGACGGCCCATGCTGCCAAACATGGAGAGGGATACAGCAGAATGGGACGGCCCTTGGTTTCCTGCAGGGGCCATCAGGCCATTTCTGTGTGACTGTCACCTGTTTGCTGTGACGTGCACGTGGCAGAGACAGGCACCGGAGCGACACACCAAGTGTTCTCTCTGAAATGCAGCCTCCTCTGGGGTTGCAGGTTAACAGCCCACGACAACTCAGCACAGCAGGGCGTGAAGGATGCATACCAGAGCTGATCCCCAGCTTGCCACTGGGACTATCAACAGAGAACTAAGGAAGATCTCACCACTCAAGAGAGAATCTGTGTGGCACTAAGGAGGGAGTAGATCTAGCAGGGAAGGGATGTTTCCATTGATTTGAAGAGGAGATGCTGACGAGCGACACGGAGACGCTGACAGCTTTTAAACAAGTGTGGGTGCAGCCAGAATTACAGTGGAGGGGAGAAGAGCTAGGAGAGAAGAAAGAATTAAAGGAGTGAACTCAACAAGAGCCAGCTAGCAGTGAACTAGCTATTCTACAGCAAGACCATGCAGTCCAGGTCAAGGGAGTCTGAGGATCGGCCAGCGAAGCTGGGGTGGCGTACAAGAGATGGGATTCGAAACCCTTCTTCTAGCACCCACAGTTCACCAAGCATGCCGAGGTTTTAGCCACAGAGGCCCCTTGGATGGAGCGTTTCCACGCAACGCTCGACTGGGCAGAACTGCTCACACACAGAGGGATGTGAAGAAATGGCACCTTACCTATGTCACCTCTGAGGAAGTCACTGAGGCCATAAACCAATTGTGGAGTGGGAAAGCACCAGCCATGATAAGCTAGAACAAAATGCGAAAAGCTGGGGAGGATGTGAGAATGAGTGACGCGAGCAGGTTGCGCAGAGCGGTTTGGGCGAAGGGGAGCTGTCTCCTGGACTGGAGAAGATGATGGCTTTGGACACTGATAAACCCTCTGGAAGATCCTGAAGGCTTGGCTGCAGCCGTGCTCAGTGAAGTCGCTCCCCACGTTCCCCCTCTCCCTGAGACGCGGGAGCTCTGCCACCGTTTGCACCAGGCGTTCAGTCGGCGTAGCTGCAGTGTGGAGCACCGGGCCGGAGGCAGTGTGGAGCACCAGCAAAGAGTGTTAACGTGATGAAAGTTTTATCATCGGGCAGAGAGCAGAGACGCAGGTTGGCCAAGGATTGTCAGAGGGTGAGGCAAGATCACGCACTGTCCCCGCATCTCTTCTGCGCTGCCCCAGCCTGCGGTGAGAAGAGGGATGGCTGCTGGTACCGGTGGGGCCAGAGATAAGCTGTTCGCAGCCGCGTAGTCATGCTGGATGCTAGCGTGGGTGAAATGAAAAGACTCTGCCCAATAGGGACTTTGTATCAGCCCAGGGCAGACCAAGGCCCTGGAGAAAGAGAACGCTCTCAGGCTGGCGGGTGTGCGGATGAAATAGTTGCTGATTTTGTCTGTCTTGCAAGTACAGTCCCTGCTAATGGCAGCTCACTGCAGAGAAGGCAGGAATGGGCAAAGCCTGGGGATCCTTCTCTGGAAGAGTAAGAAGCTCCATCTGCTTGCTACGAGTGTGCGCAATGCTATTGTCCTCCCAGCACCACTGGACGCCTCAGAAATGCGGCAGAGGGCGGAAGCACACAACAGGACACTGAGTCCATTCCACCGGCGGTTACTAAGAGTCTTGGGAATCAACTGGAGAGATTCTGTAACAACCTAGCAGAGCTGACCAGAACAGGCCAGCAGGCTGCGGCCATGGGAATTAGACAGGACAGAATCACATGGTCCATCTTAGATTGGGTCCACCTGCAGCAAAGAGAAAGTGCCGAGGCTGCGGAATGGCCCATCACGGCAAGACAGGAAAGCTCCTGCCATCCTGGAGAGTCAGTCAAACAGCCAGTGGGGGGAGCCGGGCTGCTGGCAAAGGCCAGCGGGGCTACGTGAGCAAAGGGACCTGCACACGCTCAGCTGGAGGGAGAATGTCATTTTCTGAGCTGGGATTTCGCCTGGACACCCTCAGTCTCGGAGGCAACATGCAGAGGTTCAGAGACCACAGGTGGCCAGCAGCTGGGGTGTGAATCCCCACTGGAAGAGAGCACCCCTTACTGCTCTTCTGCATTATCCAGCCCCCCCATAAGACAGCAGGTGGATCCAGCCCCAGCCCTGTACTAACTGGGCCCCAGAGCAGCTGCAGTGTGGGGACGAAGGGGTTTGGCTGACCGAGAGCTGACAGAGTACGGCCAGCAAAGCCAGAACAGAGTCCCTGGGCTCTTGAGGGCTGGGGCTGGCACTTGGTGCTCTGTGAAATTCCCCAGAACGTGACGTCGGCAGCTCGGGACATTTGGCCCCAGAGGGCTTTCACAGGCTGAACTCCCACGGTCACTAACCCTGCAGCCCCACGGAGCCTCCCAACCCTGCTCCCACCCAGCACGGGCTGCTTAGATCCTCCAGGCCACTTTGCTTCCCAGGGCAGGTTATTTTCTAGGAGATATGGGCAGACCAAGCCTCCCCCACCAGCTCCATATCTGACAAAGCCCCCCCATGTCTGGCCTACCCTCCTGGCCCCATTCTCTGCCCCATGTCCTGCAGGCCCCCTCTCTCCCTGACCCAGGCTGGTCGATGGCCACCTGGGTTTTTGGTGCAGGTCATGGCAGCGGCTCTTGCTGTCAGCCCCTTAGGGAAGGAGGCTCTGCTGTGGAAAGAGCCCAGACTTGGGCCGTAGTTTCTGCTGCCGGGTGACACCAACAGGCCGGCCCAGCCCAGCCCAGCCAGCCGCAGCCTCTGCCAAGGCCTGGGAGCTCTGTCTCCATGGCCCGTTCAGCCAGCTCTGCAAAACTGAGGGGGAGGCCGAGGAGACGGAGCCCCCTCCCGCCACAGCAGGGCTGGAGTGTGGGCACTGCCACCTGCCGTCCACGCGCCACCTGCTCTTAGGACAGAGGCCTCGGGGCTCTGTGGCTGTCAGCCTGTCTGACTCCTTTCACCCCAGCTGGACTCACAGCTATTCGTCCCCCATCTTCACCACAGCCTGGCTCCCCCAGCCCAGCTCTGCCAAGGCCCTGCCTGCCACTGGGCTCGTCCAGGCGGGAAGGCCCACTTGCAGATCAAAGCAAGGCTCACTGCCAACTACCAGCCAGCCCCAGGGCTCTGGAGCAGAGAAGGCACCGAGGGGGATTTCTCAGCTCCTCAGATGGCCCAAGTAGAGGCGCACTTTGGGTCCAAGAGCCCTAGTGCCTGCAGATCACTTGGAAACTGCTGCTCAGCATCCACAGAGTGCTGAGCGCCAGCAGCGGGGAGTGCTGGGAGTCCCATTTTACAGATGGGGAAAGTGAGGCAAGGGGTTTAGTGACTTGCCCAAGCTCCCCCCAGAAGCCAGTGACAGAACCAGGGATGGACCTGCCGAGTCCTGGCTTCCCACTAAAGGGCATCGGTCCGAACCACCTGCCAGCGCCGAGCTCTGGCCCTGGCAAGCCTGCCTAAGGGGTGCAGCCCATAATACCCAGGCCAGCTGGCCCGTGCTCCCCTCCCTTGCCCCACACAGCGCCAGCAGGGCCCGGCTAGTGGGTTGGGGGGGCCCAAGGCAGGGGCCGGGCCACTGAGCCCCACTCGTCGCCGCAGTCTGCGCCCAGCCCGGATCTGCCCTGGCACCGCTGTGGGGCTGGACAGGTCGCTGGCTTTGGGGCGGGGGCTCCCCATCCTGCGGTCCACTGGCGCCGCCACCTGCCCCACCCCGGCCCCTCCAGCCACGGGACCCCGGTTCGGAGCGGCCAGGCCCCGCACCTGCCCGCGGCAAACTTTCTTCCCGGCCCCTCCCAGGAGGGCAGCAGCCGCCGGGCCCCGGTCCCGGTCCCGGTCCCAACTTTCGGCCCCGCGCGGCGCTAACAAAGGCTCACTCTGCTGGGCCATGCTGATGACGGTCTCGGTGGTGGCGTGATACTCGTCCTCCTCGAGGTACTCCTCCGGCTGCAGCGAGTCGCCCTGGAAGTCGTGCAGGTCCAGGAGCTGCTGCAGCGGCGGCGCTTTGGGGAGCAGCTGGTGCACGACCTCGCGCGTGATGTTCGGCGCCTCCTTGAGCCGCAGCTTGCTCAGGATCTGCGACTTGATGCTCTCCAGCCGCAGCTCCTTGCTGTGCTTCCGCCACAGGCACACGGGGCAGCCCTGCTCCGGCTCCTGCTCCTCCGCCGCGGGCCCGGGCCCCGGCCCCGGCCCCGGCCCCGGCCCGGGGGGCTGCTCCGCCGCCTCCGCCGCCGCCAGCACCAGGGCGCAGAGCAGCAGCGGCGAGCTGGGCACCAACATGGCTGGGGCTGGCCGGGCCGGCAGGAGTTGGCGCGGCGGCGGGAGCGGGCTGGGGGGAGGCCGAAGGCCTCGGGGTTTTATATCCCAACTCCAGTGTGTCGTAAAAAGCCTTGATTGGCTGCGGGCGCAACAAAAGAGCCTCTGCCAGAGGGGCTGGCACCGGGGGAGCTGGCCCCGCGCTCGGCGCTGCCGGCTCGGGGGGACCGCGGCTGGCACAGCCCGGCCGGATCGCCCTGCCCCTCGCCCGGCTGCGCTGCCCACGGTCAAAGCCGCGGGCTGGGGAGCGGTGGCGCTGGAGTCCCGCTGCCAAGTGGACCGAGCCGGGGGGCGAGGAGGGAGCTGCCCGCGGCCCCCCAGTCAAGGAGGGGAGACAGGCAGATCGGCAGCTCGAGGGGGGAGGGGAAGAGAGAGGGATGGGGGGACAGGCAGGTGGGTGGGGTGCGGGGTTCCCAGGCCCCTCATTCGGAGCCAAGGGACAGAGCAGTTGGGACACGGTTCAGACCAGAAACTGTTGGGTTAAAAACAAAAGACTTAAACAGCTCCCAGAACTTTTCCCCTCCTTCAAACGGGAGTTTTCAGCCTCTTCTTTCACCCTTCCCGTGGGCTTGTCTCGGCCCAGCACTGAGCCGGGGGTGAGATCCAGTGGGTCACTGTCCCGCTGGGATCTGAGCAGGTCCTTGTCCCCTTCTCTCCCCTGCACTAGAGCTGGAGTGCAAAGCACAGCACGGGGGTAACCCCCCCAGCTCATAATTATTATTAATGACCCCTGGAGAGCTGCCCACTTCCGAAAACCCCCTCACCCCCTGACTTGGCCAGTGGCTCCAAGTACCTCCTTGCCTTCTCCAGAGGCTGCTCATCTCCCGTGTGGCCAGGCCCAGCGGGAAAGCCAGGAGCAGGAGATACGATTCAGCACATCTGTTGAAGGAAGAAGAAACCCCACAACAACCTGTTGGGATTCAGCCTCATCTTGAGAGTGTGGACTGGAGCAATGGCTTCCCACGGCATCCACAGCCTGACTGCAGCTCCAGGGCGAACGGACACGTGTCTTGGGCTGTTATTAATAATATTATCCCATGTGGCACATCCCAGCTGGCAGCCGCAGTGGAGCCAGGAACAACACAGCCCTCGGAGTGGAAACCCCAGCCAGGCCCACCCCTCCTCCCTGGAAGACCCATTTCTCTCCCCGCTCTGGGCATCAGAACCATGGAGAGTGGAACAGCAGGTGCAGACCTGCCGGGGTGGCCCTGGCTGGACAGGCCCCCCTGGACTCAGGGTACCTGAGGTGTGCAGAGACCTCCAGTGACGGCTCCTGGACCAGGCCTTACAATGCCACCGTCAGCCTCAGCTCAGCAGCGCCTCGGCTTCCTGGAGACCCAAGTTCAGATCCCGCCCAGACAGACTCAGCCCCTCGCACCCTTCCTGGCAGGCCACAGCTCCACACCAGGGCATAGGCCAGCTTGCTACAGCGCCCTGCAGCGGGGTGAGTCCTTACAAACGGAGGCCCTGGGGCTGTCCCAGCGTGGAGCGGAGGCCCAGGGCTGTGTCCTAGATTGCTCACTCTGAAGGGCAGAAGGGAGTACTTGGTCATCTGGCCCCATGCGCATCACCCAGCTCATGAAGCTGCACCCTTTCTCCTTGTGCTGAGCCCAGCACCCTGTGCAGGAAGGCCTCCAGCCTGGAGCAGACACCATCAAGAGACGGAGAATCTGCCATTTCCCCAGGCCCTTAGTTCGAGCGGTTTCTTTCTGGCATCTCTGGAGCATCCCTGTGTGTGCAGCCAGCAGTGGGGGAGCTGGCGCTGCAGTGGAATGGAGCCTGCCTATTGCAAGGACAATGGCCTCAGCACCTTCTACCAGAGGGAGGCGCCTGGCAGAGGGAGCCCGGATTGGTTCTGTAGTCTGCTGAGGCCTTAAGGAGGGAAAGCTGCGTCCCAGCCAAAGATCTTACAGAGCACACGGCCCACCTGCCTTTCAGCTCCCCTCCCACCTAGTGCCAGTACGGCCCATCTCCTGGGCTAAGGCATCACCAGGGTGGGTGGCTGGCTGGAGCCACAGAATGTCAGCACCAGGAGAGATCCCACCTGGCCTGCTGGGGCGGGTCCCTCACCTGGCCTGTGGATGGCAGATCCCTTTGATCTGCCTGGGTTAGCCCAGGGGTTGAGCAGATTGGATTCGAGAGATGGGTTCCATGCTGTGCTGTGCCATATCCCATCTTCGGAGACATTTCCGACTAGACTGGAGATGGGCCCCCAGCCTGGCACTGGCCAAGTATGGACCCAGCAAAGCTTTCGTCCAGCTCTCACTTCTGGGACTCTCCTCCCCAGGTCCCCCATTATCCAAGCTATACCCCCCCCCCCTTGGGGATGCACCTGCGACCTGTGGCCCATAGACGTGGGCAGGGGCTGAGAACCGAGGACGTCATGTGGGCTGTCTCCCTCTCAACCTGTTTTTGCCGCATAGAGTCGGGCTTGTTGGCGCCGACCTCTCAGCGCAGGCACCTGCCGTTTATACCCCAAATCGCTGAGTGTGAAGGCCGGGCAGCGGGCACTCAGCAAAGGGCTCAGGGTGTGTCTCAGGCCAAAAGCCGTTCCAGCCCAGGGATGGGCACCAGAATGCCCTTGGACCAACCGCTCAGCGAGCCCCGTCTTAGGGACTTAGGCTGGTTTTTCCTCCTTGGGTGTCTGCATGAGTGGGGGGAGGCGCCAGGTGGGGTCGGACCTAGGTGAGTCATTAGCCTGGAGTGCGTCCTTCGTGGCCTGCAACATCAACTCCACTTCAGCAAGGCACCTCCTAGGAGCCACATGAGGAGATCAGGTGTATGCAGTCTGCAGCTGTTAGAAGCCGCGAGCAGGGACTGTGGTGTGGGGGATCCCAGGGAAGGGCCGGGGTCAGCTGCTCAATGGTGGTGAAGCAGGGGATTCAGAAATGGACATGGTGAAAGTGGGAACTGGATCCACACAGGCCAGCTTCCCTGGACAGCAGCTGTGCGTGGGCCCCCTTCATTTTCCAAGGGAGCCACCTAGGAGCAGGCATCAGGCTGCAGAGGGCTCCACACCCAGAGGCCAGAGCAGAAAGCAGCAAAGTCCAAGTAGGCAGGGCTGATCAGCCTTTGGAGGAGCTGGGGCCAAGGAGTTCTCCGTCACTGGGAGTCGTTCCCTTGACTGACTGGCTCCCTACAGGACATGTTGCATAGGGGGTGGGAGAGGAATCTCTGGGGGAGGTTCTCTGGCCTGAACTTTGCAGGAAGGCG
Organism: Pelusios castaneus; assembly: GCA_007922175.1. Lineage (NCBI taxonomy): Eukaryota > Metazoa > Chordata > Testudines > Pelomedusidae > Pelusios > Pelusios castaneus. Next base: position 4,939,032 of record ML685866.1, read on the forward strand.
ATGAGGTGGCTTCTCCAGTGATCTTGGCCAACTCCCTTCACTTTTGGGTGCCTCATTTTCCCACCAGTAAGATGGAAATAAGCTACTTTCCCCTCCCAGAAGGGCTCTGAGGAAAAACAAAGCCATGTTGGCGAGAGGCCCCAGTGCCTGAAGGCCAGGGCTGGAGCCTGAGCGGTGACCATGACTCCGATTGGGGAAATTGTCTGAAACCTCCTGAAGGGGAGGAGAAGAGGCAGGTTTCCAGCTAGATCTGGACTTGCAGATGCCCTAAAATATTTCAGGGGGCCCCAGCCAATCCTGAAGGGACACGGGGGCTGCTTGGGCCATTTGTTAGCCAACCACATCAATGCCTGGGCCAGATTTTCATGAACGCAGCACCCACCAGCCTCTGTTGTGCTGACCAGGCGGTGCCAGGTGCTGTACAAACCCTGAGCATGGTGTGATTTGAAAGGCTGAAAAGCCCCTTCCCCAATGACTCCTCCAGTACAAGAGAATGATAAAGCCCCACCGCAAAAATATCAGCAACCTTCTGTGGTTGGCTCCTTCCTGCCATCCCAGCTGTCCATGGGATTCCCCACTGCCTGGCTCTGGAAGTGATGCCCTTAGCCGACAGCAGGCGGAGGATGGAGCTGGGGGCCTGGCTGTGGGAGAGAGAGTGAGAGAAGCACAGCAAAGTGTGTGACTCGGCCAGATCCTCCCCAGGAGGAAGTCATTTGAAAAATCCTGGCCTGTTTTGGACCCTGTGTGGGGAGGGATGTGGGAATGGCTGACCCACCAGGGATCTGAGCACCTGGGTTCTGTTCCCAGTGCTGGGTGTGAGTGTGAGCTAATGGGAAATTCAGGGGTGAGAGACTAGGGATTTGCTCTGACTGGCCCTGGGAGAACATGTGCTCCATACAGGGTCCTGGGAGCCAGGACTCCTGGGTTCTGTTCTGTGCTTGCCTGCTGAGTTTAGCGGAAGGATCACTCCCACAGAGGGACAGCTCGCGCAGGGCTTTGCAGTGGCAAGCCGATCAGAGGCACCATCCTGCCTTCAGGCAGTTGCAGTTCCAGTTAGCCGTGGCCGTGGGGAGACTGGGGTGGAAGGGAGGTAGGCCCTTCGTCCGTTTCTGGCTGTGAAACGGCTGGTTTAAGTTCTGTATGTGTCAGGTCAGTTGCTTAACTGCTTAGCAAAGTCCCAGCAAGATTCTGGTTGGCTTGATTGGTTTCCATTACCCTTTTGTTGAATTTTTAGTTTAGGGCCGTTGTTTGAAAAGACACTGAGGTGTGTGCTGTGTCCTGGGTGTGCGTCACGCTGGGCAGCATGTCCCTGCTCCGGAGCTGAGACCAGAAGTCGGAGCTACGGCCTGGTGCCAAACAGCGGAGTCAGTGACGCTTCATGAATGTAAAGGGAGCAGCAGCAGGGAAATGAGCGTTCAGTATTAGTTGTTGGGAAAGGTTTTTTTAATGACTGCCTGCCTGGACTGGACCCTGCTCCCCGCTGTCCCTGGAAACGCCCTCGTGGTGTGTCTGGGGCAGGATGTGCTGAATTCCTGTCCTTTATAGCAGGCTTTGGACTGAACGGAGATCTCTGGGAGTGAGTGTGGAAGACAGCTGCTCTAACCATTGCTCCATGCAGCCCACATCCAGAGAGATCACTTGGCCAGCCTTAAACTACAGCCATCCCTGAATGCATCCATGTTGCCAGCTTGGGGCTATAGCATTAAACCAGCTGGCTACTCCTAGTCGTGAAAGATCCCACGGCACTTTTCCTTGGCATAAAGGGTTATCCTGGCCCTGGCCAAATGAATTTACACTTTGCCATTCCCCCGCTGCAGTTTCAGCTGGGTTTGGAATCCTTGGATGCCAGGAGGCACTGTGCTTACAGCTGGCATGTTCTGCACCAGAGGTGGCTGCATTTTAGCAGCGGGGCAAGAGATGTTGTGGATTTGAGTTGCAACCCTGCAGCACATAGCATATGCATAAAGCTATGTGTGGCCTGCAGCTTTGGCTGAGCTGGGGCCATTGCTTGGCAACGTGGCTGACCTGCTCTGCAACGCACTTGCTACCGATCAACCACGCCGAGCAGCAGAAGTGGGACAAGAGAGAAGGCTGGAGAAAATTCTCTTGACCAGCACCTCTGCCCCACTGGGCAATGAGCCCAAGCAGGGAGGGTCTCTTGAAGCAGGCCAGGCACTGCAAAGAGCTGGGAATTGTGCTGCTCCATCCACCAAGGGGAGGAGCTGTTGGGCTCCTCACACCTCTCCAGGCTGGGAGCTACAGCCATGGTGAGAGTCAGCGGCAAAAGTTGGGAGGTGCAGGGAGGTCCCACTGAGGGTAAGGGAGGTGACTTACATCGGAAGGGGCAAACCTTTAAATTGTGCCCCCCCCCCAATATTAGCAGGCACTAGTCATCTCTGTTCCACTCAGGTCACATTTCCAGCTTTTCTCAGCAATCAGGAGGGCTAGTGACTGGCTGGTTTTGTCTGACGAAAGCTGCAACTCTCTTGTAATAACATGACTCCAGGAGCTGTGACATTAAGTGATCATCTAATTGCTCCGTTTGCTGAAACAGACTAACAGCCTACCCCTCTGGAACTGCTTTGGACTCACCCTTCTCTGCATGAGTGTCTGTACCTGACATGCTGCAGTTTCCATTCCATGCATCTGACAAAGTGGGACTGTGCCCATGACAGCTCATGCAATAAAAACATTTGTCAGTCTTTAAAAGTGCCCCGGGACTCCGTGTTTGTTTTGCTGACAGGGCGACCCCCTGGCGCTTATAATCCCTAGCTCTTATACCGCACTTTTCATTAGTGTCAAAGTGCTTTACAGAGAAGGCGGTATCATTAACCCCATTTTACAGGCAGAGAAACTGAAGCCCAGAGAGGGACAGTGGTTTGTCCAAGATCATTCAGCAGGTCAGAGCATGTTCTGAGCATCTGTAACAGGTGTATGGGAGAGGATGTCTTACCTGGTCATGTCACATCTTACGATGGTTTAGTTTTGAATGCAGATGCAAGTTCTTGCATGTTTAGGTATGCGTTGGGGGGGAACCCCTGCTCTGGTGCAAAGAATATTTTTCTCTCTTTCCTGTGACTGGGATTTGCCACTTGACCAGTGAGTCCACTGCAGAATCCCAGAGAAGCATCAGGCACCTGTTCTATATTTTTATTGCATGAACTTCTGTTTTAAAATGGCATAAGATGAGCTCAAATACGGGCATTACAAAATTTCCTGCCCACCTCCACACTTGCATGACCCTGAACTATTATTAGACTTCACTGTGGTGCTGCTCGGGCCCCCATTGCACCAGGTACTGTCCAAACACACCCAAAGAACAGTCCCCGGCCCACACAGCTCACACCCTACGCAGCTAGGTTAGTTTGGAGCTGAGACCAGTGTAGCAGTCAAGATTTTCCAATGATTTTAGAGCCTGGGGTTTGCAGCCGCAACTGAGAACCAGAGACCTTGAACTTGGGTGCCCGAGATCTTGGCCAGTTGCATTCAGTCAGACAGTAAATGGTCTTTGTGCCTGACAGGGAAATTTTCATCATCACTTATTGCTCCTGCCCCATCTCTCTGTTCCCTGGGGGGGTTGTTATTAGCACGTGCTCTGGCCTGGCTGGATCAGGGATGCCAGACTAGCTCCCCAGGCCTCCTCCTCAGCTTGGTGTGTCTAGACTAGGGTCCCGAGCACCACCCAGTGGACGTGGAGTGTGCAACATTTCTCCTCCACCTCAGCTACCAGCCTGCCGCAGGATTTCACCAAAGCAGGTTCCTGGTCCCTCCCGCTTTGCTGTGCTCTTTTGAGCAGAGCCACATGGGAGCTATTGCCAGATGGAGCCAGCTGACACAGGCCATCCTTGCCCATGGTGGGGTGGTTGGTTGCTCTGGTATGAGACCGGAGCCATTTCCTCACACGATGCAAAGAGAGGGTGATGCCGCAGCAGAGCTGTGTGTGCAGGGAGTCCAGGGCTGGGCTGGCAGGGGGCTGTGGGTCAGGACCGAGGGCCATGCTTCCCAGCAATCATAGGTTGCCCCATACCAGCCAGGGGCTTGCAGGGTGGTGGCCCACCCAGCGGGAGGGGCAGCCTGGAGCCATCAGCTAGCCAACTTGGGGTGAGGATAAAGACCAAGCCATTGTCCCTGGCTCAGGGAGTTGTTCCTTTAATGATGCTGGGCTCTTTGCCCTATGCACCCTGGTCTGGTTCATCCACATACTTGTGATCCCCTGTAAACACCCAGCAAAACAATGGCTTCCTTGGGCCCCAGCCTGGCCCCAGCCCCTCACTCAACTCTCCCCACTGGCCCCAAAGGGAGCTCCCAGGAGATCCTTTCTGGGTTCAGCTCCCCTCCCTGGGCGCCTCTCTAGGATCCTGATGACCCTGGGGGTGGCAAAAGGTCCGTGCCCAGGGATCCTGCCCAGACCCACTGCCGGAAGGGAGCAGGTGTCAGGATGCAGTGAGCTAGGCTGGGCTACCTCCATCTGTCTGGAGCACTGGGCAGAGTCTTTCTGGGAGGGCTCAGGGTCTTTGGGGCCAGCTTGGACTGTATGGAGCAGAGGGGGTTAGTTGCATAAGAGGCCTAGTGGTTAGAGGAACAACTTTGGGCACCAGTACGCCTAGGTTCTACCCCTGGCTCTGGGAGAGGAGTGGGGTTTAGTGGTTGGAGCAGGAGGGGTGGGAGGCAGGGCTCTCCTGTCCTAGTGTATGAGTTGCTCTTGGGGATGGGGCTCCCTTTGAAATGCTGCAGAGAGGGGTGGAGAGCCCGCCAGGAGCCACGGGTACCCCAGCTTTGGGCACTTTTCAAACTCAGCAAAGTCCTTTTCTTGATGATTTTCATGAAGTTAAAAATTCCCAGAAACAGAACAGATGTTCTCCCTTTCCCACAGGCTTCCCCCCTCCAGGCCCCAGGCTCCTCCATGTCAGGGCCCAGGGCACCCCAGGCATACCCTTCTCCCACTCAGGACCCTGACCACCCCAGGTCTGCTTGCCCCCAGGTGATATAATCTTTAGACGAACAGCGGCTGGGGGCCAGAGCGCCTGCGTTGTGTCTCCGGGAGGGGAGTGGTGTCTAGTGGTTAGAGCAGGCTGGGGGCCAGAGCGCCTGGGTTCTATCCCCAGCTGTGCCACTGTGGTTGGCTCAGGTCAGCTGCTCCCTGCCTCAGTTTCCCCTGCTGAGTCGTGGGGGTGGCGGGCACGGAACGAGTGGAGAGGGTGGACAAATCAGTTCCTCTTTTATTGACCTGTCAGGACCTGAGTGCCGAGCTCGATGTTTCACCATGGCAACAGTTGATGACATCACCAAAGCCCAGCGAAGGCCTAGGTTTTCCGTGCTGACGTCACCAGCGGTTGCCTGGGGAACCCAGAACCCGAAATTCGGGTCTTGGCAGGTTAGAAAGAGGGACTCTCCCGGCGGGCCCGATCCGGGCCCGACTCTGACCCGCTCAGCGGAGGGCGGGGTGGCCGGGTCCGGGTCGGACCCCTTGCAATGGGGCGGCGGGGCACCCGGCCTCCTGGGTTCTATCCCAACCCCCCCTCTGTGCCTCGATTTCCCCAGCGATGCCCGACTGCGACTCGAGAGAGCAGGGAGGGGGTAGCCCAGCCCGGCGCCGGAGGGGTTAACCCGGGCCCGCGGGTCACATGGCCGGGCCGGGGCCGCCCTTCGCGGGGGGGTCGGACGGGACCTGCCCACCTGGGACCTGTCAGCGCCCGCGAGCGTCCGCAGCGCAGCACCCTGGGCCCGGCGGTACGGGGGCCGGGGCCCTGCTGGGAGCTGCGGGATGCTGCGCTCGAGGGGGCTGGTGGAGGGGGCAGTCACAGCCCGGGGGGCGTTGGCTTGGAGGTCGGGTCACAGGCCCTGGGGTGGGGGACTGGGTTGGGGGGCGGGTCACAGGCCCTGGGGTGGGGGACTGGGTTGGGGGCCGGGTCACAGGCCCTGGGGTGGGGGACTGGGTTGGGGGGCGGGTCACAGGCCCTGGGGCGGGAGCAGGTTTCAGGGTGGGGGAGTAGCTGCTGCTGCCATTTGGACTGACTGCAGCCGGGACTGGTTCAGCACGGGAAGGGTTAATGTGGGGTCCCCGCTCTGGGAGGGGAGAGGTCTCTGGGGATCTGGCAGGGATGTGCTGTTGGCCCGGTTTGGCCCAAGGGTGGGAGTTGGCGCTGGAGAGTGTAGAGCTCAGGGGCTGGGCCAGCTGAGATGCCAGAGGGCCTGAGGCTGTGGGGAGGGGTTCTCCAGTGGCCGCTGTGGGGGTCGGGGGTGTGGAGCCCCCCTATGGAGCCCAGGGCTCTGACAGGCCAGTCCTGTCCTGCCCCAGCTGGCCTGGGGGTGGCCCTGCACAGTAGGCCCCACAGCCAGCGAGGGAGGCGGGGGGGACCCGTGTCTCCGGTGGGAGCAGGGAAGGGTCTGGCAGTGACGGGGGCTGGAAGCTTGGGAATTGCTCCCGTCTCCCCACAACACACATACACTCCAGCTTAGCCCAGCCTCCGCAGTGGGACCGGAAGGGACCCTAACCTGTGGCTCAACCCATGTCCCCGTGGCACAGGCCAGTGCCCCCGTGGCATTCCCCTGCCCTCAGCCCAGCCTCCTCACAGCTGGGAGCAATTTCGTTAATTTTGGCGTGTGCCATTCTCCCAGAACTGGAGCTGGATGAGCCCTGCCTGCTGGGTCTCCTGGGGGCTCCTTGTGCCAGAGGAGCTGGGCCCTGCCCTGCCTGGCAGGCTGCCCCCCACAATACACCTCCCAAGGCTTGCATTTACTGGGACGCTTCCAGACATGGCTGCTGCCTGAGACCCAGCTAGTCTGAGACTGCCTTTGTTAACCCTTCAGGGCTGCAATGCCACAGGCTGGTCCAGCCCCTCCAGCCACAGTAGTCCTGGCTCCCAGCCCTTTGCTCTCCCATTAGCCCCGCTCCCTTCCCGTGGCCCCCGTCGGACTCACTCTCAAACCACCAGACTCTCAGTTCTGCTCTCTGATGGGCCCCGGCCTCTGTTGGCCGGGGGAAGGGGTAGGGGGACTTGGGATGCTGTCTAAGCCTGGCTCCCTTCCAGATCCCCATCCTAGGCGGTCCCAACCGCCCCGCTCTGCCATGGCTGCCCTGCTGAAGAGTCTGGTGGAGGCGTCAGAGAAGTCGGCCCGCATCGCCCAGCTGTGCCGCCAGGAGGAGGCGCTCTTCCAGCTGCTCATTGAGGAGAAGACGGGCTCCGACAAGAACAAGAAGTTCATACAGGATTTCAAGACGCTGGCGGACGTGCTCATCCAGGAGGTCATAAAGCACGACGTGGGCAAGGAGGTACCTGGGGGCCCCTCCCTCCACCTGCCCCATGCCGCCAGGGGCCGAGAGTGGGCACCCGGATGGGAGCGGGGGGGGGGGGGGAGCCGCTTGTAGACATGGCGAAGGCATCTTAGGCCTGAGGCAGGGAACTGCCGAGCCATCGATGCCAGCCACCCCCGCCAGGAGGGGAGGCTCAGGGGCTTGATGGTGAGTCCAGAGCAGTGACTGGTTGGTGTCCTGGGTTCCTCTCACCGAGCTGCCCCCCAAGCACAAACTGATCTGCCCCCTCCCGCCTCTCTCCTAGTTCCCAGACCTACACGGCCACATCTCTGGGGAGGAGTCGAACAAGTTTGAGAACAGCCTGGGTGAGTGACTTGGCGGTGTGGGAAGGGGCAGGAGCTACCAGCGGGGGGGGGGGACGCTGTGCCCAGGGGGGCCTTGGTCTTGCACGCCGCCTGCAGCCAATGCTGAGAGCAGTGTCCCAGCCTGGGAGGAGAGGGCTCTGGAGAGAGAGGGGCAGCTGGGCCCAACACGGGGGTGTCTGAGCTGGCCCTGGATGGGGTGGGGCATCCCTGGTCTGGGGCACTGGCAGGGGGAACCCCCAGGGGGCCAGCTCAGGTGATTCCCCTTGGGGAAGGAACCTGCCCCACTGAGTCCAGGCCCTTCGCACTGGGTGCTGCTGGGCCTGGCTAAGTCCTCCCGCCCGCAGGAGAGACCCTGGTGGTGCAGGTGTGCGCAACCCAGCAGGACACGGCTGCCCTGCTCTATAAAATCCTGGACCGGAACCAGCCGGCCGCAGAGCTGCTAGCAGCAGCCATCCATCAGGAGGTGACGCTGGAGGACCCAGCCCTGGAGGCCCTGGTGCTGCCAATCCCCGCCGAGAGGGTGGCCATCTGGATAGACCCCATAGGTAAGGGACAGCATGGCACTGGGGTTCCAGAGAGACCTGCCCGCTTGGTGCACCCCACTGCTGCACCCCCGTAGGGTGTCCTGAGGCTGGGGAAAGGTGCTGGCTCCCCACCCCCACAGCCCTAGCTCTAGGGCCCAGAGAACTGGTTCCCCTGGTGGCCAGTGAGCCCCGTCCCTCTGTGTTACCAGGACAAAGGAAGCCAGGTGCCACTGGCTGGATGGGTGGGGTGGCCTCCATCCCTGTGGGTGTCTCACGCTTTCTCCCTGGCAGACTCCACCAACCAGTACATCCGGGGCCAGGCCAATGTGGTGCCCATCGATGGCATCTGCCCATCTGGGCTGTGCTCAGCGCTGGTGCTCATTGGGGTGTACGAGAGGAGCTCGGGGGACCCCATCCTTGGAGTCATCAATGAGCCATTTTTCCAGGAGGACCCCTTCACTCACAGGTACCTGCCCTCACCCCCAACCCTCTGAACCCAGAGATGGAGACATGCCCTGAGCGCCTCCTGTCACTGCCCGTGGGCGGGGAAGGGATCCCCAGGCCCCTGGCCTCTGTGCTGGGGCAGTTGGACTTTGCTGGGAAGCCCATGTGGGGCAGGCCACTGGGTGATTCCTTCGCCTGCACCAACCCCCCCTTCCCCAGGGACTGGGGCAGAGAGAAGGGGTTGGGGTGACCCTCTGCCGCACATGGCTTTGCTGTGCCCCTCACTCCTGCCCCACAGCCCCTTCTAGCCCAGCCCCGAGCTCCTGTCCTCAGCCAGCTGCCAATCCGCTGCTGCTCCCTCGGTGTGAGCACATTCCCACCCAGGGCCTCATCAGTGTCACGGCCGGTGCCGTTCTGATGGCGCACTCCCGTCCTCTGCTGTCCTGCAGGTGGTTGGGCAGGTATCATTGGGGCGTCTCATACCAGGGCACCCGCCTGTCCTCACTGAGCCAGCCCCCGCTGCGGCCCGACCCCTCCGTCGTCCTGAGCAGCAGTGAGAAGCCGGAGATCCAGCGGGCACTGAGGCCGCTGTATGGGGAGCGGCTCCACTTCGCCTCAGGCGCCGGCTACAAGATGCTGTGCGTCATCCTGGGGCTGGCCGACGCCTACGTCCTCTCCGAGGGCAGCACCTTCAAGTGGGACTCGTGCGCCCCCCACGCCATCCTGCGGGCCCTGGGCGGGGGCATGGTGAACCTGGGAGCCGCCCTGCAGGCCTGGCGCACCGGTCAGCGGGGACATCTGCCAGAGCTGACCTACAACCAGCCTGTCGGGGGTGCTGTGGGGGCCGAGCGCTGGGCCAACCAAGGCGGCCTCGTGGCCTTTGCTCACCGAGAGCACCTGGAGCTGGTGATGGCCACGCTGGCTGCGGCTCCGTGACTGCTGCCCTGCGGGGGGGCAGCCTGGCTCCGCCTCTGCGCACAGGAGCTGGGGCCAGTCCCTTGCAGGGTCTGCATAGGGACATCGGACGTGTATCGACGTGGGGGTGGGGGTAGCCGGGCGGCTGGGATGGGGCGACAGTTTGGGGTCGCAGCACAGTTTGGCTGGGGGGCAGGGAGCTGCAGGCAGCCCCTTTCCCCTGTATGGTGCCATTCCTGCCCCCCTCCTGCACTCTCCCATTTGTGTCTCCCTCTCATACTGACAACGGCAGAGCGCTGGCCAGCCTGGCCCCATTAAACAACTCCTGCCCTCTCCTGTTCAGCTTTTCTCTCTCCACAGCCCTGAGCCCAGAGTCCTTGCCCGGCAGGTGCTCTTGGAGCATGGGGGGGACACACGGCAACCGGCCCCTGTGAGTTCTCCCGTCCTGCCCCAGCCGTGGGCCTATTGCGTGGGCCTTGCTATGCAGACTTTCCTGCCTGTTTGCCCATGGCCACGGCAGCCCAGCCGCGGTGGGCAACACCTGCAGAACCCAGTCCAGGATTGCCGGGGGGGGGGGGGGGGGGGCGGGTAGCAGACTGGGTCTCAGAGATCCCTACGAGGGTGCGGGGCTAGGGCATGGGGTGGGGAGCAGGGAATTCGTCAGGGCCACATGCAGCTGCTCATTTCCTGGCCTCAGCTCTTGGGTTTTCCCTTCTCCCTGGGAGATTGGGCCCTGCTCCCCTGGGGGGTGCCGGCCTCACTGCAGGAGGATGCAGGCACAGCATCTCCTGGGAGCCCTACTGCCCCTGAGCTCCACTGGGGCCTGCTGTGGGGCATTGAGCTTGGGGTGCTGGGAGCTGCATGGGGGGCCAGCCTGCTGGGCTAAGAGTTACAGAGGTGGGTGAGGATCTTGCTCCCGTTTACAGGGCGCAGGGGTGGGGAGAGGAAGGGACCTGCGCAGGGTCACCACGTCTGGCAGCAGAGGAGTCCAGCCTCTAGACTTTTGCTCTAACCCCCAGGGTGTGTCCTGGGCTCCTGTACCAGGCAGTGGCTGCCCCACCACCTCACCCTGCTGCTATCTAATGGGAGCCATGGTCCCAACCTGGGGTCATTCCTGAACTCTGCACCCAGCTCAAGCAAACCTTTCTGGGCCTTGGAGCCAAGCGCCCACCTGCCCTGTGTAGTTGGAGGTCAGGCTCTGTGGGCAGGGACCGTCTCTCCCCCTGCATCGGGGTGGGGCCTAGTGCAAGGGCGAGCCCTGATCTCACTCGGGCTCTGGGCAGGGCTGGCATATCTTGGTCTGGAACGCTAGGTGCTGCCCTGCAACAGAGAAAATAACAAATAACGAGATATCTCCTCCAATGGGCGACCCCAGACCTGTGCCTGGGCAGTCGGCGGCCGGCCTGAGGCTGGAGTGTGCACCCCACACGCACTTTCCTTTTTGACAACCGGTCTTTGCAGCTGGAGGTCCCGGTTGCGTTCCCAGCGCGACATGGCCACGCTGTTGGGAGCCCTGCGAAGAGGCTGGGCCACGTGCAGGGGGGGACCACGCTGAGAAATCAGAACAGGGAAGTTCCAGGGGACAGTTTTAAACCTAGTCAGTTCCCTTCTTGGGTTCTTCCAGCGGACATAAAGGAAGATTGTCCTGTCTGGGGTGGTGCCAGGCCAGGAACCCAGGGACTTCCCTGGGTAAAATGAAGTCACTTTACGAGGCAGTGCCGCAACACAGAGGCATTGTCTGCATTCCCCAGCAGGGGAAACTGAGGCACTGAACAAGTGAGCTGTGGCGTCAGCAACAGAGCCTGGAAGTCCTGGCTCTTCCACTCTCACCACTAGGCCCTGCTGTCCTCCCGCATTGCTAAGCCGTGAGGGGTTATGACTCTTCACTTTCTCTGCCCATTCCTAGGCTTCAGGGAGCATGTGATCCAGCCCCTCTGCGCAAAGTGCCTGGGCTCGCACTCTCCGCTCTCACATCAGCCACCACAGGGCTGTGCAATCCAGGCCACACTCTACACAAGGGAAACCAGAGCTTCCTCGCACAGCTCAGCTGCGTCCACAGTGCAGCAGCTTCATTCGCTGGGAAACTGCCCTGCCTCTCGAGGCACCATGCTGCAAACCAACTCCTGCAGCAAAGGAAGCTCCCACGTGCCCCACACCCTGCTCAGCCCTGGGAAATAAAGTTGCGGTGCCAGAGCCCAGAGCAGCATTCCACCGGTTATGGTTAGTCCTGGGGGCTGCTGCCTGAAGGGCTGGCCAGGATCCTCCCCCCCCCCCTGGATTGGGGTCATGGGTGAGGAAAAGCTGCTCCTTAGGGCCTGGTCTCCAGCCTAACCCACTGTCCTTCCAACACAACATCTCCTCGCTGGCCACTGCCCGAGCAGAGGTAAAGGTGAGCCAGGAGTGTGTGATCTGCTGCGCCCTTTACCCAGCTCCCCTTGTGTGAGCCCAGGCTGGATTCAGAGACTCCCCAGAAGGAAATCACCTCTGCCCCCCAACAATCTGACCCTATCTGTCATCGGAATGAGCCTAGTTCAGCTTCCAGCCATTCACTCCTGTTCCACAGAGCCCCTTGGGACCCAGGATCCCGCATCCCAGGGCCGTTTATTTTTCTTTCCGTCCAGGACTAGCCACCCCTTCCATAGCCACGGAGATAAGCCTGGGTCTGGAATGGCTTCTGCTCAAGGAGAGGCTAAGAAGACAAGAGATGCTTGGGAGGGAAGACGCTAGAGAGCAATCAAATGGGGACTGGGGGTGCAGAAAGTGACCAGGGAAGGATTTTTTACCCTTTCCCACCACACAAAAGCCTGGGGCCACCCAATGAAAGAACTAGGTAGCCGGTTTTATATGCACAAGAGGAATTAACCTGTGGAACTCCTCGCCAGGGGACCTAATGAAGACCAAAGGTATACTGGGGTTCAAAAAAGAAGTGGGTAAGTTCATGGAGGGTGGGCCCAGCAGGGACTAAGAGCTGAGGTGGTCAGAGCCGCGGCTGCCAGGAAGTGGGAGGGGAAGCTGGCTGGTTCTGTTCTCTCTGGCCCAGCTGCCTTACATGGAGCCACGGTGGCAGCTGGGGCTGTTCTCGGCAAGTGTCCTGTGTGAAACGGGAACAAAGTCAACCCTCCGGACGGGCCAGCTCGAGGCCACTTCCCCAGCCACGGGTGGGGGCTGAGCGGGACCTAGGCCCACAGGGCCCCACCCAGGCCAGGAACAGCGAGCTGTCCCCCCCTTTGCAGGCCAGTGGGGCCGCATCTCATCTCGGTCACAGGGACGTGCGGGTGCCAGCAGGGCCAGTACGTGGGAGCCCCCATGGGCGGGGGGCTGGAAACAGACGGGAACCCGCGTGGATTTCCTGTTGACTCACAGCTGGGCCTGCCCCGGTCACATGGGGCTGGGCCCCTCCCTGCAGCCGAGCCCGGCCCAGACCAAGACGAGACCAGGCGCCGAGGCCGTCAAGTGACCCGAGCCAGGCAGGAGCGAGTTGGGCTCAGGGAGGGGCGGCTGCTTTCCGGGACGTGAGAGCGAGGGTGAGCGGAGGTCCCGGGGGGGGCAGGGTCCCGGGGGGGGGTTCCCGGGGGGGGCAGGATCCGACTGGAGGGTCCGGGGGGCAGGATCCGGCGGGGGGTTCCCGGGGGATCCGGCTGGAGGGTCTGGGGGGCAGGATCCAGCGGGGGTAGGCTGGCCGGGTGGTTCCAGAGGGGGAGGATCCGGGGTAGGCGGGCCGGGTGGTTCCGGCGGGGGGTCTTTCCCACTTACAGGGCCTCGGCTTTTCCCGGGGTGCGGCTGGGGGGGCTGCCGACGTGCTGATTTGCCCGGCCCTCTCCCCCCCATGGCTCTGAGCGCTTTGTCCCTCCCCACCCCCCAGGCACGGATCCGCCATGGCGCTGGACGGGGGCATGAAATGCATCAAGTTCCTGGTCTTCTTCTTCAACTTCTTGTTCTGGGTGAGTCGGGCCGGGCCGGCCCCCCTGCACTCACCGCTTCTTCCCTCGGGGTGACCCGAGTCTCCCCACCCTCGGGCTCCTCTCCCTGCTCCTAGCCCCCCACCCCGGGGGGACTCTGCCAGCCAGGGGGTCTGAGAGTCACATCTGGGGGCTGGGGGGGCTGAGCCCTGGCTTGCTCTGGGGCTGCACGAAGGAGGCCTCTTGTCCCTTAGGTGGGGGGGGGGGTGTCAGACCAGTCCAGCTGGTCTCCCCCACCCCAAATATTGGGCTGGAGATACTGCCAGGGCACCTGCAAACTGTGGCCAGAGTTGGACCCAGTGGGGCTCTGGGATCTGCCTGTGGAAAGGGGCTGTGGCAGGTGGGGAACACTTGGAGAGGTGCAGACACCCAGCCACCTGCCACTGGGGTGAGGAGGACTTTTGGGGCAGGTTGTCCCCCATCTCTGTGGGGTACCTGGGCCCTTCTTAAAGGGGCTGCCCCTGTGGCAGATGGGATGCTGGGCTGAAGGGTCAGGTTGGCTCATTAGTGAGACTGGGAGATTCTTGAATCTGAGCCCTGTCCTCACCATGATGTTTGGAGCCAGGTTCTTGGTTCTGGCCCGACTCCAAAGAGGCTCCCTTTCCCTTGGGACCAGCGGAGGGGGGGGAGAGACTAGGAAATAGGCTGGCTGCTGCCCGGCTTTGACCAGCTGACACAGGGCTCCAATTAACTCTAGAAAGTGAAAGGACACAAAACGCTCCCAGAACATCGTGAGATGCGGCTGCTGCTGGGGTGCAGTGGGAAGTGGGGGCATCTAGTTTATCTTACTGGGGGCAAGGGAGGCTAATTGGCTAGAATTGTCATGAGCCTGGTGCAGCTCAGAACATCATGTTTCCAGCAGGTCTTGGCCCCACATTATCCAGGACCAGACTCTGTGCCATTCCAGCAAATCTGGGCTCCCCTCCCTGTGTGCAGTGTAGGGTCTATGATAAACAGGGCTGGGGTTCTGACTCCACCCAGCTGAGGGCATCGTGCCACCACCTTGTAAAAGGCCCTTTGGCTAGTGATGCCAGGCGGCTTCTCTGGAGCAGGCAGCCACCCAGCTCACGCCCACGGGTTGAAGGAGTTTCCATTCCAGACGTCTGGAGGGTGAAACCCAACCCAAATTGCAGGTGTCAAAGCAGGGCCTCCCCTGCCTGCCCTCAGCTTGCTGCTGGGGTGAGGGCACCCAGACAGGGGTGATTGGGCTGTGAGGCTTTTTCCAGTGCCCCTGGTCAGGAAATCTGGAGGATGTCGCCTTGCGGGTAGAAACTGGAGTTGCTAAGGGAATGACTGACTTATGTGGGGGGAGAGGGGGCACAGGAGTCAGTGGGGTAAAGGAGTAGTCCCCTGACCCCACACCTGCATCCCAGAGGAGCTGGTGGCTTCCTGCTACTGCCCAGCAGCTGCACTGTTGACACACAAGGAGCCATTGTTGGGTTTCAGGGGTAACGTCCTACAGCAATGTGCGGGGCTGCTGTGCCAGCTGGCTAGGGTCATGCTGGAAACCTTACGTCTGAGCCTGAAGGTGGGTTAGAGTCTGGCAGTGATCCAATCTTCCTGCTACCGGCCCAGGAGCTTAGTTCTGTAGGGAGGGGCCGATGGCTAATCCCAGAGCAGGCACAGGGTGGGCAGGGCCAGGCCAGGCTTCTCCCCCCACCCCCCGTCACTGGGGACAGATGTCCCCTCCTCCCCCCCTCGGCATCTGGGCTGTTGCTGCTGTTGCCCATCAGAGGCCTTGCCGAGAAGCGTCCTGGGAGCCAGGGCACTGGAGAGGCCTGTTGAGGTGCTGATTCCTGTGGGGGTGCTGGACCCCCTGCCCCGAGGGCGCAGCGAGTAAGATGCTATCACAACCCAACCCGCTGCATGTGCTGTCAAATGGCCTGGGGAAGTGGCTGGTGGGGAAAGAGTCCAACGGCTCTGAGCTTCGATCATAATCGGGCCATGATTGCCCAACTGGCCAGAGGGGCAGGGTGTGTTAATGGCTGGGGTGGGGGTCTGGTTGTAACTTGTGACCCCCCCATTTCCAGCAAGGTTGAGTCACCCCTTGTGGGTGGGAAAATTGGCTCACTGGGGCCTCTCTTGCTCAATAGCCAGAAGCAGTTCAGGCCTCGGGGCCCAGCCCATGCAGGGAGATGGCTGAGAACGGAGCCTGGGAGGCTGTGTCCAGCCCTGGCCACTGTCCCATGGCGGTTGGCGAGGGGACCCTCCAGAGCCACTGGCACTGGGGAGTCCCTGCTGGTGCTCAGCAATCGGGCTCAAAGTGGGCATGGGCTGGAGCTATGGGATGAGGCTGGGTGTGGTTGTGACACTTGTGACCTGGTAGCTGGGTCTGTCTCCCACATGCCTGGCGTGGATGTGGATGGCTTCTCTCCTGGTCCACCCAGCTCCGCTCTAGCTGCTAGGCATCACTCTCCTCCCGAGTCCCAGGGACCCGCCTGCACCCTCACTCCCTTAGCCCACCCCAGGGTGGTGGGGTGGACAGGCCTGGCCAGGCCTGCCTGCCAAGGCGAGTGGGAGGCCTGGCCCCCCCCAGGGGCTGTGCCAGCAGCAGGAAGAGGCGGTTTGTTGCAGGGCCCAGGCCCCGCTTAGCACCGTGGCTTGTCCTGTCGTGGGCAGTGGGAGGGGTTGAGTCTCGGCTCGAGCTAACGTGGCAGCCACCCGGCCTAGCACAGCAGGGCCAGCATCCAGCCCGGGATCCCCACACCGGTCCCGGGATCCCGGCAGGCGAGGGGGTTCCGCCCCTGTGGCTGGAGCTGGTGCCAGGATCCTCTGCCCCCTGTGAGGCCTCACCCTGCCCCCGTGGAGCAGGCCAGGCTGGAAACCCTGGCTCCCGCACATCTCGGCTTTAATAGCAGCCTGCACAGAGAGGCAGGCGTGGCCCTCGGGGGAACAGAGAAGGCAGGGTAGGGGGGTTCCCCCCCCAGCCAAGTGGTGCCTCTGAAACTGCTGGGATCCAGGGGCATCAGGGAGCAGAGGGCCTGGGGGGCTGAGATGGGGGAGCTCAGCTCTCCCCCCGCTGGGCTGGGGGTGCCAGCTGTGCCCGATGGCAGGGGGAGCCATCCTCCCATGTGGCTTCTTCCTAGTAACTTGCCGCTGCTGAGCTGGGCCCGGATCTCTGTGTCCATGCATCCCTGCCTGCTCCAGGGTTGGCATTTATCTTCGCTCCCCTGCACCTTGGTCCCATGGAGGGCAGGTGGGTGGAGTCCAGGAACCCATTGCCTGGTCTGTGTGCCTTGGGTGGGAAAAGGTAAATAGGGCTGGGCTGGGTGGAGCCAGCTGGGGCTGTTTGGGAAGGGGGTGGAGGCTGGCCAGCGTGAGGTGTGTAATGCACCTTGGAGGGTGGAGGAGGCAGAGTTTGATGGAGTTTGTTCTTTGAGATCCGCAGGCAATTGCCCCCCTGTCCTGGCTGAATTCTGACTGGGGACAGGGGTTTGGAGATTTAGGGATACCCCTCCCCCAGAAGGGGATACTGGGCAGGATGGACCCAGCGAGGGGACGGGAGAAAATACCTTTCTCCAGCATTGTTGCTGGCTGCTGCCATGCCCTGCCCCAGAGGTGGCTGCATTTCAAGTGTGGCCTCAGGGCCCAGAGAGCCAGGCCTGTCATGTGCTTCAGGATCCTTGGGGGATATTTAAGCCCTTCTGGCAGACAGAGGAACTCCCAGAAGATGGTGGGACTGGCCTTTGCAACCTCCCCACCCCCAGCCTTGTTCCAGAAGCCACCCCAGCTACAGGCGAGTGGTATGAGGCTGTGAGATGCAGCCAGTGCCCTCGAGCAGTGGGGATATGGGCAGCACAGTTTTGGCTCTCATAGGCCCAGGGCTGGCCGTGAGTGCCCATGTACTGGATCCAGGAGGGGTGGGGGGAAAAACGTGGAGGGTGAGTGTGGGGGAGGGGAGCTGACATGGCGCGCCCGTTGGCCACACGTGGGGCTGCCCTGACTCTCCCTCTGCCCTCCCCAGGTCTGCGGACTCGCCCTCATTGTCATCGGCATCTACGTGCAGATGGAGCTCCACAAAACACTGATCATGCACAGTGCTTCGGCCTCAGGCGCCCCCATCGTCATCATCATCGTGGGCGTCATCATCTTCTTCATCTCCTTCTTCGGCTGCTGCGGGGCCTGGAAGGAGAATTACTGCATGGTCACCACGGTGAGGGGCCTGGTGGGGGCAGCCCAGGGTGGGGCCAGCTGGGGGCAGGATTGAGAGGCACCGCTCACCCCACTCTGTGCTTCCCCCCCAGTTTGCCGTCCTGCTCACCATTATTTTCCTGGTGGAGATCGCAGCTGCCATTGCTGGCTACATTTTCAAGGACAAGGTGAGTGGTTCGCTGCCCTTCAGCGCCTGGGGCTGCCTGGGCGTCACCAGTGGGGCTCAGGGGGGCTGCCCTGGTTCGGGACCCACCCGGCTGAAGCTGTGGGTGACAGGCAGCCCTGTCCCAAACTTCACCCTCTGGCCTCTGCGCCTCGTGTGACTGTTCTGACCCCCCCCCCACCGCCCCCAGGTCCGCGCTGTGCTCCAAGAGGGACTGGAGGACGCGTTGCAGCAATACAGCAACGACACGGTGCTGAAACAAGCCGTGGACGACCTGCAGACACGAGTGAGTGGGACAGGATGTTGTGACCTTTGACCCCTTTGGGGGCCAGGATGGGGTGTTGTAGGCCCTGCTTTCCTTTCGGAGCTGGGGAGGGAACCTAGGAGTCCTGGCTCCCAGCTGCCTGCTCTGACCACTAGACCTCGCTCCCCTGGGCATGCTGGGGCGAAATGGCGCGGCTTGCTCTGATGCCTGGTTCTCCCTGGCAGTATTCCTGCTGCGGCGCCAATAACTACACAGACTGGTTCTCCATCGAGCCGTTCAAGACCAACCACAGCGTCCCCACTTCCTGCTGCTTGGCAAACGCCACCGTCCCCAGCTGCAGCGTCAACTCCACAGCTCTCACCATCAACATGAAAGTGAGTCCCAGGCTTTATTCATGGGGGGGTGTGGAAAGAGGGGACAATAGGGCAGCTCAGACTGGGCCTTGCTGGACCCCTGAGCGGCCTTGATGGCTTCCCCCGCAGGGCTGCACGGGGAGCATTGAAGTCTGGCTGAAGAAGCACGTTGTGATTGTGGCTGCCGTGGCTCTGGGCATCGCCTTCTTTGAGGTAAGGGGCAGCCCCCCCTTCCCCCCCCCCCCCCCCCCCCGGTGCTGCTTCATGGCATGCCTGGTCCCTGGCTTGTGTTTCAGGAGAAGAGCAACCTGATTGGTCCCAGTAGTGCTGGGTGTGTGTGTGTGTGGGGGGGGGAAATCCATGGGGATTCCTGGCTTGGAGTCCTAGAAAACTTCCGCTGCCCTCAATCCTCAGGTTGGGCTTGGGAGCGGTGCTGGGGGGGATTTGGGGGTGATTGTTTTACAAGCTGGTGGGGCTGCCCCCAAATGGGCTGGAGTTCAGCAGCCACTGGATCAACGGGGGGGTGAGGAACGGAGGAATCCTCTCCCCAGGAAGGGGGCGGGAGTCCTGGCCACATGGGTTGGGGGACTGGTCTCTGCCTCCGGATCCTGGTGCCCAGCCTGTGCCCCCTGGGGGTGGGGCTGCAGACCAAGGGTTAACGCCCCAGGTGCATTGCCTGATGCCCCCCTCTCCCTTGCAGCTCCTGGGCATCGTCTTCGCCTGCTGTCTCATGAAGGGCATCCGCAGTGGCTACGAAGTCATGTAGCCGGCCGGGGGGCGGGTCCAGTCCCCGCCCTAGCCAGGACGCTGGGCGCTCACTTCTCGCCAGGCCTGCCTGGCACCCTGGAGTGGGGTGTCTCTGCCCCTTTAAATTGTCAGACCCACCTCCTTTCCCGCACGCCCCCTGGTGGGCAGCTCCTGTCCTGCAGTTGTTACCGTATTTCTTCTAATGGATGGGGTAGCAGGTGCCTTAAACGTTTGCCAAAATTCTTCCTCATTTTCTCCCCGTCCTAATTTTTTTACTTTAGCTTCTGTGCCCCCTTAGAGGTTCTAGACTCAGTGTAGTCACCTTCTACTTGTCTGGTGTTGGGGGAGGGGAATTTGGGGGTTTTCTGTTGGGGGGGGGGTGTTGATATATTTGAAGAGGGGTGGCAGTATTTTGACAATAAAAAGCTTCCCTGGATTGGTCTCTTCCATTGCCTTTTGGGCCTGTCTGGGTCTTTGGCTCAGGGCTGGGCCCTCTCTGGAGGGTGGGAACTGGGTTACACCCAGGGAGGGCAGGGGGGAGATGTGACCTCATCCCTTCTGGCATCAGATTCTTGCAGGAAGATCCCTGCTCGAGCTATGATCGGTTCTGCTCCCAAGGGGCATCTTTTGCTGGGCCTGAGGCAGTTTGCAAAGAGGCTGTTGTCCTGTTGGTTCTAAATGCCCCTGTGGTCCCCCCCACGCTCCCCAGTGGGGAATACAGCCACAAGCCAGGATCAGACTGGGGCATTTACTGAGATGGGGTGGGGCCTTGCAGCCCAGCTTGATTTTTTTGCACCTGCCCTGGCAGGCCAGTGGGCAGAACAGGGTCAGCTGGGCTGGGCCAGTGCCATGGCGGGGAGATCCCACCCCCATGGCCTGGGATGTCTGTGCTATGGGGAGGGTGTATAGTGAAGGTGGGGCTAGGAGCGTGGGCTGTTTCCACCTACCAGCCCAGGGTCGGGGACATTGGCCCTGCTGAGTGCCTGCTGGGCCCCCGCCATGCTGTTGGGAGAGGAAATCAAATGGGATTTCCACCCCCCCATCACCCCTGCTAGCCCAGAGCAAAGAGGGAGCTGGGGTGGCCTGTAATTACACACACAGACTCATGGGCTGCTTGATTTTGTGTTTGACAGGCCTCCCTCCCTGGGAAGTGTGGGGGTGGGTGGGGCTGGACTTGTTCACTCTCCAAACCCTTGTTTAATAATTTTCAGCCCCTTAAGGTCTCCGGCAGCTGTCAGCGTGGGATCTGTTCTGTCCCTCCCCGGCAGGAAGGAGCCCGGTCTTGCTGCAGCAGGAAGGGGGGAGCCAGCAGGGCCCCAAGGGTGGGGTGGAGACAGGAGGCAGCTAGGATCCTGGTTGCTTCCAAGCAGGATGGGCCCATGGGCTCCTTGGGGGGCATGGTGTCATGGTGCAGGGAGCCAACTCACTGGGAAAAAGGGCACCGGGTTTGGCTCCTCTGTGCTGGCCAGCGTGGTGTAAACAGGAACTCGTATGCTCATCGGCCCTGGCCTGATGGACGGGAGTCCTGGCCAGGGCACGGGAGCTGGGGCCCAATGCCACTGGGGCATCCGGCCAACTGGATATGGGGCTCAGCCTCTGCCCCCTGCAGTCACCTGCCAGCCCTCTATAACCCTCCTCCCCACCCAGTAGGGGCAGGCAGCCATAGGGGATGCTGGGCCTGCTACATCTCAGCCCCCCAGTGGCCGGGCACTGGGGGCTGTGTGAACTGTAGGGATCTTGCTTGAGTGGTGGATGGGATGGGCAGTTGAGACCCAGCAAATGGGAGCAGCTTCTTCCCTGCTGCTCGGATGGGGCAATGGCCCCAGCTGTTCCCCCAGCAAAGGGGACTTGGGTGTGCTTGGGGCCTGCCTCACCCCTGCCCCCCCCATAAGTGCTACTGGGAAGTCTGGGGGGGGTGCGTTTGCTGTCTCCCAGCTGGCCTCCTGGCATGTGGGGCTGTAGTGGGGAAACCTACCCCATCCCCCCCTCTTTTCTGGTTCAAGCCTTGAGGCTGGGGGAGCTGCAGGGTGGGAACAGCAGGAGTGTGGGGCAGAGCCTGAAGCCCCAGGCATCAGCTGCCTCTGCCCAGCCAGGGCACAAACTGTCCCCTCTGGGGATGTGATTCCACCAAAGTCCAACAGCGACAGCCCCCAGGGGTCCTGCTGTCCAGTGCCCAGCCAGTCCTGTCCCCCCCCCGCCCCATTCCCTGCAGTGCGGCCAGCCCCATGCCACCCTGCTCACTGCTGGCCCCTCCAGCTGGGCCTTGCCCAGTAGGGGGCTGCAAGAAGGCAAAGCCCTGCTGGGACCGGGAACCCCCATGTTTTCTCTGGGGGAAATGGACCAGAGCCAAGAGGGCCAGGATTTGGTGACTGGGGATGGGGCTGGTTTATTTCCAACAGGCTCTGTGGCACCGGGGGCCCTCATCACAATCTTTGGGCTAAACCCGGATGTGGTGCCCCTCTCTCCCGCTTGCAGCAGGGCTGGCACTAGCGGGCGCGCTGGGCCGGCTTGGGCAGAATCGTGGCCAGCACGACGTCCACCACGCAGGCTGGCAAGTAGGAGGCAGGCAGCCAGAGCAGCTTGGCGTCCCAGCCGGCGCTGTAGCGAGTGCGCGGGTGCGTGGCCTGCAGCGCGTGCTCCATGCAGCTGGTCACCTTGCTGAGATCGGGGTCGCAGATGGCGTTCATGATGAGCCGCTGCACCTTGAGGTCTGGGGGGCAGGAGGCAGAGGTGTGAGGGGGGCCTTAGCCAGGAGGAAGCAGGGCGAGGCTCCCACTCCTCCTCCTGGTCCATGGGCAACCCTCTCCTTCCCTCCGTCCCACCAGTGGTGAGAGCTGCCAGTGAGATGCAGGCGCCTCAAGGACAGGGCACGGTGGCTGTTTAGATGGGGATCCTGGGTTGTGGGGGGGGGGAGAGCAATGGGGAGCGGGTGTGGAGTTTAGGACAGGAAGAGAAGGCGGCTCCTGTGTGCAGCGCAGCACTGTGCTTCCTGGCTCATCAGGGCCACGATTTTTTTCTCCTGTGCCCCCAGATGCCCCCTGCAGCTCTTCTGCAGTGCCTGGGGGGAGAGCTACCAGGTGGCCACAGGAGTGTGGGGGGCAGATAGAGCAGCCCCACGTGAAGATGTCAGGGGCTCACCTGACTCACTCTCTGCCCAGGCACTGGTGGCATCTGCCCTGTTCGGCAGCTGGGAAAACTGAGGCAGGGTAGCAGGCAAGTGACTTGCCTGGGATTCCCATCCCCCAGCAGCAGAGGCCCCTGGACTGTGGGGGCAGGGAGTGGGGCTAGGACAGAGTGTCAGATGTGGGGGCACAGGGGACCCTGGCACTTACACTGCTGGAAGAAGTTCTCCCCGTAGCTCTGCCGGGTCTCCGGTGCCAGCTGGCTCCAGAGCTGCTGCAGAACCGCCTCGATGGTGTCCAGATTGGTCACGGCCGTCTTGAAGAAGCCAGGCTCCACGATGGATACCCGCACGCCGAAGTGGTACATGTCCCGCCTGCAATGCACAGGAGTGAGCGGGCTCCGCCGCACGGCCTGCTGGGTAAGTGCCCCCCAGCAGTGTGTGGGGAGGGGGGGGGACAATGGGCCTGATCCTGAATGGTGCTGAGCACCTGTTGGTCAGTGTCTAGGGCTGGGAACCCACTCTCCCGAGGTGCCACAGCACCACCTAGACAGAGCAAGAAGCCATGAGTCCTGGCTCCCGGCCCTCCACCCCGCCAAGGAGTGGAAGGATGGGGGTAACCCTGGCCAGCTCGGTAGGGGATGCCACCTTCCAGCGGGCAAATCTGCTGACATGGCCGGGAGGCTGAGCAGGGAATGGGGGAGCGCACCGTAAGCTGTCGGAGAAGGCCTCCACGGTGTACTTGGAGATACAGTAGCCGCCCCCGTTGGCTGAGAGCCGCCCCAGCACACTGGACGTGTTGACCACGCGGCCACGCGCCCGTTTCAGCAGCGGCAGGAAGGCGAGGGTGACTTCGATGAGGCCGAAGGTGTTAACAGCCAGAACCTGCTTAAAATCCTGGATCTGCATCCACTCGGTGGGGCCGATGGGGTTGGCCACCCCGGCATTGTTCACCAGCCCGAAGAGGCCTGGAACGGAGACAGGGGAGCTGGGATCTGCCCCAGCCAGTGCTGCTGCCCCTCCCCACAGCTCCCCATGGTTGCAGGGGCTGGGGCTGGAGCAGCTGGGAGCGTCCACCCTCCCCCCGCGCTCACCTTTCTCCCCCACCTCTGCCTGCACCCACTCCACGGCCTTCCGGATGCTCTCCGTGCTGGTGACATCGAGCAGGGTGGTGCGCAGGCTGGCTGTGCTCGCACGCTGTAGATTGTCGGCGCCCTTCTGCGTCAGGCAGCCAGCCAGCACCCGGAAGCCCTTCTTGTCCAGCCGTTTGGCCAGCATGTGCCCGAAGCCCGAGTCGCAGCCCGTGATGAAGACATGCTTGTCCCGGAAGCTGGGCAGGGTCTGGCGGTCCCGCAGGAACCAGCCCAGAGTCCACAGCAGGACCACCAGGCCCACGTAGAACCACATGGCTGGTGCCTGTGGCCAAGAACATGAGCGTGAGAGCTTGGAGCAGAAGGGGGAACCCAGCGTCCTGGCTCCCCACTTGCCCACTCTAACCATGAGTCCCCACTTCCCTCCTGGAGCTGGACTGGAACCCAGGAGTCCTAATTCCCTCTCTGCAGAGGCTAAAGCCGTCCTGGGTGGCAGGGCCAGGACAGACAGACAGCCGAGCCTGGGGCTCTGGTTTGGGTCGGGTGCAGGATGGAAAGGGCTGGAGCTCCCTGTGAGGGGAGTTGTGGGGCAGGGAAGGGAGGGGGAGTTGCCCTGTGTGGGGGGGGCAGTTTGGTCTCCAGGCTTCTGTCCCCCAGCTTTGGGCAGGCCGGGGAGTGGTTCCTGCCACTGTCCGCTGGGTGTTGGCAGCTGGGCAGGGCCCTTACCACGTGGCAACTCTGTCGACCCACCTGCCCGCTGCTCTGACGGACTCGTGGCCCAGCACCCCCAATTCTAGGCAGCCACCCTTCCTGGATGGGGGCCAAGAGCCCCCCAACCCTCCACGGGGCCGGTCTCCATGACAACCTCCCTAAACTAGGCCAGGGGCATCAGCTGGGCGAGTCAGGGATTAGCTGGGATCACTGCGTCAGAGGCTGGCGCCCAGCTCTCGTGGGGAGGGGCCGGGGGCCTTGGGCTCGAGGACACATGGTAATGGAGAAACTGAGGCACAGAGCAGGAAAGGGAGGCATCTAAGATCAGTCCTGGCTCCTGGCCCCTCACAATCCAGGGGCTGCTCCCTGGTTTGTCACCCGCTGTCCCTGGGGCTCTGGGCAGGGAGCTGGACCAAGGGAACCTGGCCACTGCTCTGGTGCCTGCAGTCATGTGCACACAGCTTTTTCCCAAAGCCCTGGCAGCCCCTGGCTCTCTAAGCTCCTGGGGCCTGGGAGGGTGGGAAGAGGAGTGTCCGGTTGCGCCTGCTAATCCACCTTGCTGGGGTGGTTGGTGCCTGGTCCCTGCATCTCCTGCTCCCCCTGGGCTGGGGTTAGCCGGGAGCTATGCCAGGGTTGTGCCATGGAGGAGCCAAGAGTGTGTCACCCCCCCCCCCCCCGACCCGAGGGGAAACAGCAGTTCAGGGACAGGAAGGAGGCCCTAGGAATAGCTGCTCTGGGGCAGACTGAGGGGCCAGCTGGCTGGTGCAAGAGGAGGCAGAGGGAGTGAACAGACCAGGGCCGTTAGCAAGGACCCAGCCTGGCAGCCAGCAGAGGCCTCAGGATACCCACAGCAGAGGCTTTCTAAGTGGGAACAGAACCCAGGAGTCCTGCCCCCATGGATCAACTCTAGCTCCCAGGGGACTCTGCCTTGTGGGAGGGGGGGACTTAGAAAGGGGCTTGGCACGTGGAGGCAGTGGAGGGCGATTCCCTTGCTCCCCACCCCTAAGGCAGGCCTCCCTTGCATCCATCCACTTGTTGCAGATGCACTTGTGGGTACTCCCTAGCCCTTACGAATCCCCAGGGTGGGGGAATTTGGCCCTACCAATGTTCCTCTGCAGCCCTGTGCTGCTGCCCCCCTGCCCAGGACAGGGGCAGGGCTCCTGGTCACGCGGTGCGCCCCCTTCCCTGCCCCACAAGACAGGGCTGGGCTGGCAGCCTGGTGCCCTCCCCTCCAGGGGCCTCTGCTGCCTGTGGTTGGGGAGGGGGGGATTAGTGAGGGGGATTAGGGTGGTGTCCCTGAATCCCCTGAACCCAGGGAGGCCAGCCAGGCAGGACATTTCATAACCCAGAATCCCAGGGTGGGGGGGACTGAGCTCGGCCCGGCTGCGGGCGGTCCTGGCGCTGGTACAGGCTGGGCCCAGTTCAGCGCCTCCACCGGGGGCTGCAAGCAAAGTCTGGGGTCCCCACCCCCCAATTCCAGTTCTCCCTGGGGGTGAAGGGTGCAGGGTGTCCAGCATGCCTCCCTGTGGTATTCTCTTGCACCCCAGGGGCTGCCCTGGGAGCCCAGTGTGGGCACGCCAAGCGCTGGGTGCAAACGTTGGACAGGTTAATGGTGGGGGCAGAGTGCCAGAAGCTGCCACCCTGGGGCCCAGCTGGCCTGAGACCCAGCAAACTCATCTCCTGGGAGCAAGTGGGGGGGCAAGGTCATGCCTGGGTGCATGGCTGCCCTCGGAGGCCACACTGGCCCTGTGCTCCTGGCTGGCACAGCAGGGTTATGCTGGGGGGGGGCACATCTCTACTGGGGGTCAGCCAGGCAGTGCTAAGCCTCCCAGTCTGGGTCGCCCCGTCTATGTTACAGGTCCCACACGGGCCTGGCTACCCTCCAGCGGGCCAGGCAGCGAGGTGCCCTTCCCCAGCAGTGGCCAGAGGTGCCTACGAGCTTCCAGTTTCAGGTGGGTAAACTGAGGCACATAGCGGGGGAGGAGCTCGCCCAGGCGGGAACGGAACCCAGGCGTCCCGGCAGCCAGTCTCCACGGGCAGCCCTGCCGGCAAACCCCACAGCTGCTGGGGCCACCCTGGGAACGGCGGGCGGGGTGGGCCTGGGCCATTGGCTTTGCCCCCCTACGCTTCTCGCCCCCTGGGCCCCCCACTCCCGAGCCAGCCCACCCCGGCCGCCGCCTCCGCCCCACGTACCCCGCTGTCCTGTCCGGACCGGCCGAGTCGACGCCTGCAGCCGGGCTGGGTCCGAGCTCTGCTCCTGCCCGCCCCAGGCCGGGAAGAGCCGAGCCCCCTCCGGGGCGGGGCCTGGCGTTAACTCCGGCTGCAGCGGCCCCCCGGCCAGCGCCCCCCAGGAGGGCCGGGCCGCACCAGGCGGGGACGGGGGGGCAGCGCAGGGCTCGCCCCCGAGGGTGTGGCAGGGAGCGGGGCCAAGCAGGCGAAACGGGGGGGGGGGCAGGCGTGGCCATGGGGCTGGAACGCCCCCCCTTACTGCGGCCGGGAGGGCAGAGCTGTGCCTGGGCTCTGGACCAAGTGCTGGGAGCCGGACTCCTGGGTTCTCTCCCCAGCACTGGGAAGGAGGGGAGTGGGGGGCAGTGATTAGAGCAGAGGGCTGGTTTCTTTCCCAGCTCTGCTCTGACTCGCTTTCCCCAGCTGTGCAATGGCCTCCTTCTGCCCCCCAGCTCCCCCCATGCAGGTACAGTGGCAGCAAAGACTGGTAGATACAGGGCAGGTCGCTCCCCCCAGAGGAGTTCCTTCAGGTGAGGGGGGAAGGCGGCCATGGCATAAACCTGGTTGTGGGGTAGCTCCCCGGCCCCTTGGTGGTGGAGGACACCTGCAGTGGTGGGGCACAGAGCAGGAAGCTCCCCTGACCCCAAGCCCCACCGGCTGTGTATGGCAGGGGGAATTAGTGAGCACGCAGCTCAGGATGGCTCCTTTGCCTGGGCTGATGAGGCCCCTCAGAGGCAGATTTAAGTGTGAAAGAGTTTGAGGGGCGTCCCTGGTCCAGCATTAACAATCCCCTAGGCAGGCTCCATCTGGAAGACGCTGGGCTCCCCTCACCGCCCCTCCTGTCCCATTACAGAGGCCGCAACACGCTGCCTGCGCTGTTTGACAGATCCATTTATTCCATGCCCCAGCCCCACCCCCTGCTGTCCCGTGCGAGGGCAGTTGCCGCCCCCAATCCCACAAGGGGGTTGCATCCTGAGTCACAATCCCCCCCCCCCCGGCTGGAACTGGCCCCCCTCCACCAAAGCCCCTGGGCAGGCAACCTGGCTGCAGGGCCCCAACCCCAGAGCATCCCCCCTCTGGTAGGGCACAAGATGGCCCAGCACCCCCCAGGGTCAGCACAGAGCAGCCAGGGCAGGGAGTGCCCCTGCCCTCTCCCCAGCTGGAGACGGGAACTGCCGCTAGCCACCGCCCAAGCACAGGCGCGCGCAATGCAGGGATGTTTCTCGTCTTCCTCGGCAACAGCTGGGACGTTACCGCTGAGCCACGGCCTGAAGCTTGTGCTGCATCAGGGCCAGGTGGGGGGCCACAGGAGAACCCCCCGCAGAGCCAGCTGGGCTAGCGCGTGTGGGGCCATGCTCACGCTCGCCACGCTGGCTCTGGGGAGGCGGGGGGTGTTAGAGTCTGTGGGGCGGACAGCATGATAGCCAGGCCCCTCTGCGATCTGGTGGGGGCTTAGGGGGCAGAGGGCTGCAGCTGTCCCTTGTAGACGTACTCCAGCGCGGTGGCGATGGTCCGCATGTCCATCTCGATGCTGCGTGCCCAGTTCTCCACGTCGCCAATCTCCTGCCACGGGCAAGAGGAGACATGAGGGCTCTGCCTGTGCGGCTTGGTCCCCCCCGAGCACCCATATACTGCTTTGCTGCTGCCTCCACCCCCAGCCATAGGGGCCACTCACGTGGGCTGTGGGTGCACAGGGAGTCTCTCCCCACTGGCCAGCAGGTGGCATGCACAGCCTGTGGGCCCCATGCCCGGAGCGTGAGCAGGAGGGCAGAACGCGCCTCAGTCCCAACCCCCAGCCCCACGCTCCCTCCCAGGTTCGCCGCGGCCCCTCACGCCCAACCCACAGCCCCGTTAAGTGGCACTGGGGGCCTGGAGCCAGTGAAAGCAGGACCCAGCCACCAAGGAGCCTGGCCAGCACTGCGCCACCCCACAGCGGGCAGATGGGACATCCGGCACCGAAGCTGCAGGTGGGCAAGGCTGGGAGGGAAGTGGGATGGGGCGCACAGCCAGGCTGGCACCATTGAGTGGGAAGGGAGGAGTCAGGCGCCAGCGTGGGGGGCAGCTCTGCCGTGGTGCAGGGAGCAGAGCCCTCCCGCTGCCCCCCGCGGCCGCCTGGCACAAAGACGGCTTTGAGGGCTCAGGCCAGGCCCAGCTCAATGGCCCCTTCTCTGTTGGAGGGAGAGTAAGCTGTGAACAAACAGCTCTGGCCAGACGGCGTGGGAGGGGCTGGAGACACCGCTCCAGTGGCCCCCAGAGGAACACCAGCGCCGGCGTGATGGGGGCACAGGGAGAGGAGCCTGGTCCTGGATGGTCCCAGGCCTGTGTCAGCAGAACTGGCATCAAGTATCTGCTTCCCCCAACCCCTCCCCACCCGAGGGTATGAGGCCCTTCCCCAGGGAAACCAGAGCCCCCTTGGCCCGGGCTGACAGGACTGCACTCCCTGCCGCAGGATGGGACTCTGGAGACCTCAGGGGGGCTTTCCCAGGCTGGCCTGATCTCTCCCGGAACCCGTCTGGCGCGCAAAGGGGCGTTTAACCTCTCCATGCCCTGCTCAGGCTTCCTGGTGGTTCCTCTGCCCCCATAGAGTGGGCAGGGGGGCAGCTGGGTGGAGATCCGCCCCACTAAGGCAGTCCCGGGCTGACCTTGAGCGCCTGGTTGAAGTTCTCCACCATGTTGATCCACTGGCCTGTCTGCTTGGCGAACTGGGCGGCTTGGATCTGCAGCGTCTTCACCTCATGGTCCAGCTTCCTCTGGTTCACGTAGGCCTGGGCCACCCTGGGCAGAGCAGGAGGCTGATCAGCCCTGCAGGCACCCTTCCCTCCCTCCCTGCTAGGGTATAGCCCTCTGCTGCCCCACTGCCCCGCCTGTCAGCACAGGGAGTCCCCAGCGGTGGCTGGCTGGGATCCAGGGGGCGGAATAGGGGCAGGTCTCAGGAGAGCACAGCTGGGGCAGGAGGAGTGGATACAGGCACTGGGAGTCTCTAGCCCGGGAAGTTCCCAAGCTAGAGCAGATTAGCGGCTCAGCAGCATCTGGGAATCATTATCAGGCTCTGTATGTGTCCAGAATGCAGGAGGGAGACCAGGGGAGATGGGACTCAGCTCCCTGCACGGACGAGCCCACCTTAGACTAGTTCGTGTGGCAGGAGGCTCCCGGGGCGCCGTATGCCCACAGCACAAGGAGGCATCGAGTGCTGGCAGCCAGACCCCCAGCAACTCAGCCCCACACTGTCGCCACCCCATGGCGCATCAGCTCCCAGCCACCCTGGAAGCCTGTTGGTGAGTGGAGAGCTAGGATCGGAACCTAGTTAACCACGGGGCTTGTACAGGTTCGGCCGGCCCTGCAGCAAAAGGCGGAGCCCTGATGCCTCTGAGAGCCGCTGGGGACCCAAGACAAGACGCCGACCCAAGGCCCTTCCAGGCCTTTGCTGTGGGGAAACTCTGGGGCCGTTCCCAGCCATAATCAGCAGGGCCGGCCCACAACGTTTTGGCACCTGGGGCAGGGAGCTCAAATGACGCCCCCCACGCCCCCTCGCTTGGGCCAAAACTTCGAAAGGTCTTAATTCTGCCTTCTTCCTGTTCTACTCCTCTCATGGCACTGCTCTGCTACCTACTCCAATAACGGAGATCTAACAACTTCAAATGCCTGGTTCAAAAATTAAGTAGCTTTCAAACGCCTGAACAGCAAATGTAACTTTCCTTGTCGGCACAGCAAACACTGGCATTTTTATCCGTTTGACTAATCAAAGTGTCGCTTTCTGTGTCTTCTTGGTTGCAAAGATCTGAACTGCTTCCTGAAGGTCCCCAGTCTGGGCCAGCTCATGCTCTGTTGAGACGGTTGCAAGGCCGACCAGCCTCTCCGGCGTCATTATGGAGGGTAGATGTGTTTTTATTAACCAGCTTGGCGAAGCTGCATTCTCCACTGGCAACTGTTAAAGGAAGTGTTAGAAGTATGCGCAGAGCAACAAAAGCATTTGGAAAGAGGGGGTCATCTTATTTGTGCCCATATATTCCAGAACAGCCTTTGGAGTTGATCCTGCGGAAATTATCTTGAAAGGGCTTTTGGTTCATCACCCAAATCACTCGCATCAATATCGCGCATGTCATCATGTGTCAACACTGTCTCTAGTGCCCTGCATTGCTGGTGTAGGTCTTCTTCAGATATAGCGAGGAGTTTTGGAATATCGTACAACATCCCAAATACCCCACTGTGTTCCCTGAGCTGCATGAAACGTTCTTCAACTGGCTGTATTGCGCAATCTAGCACCTGGTTAAAGAATTCAACTTTGAATTGCTGTTTGGGGTCTCTTATGGGATATCCTGTGCCTCGTAATCAAAATGTCGTCTTCTTCGGTGACTCTTGTATTCTTGAATAGGTGGGGAAACGGCTTCAGTGTGAAGTTCCTCTGCCAACTTCTGTGCACTCTTCAGAACGGTTTGAAATCCCTCATCCCAACGGTAAGACTGTAGGTCTGACTTTGCTTTGTCCAGTTGTTCTATTGCTCCAGATATATCAAGGTCAACACCTTGGAGTCTCTTGCTTACAACATTTATTTCAAACAGTATGTCATGCCACCACACTGAGCCACACAGAAATTTGAAGTTGTGTGTGTTTCTGGTGATTCCATTTCCCTCTGCCATTGTTCTCCCACAAACAGTTCTTGTCCTAGCATCCTCCATAATGGCAACTATGGCATCACATATCTTCCCACTTTGGTGTCTGATGGGCTTTATTGTCTCCACTCGACTTTCCCATCGTGCGGCACTCAGTGGTTTCAGTGTCAGAGAGGATGTTCCCAGACATTGCTTCAAAGTTTGCCATCAATGAGTTTATGCAGAGAAAATACATAGATGCTTTGAATTACATTTAAAAATTCCGCAGCCTCCCTAGAAGCTGATGCTGCATCACTGACCACCCAGTTCAATGAATGAGAACTGCCCAGGACAAAAAAAGCTGGAGGGATCCGTGTCTGCACTCCTCTCTTCTTTCCTCTCGTGTTGGCACCATTATCGTAGCCCGGAGCTCTCATGTCAG
This sequence comes from Pelusios castaneus, assembly GCA_007922175.1. Lineage (NCBI taxonomy): Eukaryota > Metazoa > Chordata > Testudines > Pelomedusidae > Pelusios > Pelusios castaneus. The sequence goes on from ML685866.1 coordinate 4,970,354, forward strand.
CTATCGCAATTCCTGTCTCTTCCAGCTTTTTAAGAAGCACATTTGTCATACCATCAATGTCGATACATTCTAGAAAGGGCTCTGACAGTCACCATTGCAGGGACATTTGTTGTTACAAAACGCACCATTAAAGTAGTTTGTTCCATATGGCTGACGTCAGGTGCGCAGGCCAGAACAACAGACTTGCTGACTTCAGATCTGCCACAATCTTCTGTTTGACTTTTGTTGCCAGTAACTGTATGATCTCATTTTGAATGGTTTTTCCAAGGCAGTGGTGTGTGTAGATTTCTTGGGTGGTGACTCTTCTTAGATGATCCTGGAGTACAGCATCAAACTCAGCCGTCAGCTCCACAATTTTAAGGAAGTTTCCATTGTTTGGCACATACAGCTGATCTGAAGTGCCGCGCAGTGCTAGGTTTTGGGTAGAAAGCTTTCTCACAATGGCAATGAGCCTTTTCAGAACATTTTTCCAGTAAAGATCTTCTGATGCAATCTTCTCTTGATGCTGATCATCTATGGTGGCCTTTAACCGTACTCACATCTCAAGCTCTTTCCACTGATGGAATGCTCTCTGGTGATTTGCTGCCTTCTCATGGCAGGCCAGACTTCTAGCCAGATTTCTCCAGTCCTTTGTTCCTGTAGAACCCATTGTGGCTGGAACATTAAACTGGAAGAGTTTGCAACAAAATCCGTATGCAGCATTCTGGGTTTTTGGGTACATAAGCCATGGCCTCCCCACTTTGTCACCATTGGGTATTTCACGCCAGTAATGTGTTGGATGGAAACTTCCATTTTCACTGTCTTTGGGGAACATGAAGTTTTTCACTTGCTGTGGCCCATGCAGTACAAGGAAGTCCCTCAGGCTACTGCTCAAGTGGGTCCACAGTCCTGGATCAGCTAGACTTGAGGAACTAAACTCAGCAGCCGCTGTTTCTTGTGCCTCCACCACACTTTTCTCTGATCTACACTTTTCTTCAGGAATGTGCATGATTACATCCATTTCAGATGGGGATATGGATGCTGCAGCAGCTTCCAGGTCACCTGCACTCTGACTAACTGGAAGATCAGGCATCTCCTCACCACTCACATCCTCACTGGGGGCCAGGAGGCTCACTGTGAACATTTGTGTCTTTGTATCTCAGGAGAGCTCCCTCCTGCTTAGATAGAAAAGGCTTCCTTTGCTTTCTTTCTTTTTCTAAATGCTGCCCCAGAGGGGCATTTTCTTCTTTCACTCATGGCTGCTGTTCTGTGCCAGCTATAGTGGCTCTCAACACTCAGTTGAAGGGGACAAATAGGCAGGCTGGTAGCAGGGCCTGAGTGAGGGAAGATATCAATGTCTTAAGGGCCTAACTTGCTCCTACTATTTCACTGGCTGGGAAGGATGTGGCCTTGCTTTCACTCCACCTGGGGCTGCTGAAGGTGCAGGTGGGTTAGCCCCTTACCCTACGTTCAGGTGGTCCATCAGGGCCTCCGTCAGGGCTGTGGCTGCAGCAATGGCCTCTCGCCGTCTTCTCTCTGCAAGAGAAAGGCCCAAGTCACTCAGCATTGGCACGATCTCACGGGACAGCTTTAAGGGAAACGGGGCCCAAACGACTGACCCTTTCCAGAGCCAGGGATCTCGTGGTAAGAGAAGGGGAGGGAGGGAAACAGGAGCCAGGGACCCTGGATCTGTCTCTGGAAAGAGGCTAGAGCAGGGCGGCTGGGAGCCAGGACTCCTGGGCTCTGCCCCAAGCTCCAGGAGGACACGTGGTTTGGGGATAGGCTGGAGGAAGGAGTCAGGACTCCCGGGTTCTGGACCCAGCTCTGCCACCGATCCACTGCATGACCTTGGGAGAGTTGCTTCACCTCCATATGCCTCAGTTTCCCCACCTGGGAAATGGGGACAACCCTCCCAGCCTCAGGGACTGGGCCAGCTGACAGACACCAGGGGTGCCAGGTCACTCCTCCCCGTGACATCACGAGAAAAATGACACCATGGCATGATGTCACCAGAACAGCCAGGGTGCCCCCGTGGGGTGACGTCACTGCACCACAGCAAGTCATGGGGGACGTGACGTCAACCTCAGACTGTGAGGTGTCACGAGGGCGGCAGTGACATCATCTCGCCGCGCCGGGGAGACCTCGGGGTAGCGGGGCGGGGCTCGGGAGCAGGTTGCCTTGGAGACGGACCCCCCACAGCGGGCCCGGCCACTCGAGGCTGAGACTTCCGGGGGCGCTAGGCCGCAGTGGGGGGCGGCCCGGCCGCTCTCACCTTGCAGCTCCCGGCGCTCGCCCTGCTTGGCCTGGTGCTCGCGCAGCAGCCGGGACAGCATGGCCGCTCCGCCCGCCCCGCCCCGCCCCGCCGCGGGTCATGTGACTTCGCCGCCGCCACGTGACCGCCGCCACCTCCCCACCCGGGCCGCCTGGCGGGAATGTCCGCCCGGCAGGAGGGACATGGGGGGGCTGGCCCGGGGGCAGCGCGGGATGGGGAGATGCAGGGAGCGTTCGGCACTGGGGGTCGCGGTGGGGCGGGGGCATTGGGTGCCAGGACCGTGGCACGGGGGTGTTTCAGGCAATCCAGTGGCATGTGGGGGGCCG
>ML685866.1:4975520-5017404 GCA_007922175.1 Pelusios castaneus
CACCCAAAGGGGACCCTGCTCACAGTCAATGTGCAGAGCTAGGCCCCTGGCCCCCTCTCACTTGAGGGGCGGCAGAGGTAACCAGGCTGATGTGAGTCGCAGTTTGCATTTCTCTGAGCTAGGGGGCCAGGCTCTCTGCAGACTCAGGCAGAGGGGGCTGCGTGGGTTCCACCCAGTCAGGTGTCTGAGGTTTTCTTTGCGCCTGTGACTGCTGGACGTTATTGGAAATGGAAGCTGACAGGCTGGAGGCCCAGCTGGCAGCTCAGAGTGCTGACTGTCGCTTTACCATCTGTCCTCCGCTCTCTTGCTGCTTCTTTGGCCTCCGGCTGATGGAGGCTGCTCCCTGGCGCGGCTCTGGACAGCGTTCATGAAGCAGGCTTGGTTCTGCCGCTGTCAAAAACTGGGCACAGCGCAGGAGTTCTCGGGAGCAGTTCCACTCGCTATGTGTCCATCTGTGCCTCTGCCTCCCCCCGCCCAATGCTCCGCTTCCAGCCCTTTGATGCTCTCTGACTGCTATTTCCCCTTTTTTCTTCTGGCCCAGTTTTTTGCCAGCCCCACCCACCGCTCCCTGAGTTCCTCGTGAGACTTTACCCTCCCTGAAGCTGAGCTGGGCAGAGGGCTTTGTGAGTTGAATACAGCCTGGCTGGACTGCCCCGGGGCTCTCCAACACCTCAGTGACCAGGGCTGTCCCAGCCACTGAAAGGGGTTCTCAGAAGCCCACAGGAGCCGAGGTTTCAGATCCCACAATCTTCTAAACAAGGGGTTCTTTTCTTTCGAGCTGCTGTTCTAACCCACACATCCATGCATTTCAGCGAGGGACAATGCCATGGTGGGTTACTGAGGGTTCAGGGAAGGGATCCCTTGTGAGCCTACTCTGGAAGTTGTCAGGGGTATTAAGATGGAAACCCTCCCAAGCCATGGCTAATGAGGTAACAATAAAAGCCGAGTGATTCCAAGAGGATGCACACACACCCGCTACTGCTCTCTCATCTGGAGGTAATTTTCACAATGCCTTGCAGTGCAAAGGGACTCAAGCAAACCACTTTGCCAAGGCAGCTGTCTAAGGATCCGTGCCCTAGAAAGAGCCGCTGGGTGGGCCTTGGGTGGAACATGGCAAGCACGGTGCAAGGTGGGGCAGCCGTTTCGGACAGGAAGTGAAGGTGAAGCTGGATCTTCTATTCAGCTGGCAATGCTGAGAGGCACAGTGGCTTTCTCCCATCAGCCTGGGGCAGATTTTTGGCCAGGGTTGACTGACAAACCACGGGATCCTCCGGGCCTTGGTATCGTCCCAGGCAATTGGGTGCCTCTGCTGGGCGCAGAGTGGGGGAAGAGAGGGAAATTCTCTGGGTTGATGAACTGTTGGTACCTTCTGGCCTGAAACTCTGTGAAGGTGGGTCTCGGGCTGAGTGTTTGCTGGTCAACGTTGTGCATATTTCATCCCAGGTTCTAATCCGAATGGGTGTTGCTGACTCACGGTGCTAGTGCAAGAGTCAGAACCATTTCAAGCCCCAGCTCCCGGAATCCTGTGATGACAACCGAAGCAAAGGAAGTGGTGGTGGCAGAGAAAAGCGACGCACCTGATCTGAGTGGGACCCAAATGCTCAGAAGGCAAAGGCAGGAAACCCCTGATTGTTGGTTTCAAAGGCTCTTGTGATTTGGGGGTGCTGCACTCAGACTTTTGGAAGCCTGGGGGTGAAAGCAGCCAGCCTGGGCAGGTTCACACAGCGCCTCTCCCTACAGAAGAGCTGGAGCCAGAGAGGCCCGGTGCATCTTGCTTCACTAATGGCTCTGTGCGGGGACCTGGTGCTGGGGCGATGCTCCAGCCGGGCTTCAATTAGCCACATTACTCAGGTTCCCTCCGAGCTGAGGGCTGAAGGGAGGATCTGCGGCTGGTTCCTCTGTGTCCCAATAGCTGCCTCCGAGTCTCTTTATACCCAGAGGGAACCAGGCCTGAGTGACCCCAGCCTGCTGGGTGCGGGCGGGGCGGGGCAGGGGATTTGGGGGCTGAGCCCAGCTCTGTAGGGACGGGGTGTTTGGGGGGCGGGAGCGGCCGAGGGGGTTGTGCAGGTGGAGGGAAGGAGCAGGAGTCTGAAGCCTGGGGACACCGGCTCTGTCCCCCGCAGAGAACGGTCCGTTTCCCACAATGGTTCGAGTCCCGGGTCCACACGAGGAAAGGGCCGCGGCGCTGAAGAGTTGGGGGCAGCCGGGGGGGGGCGGAAGCGGGTGGGCCCAGGTCACAGCGCGGGGGTCCCCCAGCATTGCAGCAGCCCCGGAGTCGCTCCCGCCAAGGGCAGCACGTGGGAGCCAAAGCGCCGCCCGGCCTCCCGTGCTGCGGCAGCTGGAGCCGGCGCTGGAGCTGGAGCCGGAGCTGGGGCGGGTTCACACGGATGCCGGGGTCCTGCCAACTCGAAAATAGCTCGCGCAGCCTTCGGGGAGCGGGAGCAGTTTAAAAATAGCCGCTGTGCTGGAAAATGTGACGCCCCCCGCGCTCTCGTGAGGGGCCCAGCGCTGCGCTCCCATGGCCGGCCGTTCGCTTGTGCCAGTCCCCGGCCGGTCCGTTTGCAAACCCCCAGGCTCCCGCCCGGCCTCTGGGAGAACGAGCAGACCGGCATGGGCTGTGCTGCGGAGCCATCCTGGCTGCCGGGAGCAGAGGGACTCGGGCTGCAGGCACAGCAGAGAACAATGCAGGGATCTGGCTGGCAGAGGGTTCCCAGCTGCTCCAGGCCCAGCCCGTGTCAGCAGAGGACGCTGACGTGCAGTTGGGAGTAAATCCTACACGCCCAAAGTGCTCCACAAACGGAGCCCCAGAAAGCAAACTGCAGCGAGCTGTCACTTCTCTCTCTTGAAATGCAGCCACCTCTGAGGTGGAACACGGCAGCTGGTTAGCAGCAAGTAACAGCCCCGCACCCAAGCGTGGCACCTGCGAGTCTGCCCCCCGGGTCTGGTTCAGCCGCTCTCTTCCCCTGGCCAGGCGAACTGGGCAATGTGCCGAGATTTATGGGCCGGGGGGTGGGAAGGAGAGGGGACACCAAGGCCATTAGACACCCCAGGGCCCTGCCCGGGTGAACCCAGAGAAGGCTGAGCCGCCCACACCAACGGGGGGCGGGGCTTCTCCCTGCCTGCCCCGCCCCTCGCCAGCTGTTGTCACGCGCTGGTGAACAGCTGCTGCCTCCCACCAGAGGTGGCTGCATTTCAGCCTCCGCCAGCCTGTTAGCGGGAAGGGGGCGGCGGCCTCTCGAGCTGCCCGTCACCGCAGCTCTTGGCAGGGGCTCGTCTCGGCTCGGTCGCCGCTTTTCTCACGGCCCGGCGGAGGTTGGGGGTCGGTCAGCGGGGACGGGGCGTGTTCAGCGGCCGGCAGCATGGGGACGGCGCTGGGCCCCTGGCTCTGCTGCCTGGGCCTGCACCTGCTGCGGGGCGCCGCCTTCAACCTGGACGGGACCGAGACGCTGCTGAAGGACGGGGCTGGAGGCAGCCTGTTCGGCTTCTCCGTGGCCCTGCACCGGCAGCTCCGGCCCGAGCCCGTCAGCTGGTGAGTCCCGGCCCGGCCCGGCTCCGCGCGGGGGTCCCGGTCCCGATCCCGGCCCCTTTCCTATGGCAGCGGGGGGGGGGCGAGCCCCGGAGCTGGCTGGTCGCTGCCACCCTGCGTCCGTCACCGTGGCCGGGCTGATGTTTCCCGCCGCGCCCGAGCCGTGTCTGATCCGGTCCCCGTCCTGGCTCCAGTACTCGGTAATGTCCCGTTTTGCAGGGTCATGGGGGGAGGCGGCTCCCCCCGCCCGGAAACCCGCAGTGGGGTCTTCTCCCCCGGTCCCTGGATTCTCCCCCATGGGCGGGGGGGGGGGCAAATATAGCTTCCAGGGGTTTCTGGGAACCCCAGATTTGCCCCTCGGGTTTTAGAGGCGGGAGGGACAGAGTCCTGGGTCGATCTGGAGTAACCGCTAATGGCAGTGGATTTAGGGCGGGGGTTAATCCGGTGTCACCCCGACACAGTGGAATTGGGGGTTCATCCGGGGCCCCCCTAACATAGTGGAAATATAAACGGATTCTGTTTTAGCTCCCCCCAGGGTTAATCCGGAGTCACCCCCATCACAGTGGAAATACAGACGGATTCTGTCTCAGCTCCCCCAGGGTTAATCCGGAGTCACCCCAACACAGGAGATTTGGGGCTGGATTCTGATCTCAGGCTCCTGGGGGCCATCCAGAGACCCCCGAGATGGGAGAGTTACTCTTTCTGGCACCCCCAGGCAGGGGCTGTCACTCATGCTGTTTGGAGCAGCACCCTGGGTTTGCTCTGTGGTCTGTGAAGTCACTGAAACTCTGTGCCTCAGTTTCCCCATCTGTAAGGCTGGGTGATGCTGACCTTACTGGGGTGGTTCTGTTCAATGTCCCGTTGGCTTCAGTCTCTGATGCATATTGGGTGCTAGGTGTGGTGAACTAGGAGCCTGGACTCCTGGGTTCTTTTCCTGGCTCTGCTTGTCTCCCTGTGTGGCCTGTCAGGCCCATGCCTTCTTTCCTGGGGCAGGACTTTGCCACCAATTTGTTATTTCTCTGTGACCCTAAATGGAGTAGCTCCATCCCCTGCATGGAGCAGAGCAGGGTGGGGCGGTCCAATGCAGACCAGAGCTCACCCCAAGGCATCTCCAACTTGTAGGGTGACCTCATGGGGCAGCACCGTGGGCAGATTTGCCCAGCCTGCTGGGCCCAGGGCTCCTGCCCAGGCAACATCCTCTGAGCCTGGACACAGGGCACTGTGCTGGGGATCTTCCATGCCAGTCCTGGGCCACATGTCTTGCCCCCACTGATCTCAGGATGTTAGTGCCCTGTGGGGCCAGAGGAGGGGCACTCTTTGGACAGGGCGGGGACAGATGCTCAGCTCCCCAGGGGCTAGGAAGCTTGTACTAGAGCAGCTCCTTCATCTCCCACCCCTTTTGAGAGGTGCACACCTGCTGGTGGGAGGGTGTAGGTGCTGGAGCTGAGCTGTGTAATAACCCACCCCACCCTCAGTGCAGCTCCTTTGCAGAGCTCCCAGTGCTGTAGAGAGAATATCTTGACCCCATTGTACAGATGGGGAAACCGAGGCACAGGACAGAGACTTGCCTGAGGTCTCCACATGGCAGAGCTGGGAACAGAACCCAGGACTCTCGAGTCCCACCCCCTCTATCCATGCAAGGGCTGTGGTCAGGAGCCATGGACTGTGGGGTGGGATGGAGCATGTGGGGTGATGCATCCATAACATTGCCTGGGTGTTGGATAAGGCCGGAATGATGGGTGCCAGCCAGGTCAGCACCTTGCAGTCCTCAGCCGGGTGGTGTTGGGAGGGCTGAGCACTGCCCTGTGCCCCCCTGCCCCAGGATCTCACCAGCTGCCAGGGAAGGGCTATCCCCGCATTGGGTCAGGTGGTTTTTAGCCTGTTCGGCAGGGACAGCAAAGTTTGGCACCACTGGGATGAGAGTTCTTCTTGTCCCTTCTCCCCCCCCCTCTCACCCCCCCCCTCCTGGTGAGGGCAGTGTGTGCGAGCCTGCAAGGGGTTAAATGTAGTCCGGAGCTGTGGGCCCTGCTCAGAATTATTAATAGCTCATTTAGGTGAGGGGCACCAGAGCCACTCCTGCCGGCCAGCCCTGGGCCCCCTGCTCCCGTCCCCCACCACCAGCACTGCTGCCCCTTGGGGAGCCGGGGGGGGGGGCAGATGCCACTCATAAATTATTCAGAAGGGTTTGGAGCCTGAGCAGGGAGAGGGAATCGATAGCACAGACCCTGGGCCAGCTGGAGCAGTGGGGGCGGGAGGTTGAGCCCCTCCCCCAGGCCTGCCCCAGTGGCAACAGTATCAGCCCCACATCTGCTCTGGTGGGGGGGTGGTACAGTGTTCCTCTAGTCCCTTTGCAAACTCACGGTGCACAGTGTCGCTGGAATGGAGCCTCCTCTGGGGTGAGGCGCATCTAGTGCACAGTGCAACTGCGAAAGGTGGGAAGAGAAATGAAGGCAAATCTCTTGGTTTAACAAGGCCCATTAGGGGCTCTCCAGTGCCCCCCCAGCTGACTGGACAAGACACTGGGGGGGTCCCAGCAGCTGCTCAGAGCCGGGTGAGTCATGGCTGGTGATGCTAGTGCCCACTGCTCATGGTGACTCAGGCTGGAGTGGGCAGAGTGGCAGCTCAGGGAATGTCTGGGCCCCTTGCTTGGCACTAACCCAGCTCACACCCCCATCACGATCTTTGTTGGCTCCCACCACCCGGCCTCTCGCAGTTGCTGGTCAGATTCCAGGCCAGCAGCTGTGTCCAGTGGGCCCCTGGCAGTGCCCAGCTGCTGGGAGCGTCCTGAGCCCCCATGCTGAATTCTGCTCCATCCCTGGCCGTTCTGGACTGCAGGCTGCTTCTGGAGGAGACAAAAGCTGCCCAGGAAGCCAATAAAATGACTGTGCTCCCAGCGAGTCCACGCCAGCAGCTCTCAACGGCCAGGCAGTCCGGCCAATGGGCAGGTGCCAGGGGAAACTGGGCTCTCAGCCCTTCCTTGTGCCGGATGTGCATCTGTCTGTCTGTCTGTTTATAGGCCGGGGGCAGGGGGCTTTGGTCACTTTTCTCTTTCTTCATGGAGCAGCCCCATCAAACATTCCCTGAATTCCTCCCGCAGAGGGATTTGCTCATCCTCACTGGGAGGATGTGGGAAAAGCGCAGGTTTGGTGCAAACAGCGGCAGGATTTTCATGCGCTGCGCGGTGGCAGGGCAGGCTCGGCACAGAAAGCTGTGGACTGGGAGCTGGGGTCGTCCCATCCCCGGCATTAGGGCATTTCAGGGATCTCGTTCCGTGCAGGGACCTTTGGCAGTGATCAGCGTCGGTTCTGCATTCAGCGGATTCCCCAGCACCTTGCACAGTCACTTACGCTGTGCAAACTGTTGAGATGGCGCCGATTCCTGCTGCTCAGGCTGCTGCCTGGCCTTCACGCTGGCCTTGGGGGCATCAAGACCACCTGGCGGTCTTACTGCCAGCCAAGTACACTCCTGCCTTCAGGGGGCACAAAGGTGGGGAATCCCCATCTGTTTTCTTGGGCCAGCCCAGGCACCTCCCCAGACATGGTTCCCTGCCTCTGAAACATCTGAGGTTGGGTGGAGGATCCTGGGCTGGAATGGGCCCGTTGGAAGGGAAGTGAGGGGACCCCAGGGGCCTGTGGGGTGGGGCAGCTCCTCTGGTTCTGCCCTCCTGATGGGGAGAGGGGCTGTGCTCGGGTACCTGCGGGGGAGTTATCTATTGAGCCCTTGTCCCCGTCTGTCTCATCTGCAGCCCACTGTGGCTTTGGGGCCAGGCTGGGCATTCCCAGTGAGGGGCAGGGAGGGCACATTTTGTGGGCACAAAGGAGACAGCAGTGGGTAGGTGCCGGGTGGTGCTGTCCCCAGCCCCTGGGACCCCCGGGGGGTGTAGGTGCTCACAGGATGCTCTGCGCCCGTCCTTTTTTGGGCATGTAACTGCTGAGTTATTCGCCGGGAAGGGAATTCCAGTTTATTTTTACCGGCTGTCTCGCCACCTCGGGAGCTTCCCTGTCTGGCCACAGGAGCTCACAGGCTGGTCTCCTCTTGGCCTGCTCCTGCTGGGGGGCCCTTTCCCAGCCCAGGTGGCTGCTCCCCCTGCAGGGCAGCACTTGCTGCATGCGGTCTGGGCTGGGGCTAGGCCCTATGCGTTGTTCCAGGTTTGGCCCAGGCCCGGCTGGGGTTCTCCACCCCACGGATGTGCCAGGGCAGAGCCGGGTCCTGCTGCGCAGAGGCTATGGGGCAGGATTCTCCATTTCACTCCCCATTGGGGCCTGGGGGCTGGGGCCTGTGTCGTGGGCTCACTAGTCTCCTCTGGTTGCCCTGGTCTCTGCCTATTAATTACCTGCTGATTAATGGAAACAGGTGCTCCCCTGTCTGGGTGCCCGAGTGCACTGGGGGGGGCTGCCACGCTGGAGGGCGCAGTGCATGTGTGTTTGGGTTCTCCGGTGCCTAGGACCAAAGCTCTGGACCATCACATCCGGCTTGGGGAGAATCCTCACATGGGGCTGGAGGCTCCTCTGGGGCCCAGCTGTCCATGCCAATGGGTGAGGGACCCAATCCCTCCCCCGGCTCCAGGCTGATCCGGTGTGGCAGAGCTGAGGTCACTGGGCCTGTGCCCCCCCACGCCCCAGCCTGTCCCCAGCCCAGTCCAGCATCTCTGCTCTGCCCATGATGGCTCACCCTGCCTATTAATTACCTGCTGATTAATGGAGTGACTAAGAGGCAGCTTTTTGCCGTAGGTATTTATCGCATGGCATGGCTGTAGGCTGTTCCCATCAGAGTCCCCCATCCCTCCCTCTCCAGCACCCCCTGCCCCCAACCAGGTCTGGGCAGTGAGCCAGCCATGCCCATTTCTGTCATCAGTTTCACCATCTCCCTGCTCCCCAGCTTGGGGAGTTGCTGCTGAGCACCTCCCATACCCCCCATCCCACCAGCCAGCCTCGTTCAAGGACAGTCTGATTTGATCTCCCCAGGTGGTGTGGGCGTGAGCACGTGGAGAACGTGGCCCGTTCTGTTGTGTGTGTGGGGGGGGCGGGTTGTGCAAGGCTGTGTGTGAGTGTGGCTGTAGGGGACTCTGCGTGTGTCTGGCTGTGGTTGCACGGGGCTGTGTCATGCACACACCCATCACCTCCCTGGCTGGGTCCATCACGTGTGGGTCTCAGGTCCCCACTGATCCTGGCTCTCAGGCATTTGACTGATACCAGTCCGGCCTCGCCCTGTCTGTCTGTGCCCCTCGCCCCCAGCCCCTTTCCTGTGACCCTGAAGCTGGTATCATGCCTGGGAGGCAGGTGTGCTGGGCAGATGTTAACATGTGGGGGGATCCAGATGTGGTTTGCTTCACCTCTGCCTCCCCAGGCTCCTCTGGCACCAGCTCAGAGCCTGCCCTGGCCGGGCAGGGGTGACCGAAGGTCACTAATGCCCAACAGTCCCCCCAGACCCCCAGCACAGCCAACCGTGGGCTGGGTGAGACCTAGAGGTGGAGACCCCTTGCTCCGAGAGCTGGGCCCTGGGGGGGCAGGTCTGCCCAGCGACCACCCACTCCTGGGGGTCACTGCAGCGTTCTCGTGCCAATCCAGCCCGAGCTGGTAGCATTGACTTGCGGGCAGGCTGCCCGTCCTAGGGGGTGTGTGGACCCCAGCCCAAGGGATGTCTGGCTGCGGCTGCCCCCATCCAAAGGCTGTGCCCCCCACCTGCCACTGACACTCAGCCATGGGTCTTTCCCCAGGATGCTGGTGGGCGCGCCCCAGGCACCAGCCCTCCCAGACCAGAGGGCAAACCGGACGGGAGGCCTCTATGCCTGCCCCCTGACACGTGAAGTTGACGACTGCTGGCGTGTGCCCATTGATGAGGGAGGTAGGGGCAGACTGGCGTGGGGCAGGGGTGCCATAGGGCCCGGGGGGAGACTTAGCCCTTTCCCAGCTGAGGTGGGAGCTGAACCCTGTCCTTGGTGGCCTCGGGGTAAACCAGAGTGGCTCCATTGGAATGGGGGTGGAGGGTTACTCCTGATTTACACCACTGCCACATGAAGCAAGTATCTGGCCCTATTTTCCTTGTTCCAGCCCCCACTTGGCTCTTGGCCAAGCTGGCTTTCTGGGCCGGCAGCATGGCCTGGCGCTGCCTGGGTGCAAATTCTGGGCTAAGGATCTACTGGGGCGGGGAAGCTGGCATTGGTGGGTGGAGCCTGGTGCTGGGTCCCAGACGGGGGGAAAGCATGGGCTGTCTGATTTTGCCCCCCTCTCCCAGTGGACCCGCTCAAGGAGAGCAAGGAGAACCAGTGGCTGGGCGTCAGTGTGAAGAGCCAAGGTGCCGGTGGCAAGATCGTGGTCAGTGACATCGTGGGGGGGTAGGGGGGTGTTACCCCATTAAGTCCTTCCCTGGGGCCTGGCCCTGCACACCACTGGTCGGAGCTGGGAACGCTGGGAGCCAGGACTCCTGGGTTCTGTTTCCAGTGGGGGTGGGGGTGGTGTCTAGTGGCTAGAGCGGGTTCTCTCCCTGGCTCTGGGTGGGGAGTGTGGGGCACTGGTTAGAGCAGGGGGCTGGGCCTGGGCACCTGGGCTTCATTCCCAGGTGGGAGGTGCTCCCCGAAGCCAGCAGCCGAGGAGGAGGCCCTGTGCAAACCCTGTGTTTTCTGAGTGATTGTGTGAGGCTGGGGGAGGCGTCGGGCCAAGGGGGCCGTGGGAGCGTCTCAAGCCCGTGCCCCCCTGCTTGACCCCAGACCTGTGCCCACCTCTACGAGTCCCGGAACTGGGTGAACCAGCCGCTGGAGACGCGAGACACCATCGGACGCTGCTACGTGCTCAGCCAGGACCTGACGGTGGCTGATGAGCTGGACGGGGGTGAGTGGAAGTTCTGTGAGGGGCGTCCCCAGGGCCACGACCGCTTCGGCTTCTGCCAGCAGGGCATGTCAGCTGGCTTCACCGCAGACACCCACTACATCCTCTTCGGGGCGCCCGGCACCTACAACTGGAAGGGTGAGTCGCTGCGGCTCCCGGGACCCCAGGCTGGGAGAAGGGCTTTCCCTTGTATCACCCACGGCCTCAGACACCAGGCGCGCTCCATTCCCCAGCATGGGCCCAGCTCCCCTGAGATGGGCGGGGAAGCAGCGCCTGGTTGGGGGTGTTGGGGGGGGGGGCAGGGAGGGGTGTGACATTTCATTCCCTAGCCGGTGCAGACCCAGGGCTGGAAGCGCCGACCCCTGTGCCAGGCGAAGAAGGAGCCAAGACTGTCTCTCCCCAGCCATTCCCACCCCCTGTTCTCCCCCATGTCCCCCACTAACTCCTCTTTGGTCTGGCAGGAGACCTGCGCGTGGAGCTCTTTAACCAGAGCTCTCTGGAGCTTGTTAACTACGATGACGGGCCCTACGAAGCCGGGGGGGAGAAGGACCAAGACCCCTCACTCATCCCCGTGCCCGCCAACAGCTACTTCGGTAGGGAGCCGCCAGGCAGGCGGGCAGGGCAGAGCACCAAACACCCCTGTCCCTGTGGGCACCGGCGGCCAACGTTCAATTCTTTCACCCCGTAGTGCCAGCCTCTCCTCTCCTGAGCGTCCTCCTCACCCACTGCCTGGGGGGCCACTGTTTAACTCTCTCTCTCTCTCTTCCCCTCCTTGCTCCGGGCCGGTCCCACAGGCCTCTTGTTTCTGACAAACATTCATAGCTCAGACCCCGACCAGCTGGTGTATAAAACGCCCGAGCCCGGCGAGAGGCTTCCTGGCACCGTCGGCGACGTGGCCCAGAATAGCTACTTAGGTTTGTAACCGCTGGGACGTGTGTGGTGCCTGCGGCAACCCCATCTCTGTCCCCCCCCCCCAGTAACGCCAGCTGCCCCCGCGCCCCATTCCCAGCTAGCTGGTGTCTGGAGAGATGGAGATAAAGTGCTGTTCTGCTCCTGAGCCAGCTGGGGGCGCCGCTCCTGCAGCCCCATGGGGGGGACTGAGGTCCCTGAATGCACACCTGTACCCACGGGTGCACACACCTGTTCCTTCCTACACACCCCGCGCCTTCCATCTCTTCGCCCACTTGCCCTGTGTTCCCCCTCCAGTGCTGCTGGGCATGGCCTGAGCTGGCAATGCCTGCTGCAAACAGACCCTTCCCCTCACATCTCCGGGCCCCCCAGCAGGGCTGGGGAGAAGCCATGAGCCGGGGCAGGGGCCAGCTGTACTCAGCTCCATGGCCAGGTGAGCGCAGGCTCTGGGGCTGGCTGCTGTCAGGGGCACTGGGACATCAGCCTGCCGCTTGCTGGGGTCTCGCTGGGCAGCTGTGTGCTCGGGCGAAGGGGGTGGGTGGGGCTGCAGATAAGGGGGAGCCAGTGTGGCTTGGTCCATGGCCATAGGGGCTGGGGGTCCCTGCAGGGAGAGGGGCTGGGAGCCTGGAAGGGTGCCCAAGGTGCTGCATGGTTTCTGTGCAGCCAGGGCTGAGTGTCCTGGGGCGGGGACACACACACATCTCCCCTGCATGTGCTCTGACCCCCAGCTGCCCCCCTCTATCACCCCCTCTCCTGCCTTCTGGAAGCTCCCACATGCTGACCCACTGCCGGCCTGGGCCCCCAGACACACTGACACCAGGGAGCAGCACCTACACAGTTCGGGACCCACACAGGCATGCCCTGCTTGGCATCATCCCTGCCCCGGGACAGGTGCCAGGTCTGTGGCCATCCAGGACGTCCTGTTTGTGAGAGGGTCTGGAACTTGGCTCCACCTGAGTGGAGGGGAGTCGTCCTTGGCTGTCAGTATGGGGCCTATGACACCAGCTGCAGCCACAGGAGAGAAGTCGAAGGGGAAGCTCATGCTGTTCCCCTCCCCAACCCCTGCCCCCTTAAATCCCTGTGCCTCCAGCCCATGTCTGCCAGGATCCCACCCCTGCTCCTAGCCCCCAAGACCTTGGGGCATTAGTAATCCAGGTTTGAGTCCTGGCACTCAGATGGGGGGTGAATCACTTTTTCCGATCCTTCTGCCCTCCTGTGACTTGGAGGATAAAACACAGCAGCATTGGGGGCCACCTGGCCCTTGGCAGCCAGCAGCGGGACCCACTCGACTTGGCATCCTTCCTGCACCCTTGGAGCCAATGGAATAGAACCCAGGAGTCCTGACTCCAACTGCCAGGCAGCCCCACCGCTCCCGTTCTCTGGAAATTCCTGGGTGGTCCCCTGTGCTATTGGAGAGAGTTGCAGGAAAACTGAGGCTTGGGGCAGCCAAAGGCAGAAATATATTAGGGAGGGGGGCCTCACCCAGCTGCTGGTTTCCATGCAGTCTCCTCTGCTGAGCATTACAGCTCCCCTCCCACGTCTCAGGACGCTCACCCCTGCCCTGCCCTGCCCTGCCCCGGAGCAGGGCCAGCCCAGGCGGAGACTCTGTTATCTGAAATATGAGGTGTATCCAGCTTCCTGCCGGCTCTCCTGGGCCCTGCAGCCTTCCCTACCCCCCAGGTGGCTGTATCCACACTGAAGGGGGCTGAGAGAGATGGACAGACAGACGGAGCTGTGGACCTGGGTTGTGCCTGTAGCCCAGAGGGGACAGGCACTGGGGATCACCATGTGCCGGACCCTCCCCAATAAGGAGTGAGGGTGAGGGCCTGGCCTTTGACCACTCCATGGGGCTGAGCATGTGGAGTCCACATCTGGTGCCTCAACTGGAGGCCTTCCCATCCAGTGCTGTCAGCCCCTGCAGAGGGGCCAGGGAGCTTGTGTTTGTGTGAGCCAAACCTCTCCTCTCCCTAGGCGGGAGTCTCCAGCCAGACTCAGCCCTGGGCTTGGCCATTTGGGGTCCTGCCCCGGCCTCCTCCGCCCATGTACCAGGCCCTTGGCTCAGTGGGGCCCAGAGGTGCCCCTGGGGATGACAATCCTGTGTCTGTGGCTGGCTGCCAGGACCTAGCAGCCTAGTCCCTGGGGGGAATCTCCACCAGCTCTCTGCAGTAGAGGGCTTCTGCCATACAGAGGAGCTGTGCTGGTTCCAGTCAGCAGGGGGCAGCGGCCTTGGTGTGTCTGTTGGTTCCGGGAGCTAACAGCAGGGGTGGAAGAGGGGCTCTGACTGGGTCGGCCTCTCTCACCTGAGCTGAGAGGGCCAGGGCAGCCCACTGCCCCCCCCCCTCCCCGAGCCCTGCTCCTGTGCTCCGGAGCTGCAGGATCATGGAGGGGGTGAGATGGGGCATCCCAGCTGAGTCCGGTGGCTGCAGGGGCCAGGCTGGGGAGGGTCCCCACTGCCCAGCCAGGAGTACTCACCCCACCCGTGGCTCTGCCCCGTCTCCAGGCTTCTCCGTTGACTCGGGGAAGGGCCTGACCCAGCGGAACCAGCTCAGCTTCGTCACGGGGGCTCCACGGGCCAATCACACGGGGGCGGTGGTGATCCTGCGCCAGGACAATGTCAACCGCCTGGTGCCCGAGGTCATCCTGCCTGGAGAGCAGCTCACCTCCTCCTTCGGCTACGCCGTGGCCGTGGCGGATCTGAACAGCGATGGGTGAGCCGGGCTTTGGAACGTGGCTGCCTCTCTGAGCCCCACAGCAGTGGGAGGAGGGAGTGCCTGGGGGTGTGGGGGGGATGCTGGGAACAGAGCAGTTCCTGGTGGCAGGCAGGGGACACTGGAGCTCCTTGGGCAGGAGCCAGGCCTAATCCTGCTGCCTTTTGCCACGCCCAGCTGGATGGATCTGGTGGTGGGAGCGCCCCACTTCTTCGACCGGCAGGAGGAGATCGGCGGGGCAGCCTATGTCTACGTCAACCAGGCAGGGCACTGGGCCAGCACCCGTCCTGTCCGCCTCAACGGCACTGCCGGCTCTGCCTTTGGGACTTCCATCAGCGCCATCGGCGATCTCAACCAGGATGGCTTCCAAGGTGAGGGGCCGGGCAGCTGGGGACAGGCGTGGGGCAGCTGGGGCCAGAGGGGCAGCAGAGGCAAAGCAGACGTCCCTTGGGGAGCTCCCTTGTGCAGTGGGGCCAGGGCGAAAGTGTGAGACATGCTTGGTTCACGCATCCCACCCGCCCAGCTGGTAGCAGGGTGTGGAGTCGCCGATCAGGCTGGGCAGCTGCAGCCCTTTCCCGTCCTGCCAGGGGAGCTGCCCTGGCTGCCTGGCCCTGGTACCTGGGTGCCCAGACTCCCCTGGCCATAACTCTGCACCCTCCCCTGCAGATATCGCCGTGGGAGCCCCCTTCGATGGTGCTGGCAAAGTGTACATCTACCACGGCAGCAGCCTGGGCATCGTCGCCAAACCGGCCCAGGTAAGAGGGCGCGAGTGGTGGCCCTTGGGACAGGACCCTTCCTTCGCTGTCCTGCACGCTGGATCCACCCCAAGAAGTAACTGCTGCTTCCCCTGTCCCCATCTCCGCCCATCCCTCCATCTGTCTGTCCACAGATCCTGGACGGGGAAGGCGTGGGAGTGAGGACCTTTGGCTACTCCATCTCTGGAGGGCTGGACGTGGACGGGAATCTCTACCCAGACCTGCTGGTCGGCTCCCTCTCAGACTCCGTGGTGCTGTACAGGTGGGACCCCCCGCCCTCTGGGGCACCACTGTGGCCAGCTGGAGCCAGGCGGTGGTTTGTAGCTTCCCAGCTGCATGAGAGATGCAGGTGCAAACGGGGCTGGCATCGGGGAGGGGCTGGGCAGGGCAAGGAGGCATTGCTGGTCCCCACAGCCGTCAGATTGCTGTTGCAGGAAACTGGAGGCTGAGTGTAGATGGACTCTTGGCCAGCGTTTCCCTTCTTGCTTTGCAGAGCCCGGCCCGTTATCCACGTCTCCAGGAACATCTCCCTCTCCCCTGAGAACATCGACCTAGAGAGCAGGACCTGCCCCCACCATCTGGGCATCTGGTGAGAGCTCCCATGGTACAGAGCTGTCCCTGTTCCGGGCCTGTGGGCAAAGCCCTGCTGCCCTGGCACACTTCCCGCACCCAGGGAGGTGTCTAGTGGGTAGAGCTGGTAAGGAGTGAGGCTGGGAGCCAGGACTCCTGGGTTCTATTCCCACCTGTTACTGACCCTGCCTCAGTTTCCCCATGAGCACAGTGGTGTTAGTGCCACTCATCTGGAGGGCAGTGTGCACTCTGAGTCCGATGGAAGGGGCAAATTCCTGTTCCTGGCAGGGAACCAGCCACCACTGCTCCTCTTTCCCCACACAGGGTGTGGGGCAGGGGGCTCAGCTCTGTCATTGGAGGCGAAGGGAGCAGCTGGTTTGATGCCAGCCCTTTCTCTCTCTCTTTTCCTGCGCAGTGTGGATGTGCGAGCCTGTTTCAGCTACACAGCCAGTCCCGCCAGCTACAGCCCCCGTATCAGTGAGTCCTGCTGGGCCGGGCCATGCGCTGTCCCTGGCCTGGGGTCTGCCACACTGAGGGCAGGGGGGGAGATACCACGTGAGAATACCCCCCCATTGGCCCTGCTCCCCACAGCTGTTCTGTGTCCCAGCACCCAGGGGCCACTAAGGGAAACAGGGAAGGACCCAGAGCAGCCCTGAGGATGCTCTACCCTACATTGGCAGCCCTACCCCAGAGGTGGCTGCATCTCAGTGCTGAGCAAGGGATTCAGCTGCTACGTCCCAGCCACCCCAGAGGTGGCTGCATTTCATTGATGGGTGAGCAGTCCCCTGGGAATGGAAGGCATTGCAGAGCCCATGACCTCCTCTGCCCTTCCCCAGCACTCGCGTACACCTTCGATGCCGATGTGGATCGGCGGAAGCTGGGCCAGGCCCCCAGAGTCACCTTCCTGGACCGGAAGCCCACGGACCCTGAGCACCAGTTCTCAGACGTGGTGGAGCTGCCCCACCAGCTCGCCCACGGCTGTGTCAAGGCCACCTTCCAGCTCCAGGTGGGTCCTGCTCCCCATGACCCCTTCCCTGCCTGTGCCAAGGGCTCAGACGGTCTCTGATTGCAGGACAGCGTCCGGGACAAGCTCCGCCCCATCATCGTGGTGCTGACGTACAGCATCAAGCATGCCCGGAGCAAGCGCCAGCTCCAGAGCACCACCCTGCCCCCCCTGATGCCCGTGCTGAATGCCCAGATGCCCAGCAGCCAGAGGGCGGAGGTGAGCCCCTGGGACATTGGGGGACCTGCAGGAGAGGTTCTAGCAGGAGGTGCTCTGCCCCCTCCCCAGAGCTGCAGCTGGACCCTCGCCTGGTGCCCACTGAGCAGCTCGTCCTTTGGGGTCTGAGCTCTGGGCATGGCTGGTGCCCGGCCTGGCACGTTCCGTCCAAATGCCTGGGATGGTGTCCAGCTCTGGGGACTGTTCTGCACCTCCAGGCTGTTTCAGCCTTTGTGGGGTGGTTGCTGTGCGCTGTTAGCCTGCTGCCGTGCCCCACCCCAGAGTGTGCTGCATTTCCATGCTGGAAGAGTGATCCCCAGGCAGCATTGCTGTGTGCTGTTAACCCGCTTCCATGCCCCACCCCAGAGGGGACGTCATTCCTCAATGCCAAGGGGCGTAGTCAGCGGGTGGGGGGCACTGTCACACCTGCGACTGTCAGAAGGAATATTCTGGGCTAGGGATCTGAGCTGGCGCATGAGCTCTGCAGAGCCCATGCTGGTGTGGGGGTGGGGAAGATGGATCAGCCCCTGACCAGACCCGGCCATCACCGCTGATGCCCCCCAACCCTGGGTGTTTCCCCAGGTGAATTTTCTGAAGGAGGGCTGTGGGGACGACAAGATCTGCCAGAGCAACCTCCAGCTGCATTACCAATTCTGTTCCCGCGTGGGCGATGCCGACTTTGTGCCGCTGCCCAGGTGTGTGGGGAGGGGCTGCCGTTGAGCTGGGGGTCCTGGTGTCATGGGGGTGGGTCTCTAAGGGTGCGTCTACACTGCCAAGTTAGGTCACCTTAAGGAAAGCTTAAGTCGACTCAATAACACCTGGTTTTAGGTCGATTTTGGCCTCAAGTCGATTCCTTAAGTCGACTTAAAGCCGGTGTGGACGGGGATCAGCGCCTACGTCGACTTAATAAGGTCGACAAGGAGCCATGTCTATGCAGGAAAAGCTAAGTCGCCTTTTCTAGTGTAGACATAGCTTATGGGTGTGTCCACACTAGCAATGTAGGTCGACTTAAGGACCCTTGAGTCGACCTAAATTACTCCCTGTCTACACCTGACTCATTAATTCCACTTAACAGCCACCATTAGGTCCAGGTAAGCCTGAAGTCGACTCCTTAGGTCAATTGACGGACAGTGTGGACGGGGAGTGACCCTTAAATGGACCTTATTAAGTTACCAAGGTCGACTTAGTGTTGCCAGTGTAGACATGGCCTAACAGACCTGCTGTGCTGCCCCAGTGGGGAGAGGGAATCTCTATGCCTAGGGGTGCGGCTCCCTGCCAGGCGCTCTCTGATCTCCTGGGCCAGGGTGCGTGTGGGCAGCTGGGCTGGGCTGGTTCCCTCTGGGGGTTCTCCGTCTTGACATCAGCGGGGGCCCCTCACCACGCGCTCTGCCTCCCTCTCTGCCGCAGGGGTGCTGATGGCATGGCTGTCTTCGCCATGAGTGACCAGAAGGATGTCGCCTTGGAGATCCAGGTCACCAACCTGCCCTCAGACCGCGCAGCGCCACAGCGGGATGGGGACGATGCCCATGAGGCCGTGCTCACGGTCACCTTCCCTCCAGCCCTGCCCTACGCCGGGATCCGGCCCCACGACACGTGGGCAGCGCCCGCCCTGGTATGGAGGTGTGGGCGTGGGTGGGGGGTTATGGCCCCTGGTCTCTCATTTCTCCTCCTTTCCAGGAGAAGCCCTGTCTGCCCCTCCTGAACGCCTCGCAGCTGCTCTGTGAGCTGGGGAACCCCATGAAGCGTGGAGCTCAGGTGGGCACCAGCCCCCAAATTCCTGCCACCCCCCCCGTGCCCAGACCACCCTGCCCCCCTCTTGCTGAGCGCTCTGTCCCCTCCAGGTGCGGTTCTACCTCATCGTCAGCACCTCCGGGATCACCCTCCAGACCCAGGAGCTGGAGCTCCTGCTAGAGCTGAGCACGTGAGCGTCCCTGGGGGGTGGGCGGGTCGCCCCAGGGAGAATCTGGGGGGGTGACAAACGGTGCTGGGTGGCAGGTGGGGGCTGGGGGATGTTTTGGGGGCCAGGCGGGGTTGAGGGACTATGGGGGGGTACCCCCTGACATCCCTCCCCCGTTTCTCCCCCTCCAGGATCAGCGAGCAGCCAGGACTGCAGCCGGTGTCGGCCCGGGCGCGTGTGGCCATAGAGCTGCCCCTCTCCGTCACAGGGTGAGTGCCGCCGGTGGGGCATCTCAGGAAGGGGCAGGGCAAGCCATCTGGGGGGGCTCCCAACCACCCCCACTAACCAATGCCCCCTCTGCAGTGTGGCAGACCCACCGCGGCTCTTCTTCGGCGGCAGCGTGAGGGGCGAGAGCGCCATACGCAGTGAGGGCCAGGTGGGCAGTGCCGTCAGCTACAGGGTGACGGTGAGTACCCCCCGGCAGCCCCTCACGCCCCGACCCAGGGATGGGGAGAGGCTGGGGCTATGGAGAAGAGATCATTGCAAGAGGGGCTGGGAGTCATTCAGTGCCTCAGTTTCCCCACCTGGGCACAGGCTCTGGTTGGTGAGTGGTCTGGAGGAAAGGCTGAAGGTCCTTGGCCCCAGGACACCCCCTGCTCGTGCTGAGCCAGGGCCCCCACTCCTCCTGGGGGTTCCTGGCTGAGGGTCCCTCCCCCTGCAGGTCTCCAATCGGGGCCAGTCACTCGACACTCTGGGCTTGGCCTCCCTCAACCTCCTGTGGCCCCACGAGATCACCAACGGCAAGTGGCTGCTCTACCCGCTGCGGCTGGAGCTCGTGGCCCGGCCTGGACAACGCGTGGCCTGTAGCCCGGCGGCCAACCCCCTGCAGTTGGCACTGGTAGGTGGCATGCGGCATGGGGGGGAGCTGATGGCCCCTCCTCCTCTCAGGGGTCTCTGGCTCTGATCCCTCGGGGTGGGGGACTAGGCTGCCCCAGGCAGAGGAGAGCAAGGCCCAGGGATGGAGTGATGGATCGGGGGCCTGGCACACGTTTGGCACCATGCAACAGCTGGGCCACGGGGAGAGCCTGGCGTGGAGGGAGGGGGCAGGGAGCTGCAGGTGCCAGAGGCCCCGAGAAGCCCTGTGACCTCCCCTGCTGCCCCCAGGAGGGCCACGGCCTGGGCAGGAGCCGGAGGGAGGCCGAGAGCCCAGCGGTGACCAGCACAGGACACTGGTGGCACCGGACCCATGCAGAGAGGAAGAAGAACATCACGTTGGTGAGATCCTGGCTGGGGGTCCTGGGGGGATCCCGGCTGGGGCAGGGATTGGGGGACCACTCAGATGTGTGCGGGAGGTGGGAATCTTTCTTCCCTGCACACCCCAATGTGCTCTCCAGCCTTGCTACCCACAGCTCGCCCTGCAGCCCCCTCTGGGGAGGAGCATCCTGGCCCCTGAACGGTCACCTCCCTGACACCCGACCCTGTCCTCTGCCACCTGACTGAGTCAGGCTCCTGCCCCCCTCGCTGCTCGGTGTCTCCTAACCTGCCGTCTCTCCTCTCCGGCCCGCCCCACCCCCAGGACTGTGCCCGGGGCACCGCCCGCTGTCTCGTCTTCCAGTGCCCGCTCCACAGCTTCGACCGCTTGGCCGTGCTTACCATCTGGGGACGCCTGTGGAACAGCACCTTTCTGGAGGTGAGCCTGGGCCCAGCCCCCACACAGCTCCAGCCTCCCTGGCCCCTGCAGTGCAGCCAGCTCTGGGGTGTGACGCAGGGGCTGAGTCGATACCCCAGCGCACGTTAAGCCAGGAATGGCGCCTCGGCTGGGCCAGCCTTGGGGGGCCTCTCTAGTGCTCAGGATCCCTGGTGTAGCTCCCCACCCTGGCTTGGGGCGCAGGAGTCCCATGGCTGGCCCCTTTCCTGTGCACTGGCCCATGCAGACTGCGTTGGGTTTGTGGGCCGGCCGGTGCCAGGGGCTGTGCTGAGCATTTCCTACCGCCAGGAATACCCAACTGTGGCCTCCGTGGAGCTGCTTGTCCGCGCCAACGTCACCGTCAAATCCACCATCCAGAACCTGGTGCTGAAGGATGCCGCCACGCAGGTACCTGATTGGCTGCTCCCCAGCCCCGCCCCCTGCCCTGCCTCCTGGTCCTGATCCTGTGGATCCTGTTCCTCCCCAGATCCCTGTGACCATCTACCTGGACCCCAGTGCAGCAGTGGCGCGTGGTGTTCCCTGGTGGATCATCCTGATTGCGGTGCTGGCTGGGATCCTGGTACTGGGGCTGCTTGTCTCTGTCCTCTGGAAGGTGAGAGTGGGGCTTGGGGGGGGGGGTGGCAGCAGGGGATATCCTGCTCTGGGGTGGATGTGCCCCCAGGGATTGGGCCCCTGCCCTTTCCCACCCCCCAGGAACGCTCCCTCCCGATGCACCCCTGGGGGAGCGAGCCCCGGAATCTCCTGGGTCCGTCTCTGTGGCCCTGGGCTGACACTCTTGCCTCGGCCTTGCTTCCCCCAGTGCGGCTTCTTCAAGCGCAGCCGCCGAGCGGCCCCCTATGCCACCAACTATTACCGGGCCCGGCTGGCCGTGCAGCCCTCCGAGGCGGAGAGACAAGCTGGGGAGGCCTAGCGGTAATGGCCAGCCCTGCCCCCTTGTTTGCAGGGGGTGGGGTGTGCATGGGTGTGCAAGAGCATCTGTAGCAATGGTGCATGAGTGTGCAAGTGTGTGTGTGCGTGCCAGGCCTGCTGGGGGCCCCGGAGCATGGTGTGTCTGGCCGGACGGGGGCCTGGAGCACAGTGTGTGCCAGGTGAGCGTGCACCAGCATGCCAGGTTGCACACCCACGGGCCTGAGACTGAACCAGGCGCAGCCAGTGTGGGGAGGTGATGCTTCCTTTCGCCTTGGCGCCCGTCGCCGCCTTTGATCTGTGGGGGCACCAGTGCTCCAGCCAAACGCTGCCTGCCCCATGGCTCTCTCCCCCAGCTGCTCCCTGTGGGGCAGGGCCAGAGGGCCAGGTGTTGACTCACTTTCTCTGGCTTCTCTTCAGCTGGGCTTCTTCAAACGCCCTGGCTACCGGCCGGCCACGGTGCCGCAGTACCAAGCTGTCAAGATCCCGCGGGAGGATCGCCAGCTGTCGCACCAGGAGAAGACGGGCACCCTCCAGAAGGAGTGGGTGACGAGCTGGGGCCAGGGCTGCGATGGCCACGTCCCTGTCTCAGCCTAGGCGCCCGCTGACCCACACTCCGTCTCAGGAAGTGCAACTCTGGGTCCCCAAGACTGTGGACTTAAGGGGATGGTGGGGGGTGGGGAGGGGAGGCTGGGGGGGGGGGCTTGTGTGAGTGGGGGGAGGATCTCGGGGGGGTAACCATAGCTGGGCCACATGCAGCAGGGGGGGGCAGCGGCAGCTGGGGCTGGAAGTGCTGGAGTCCATCAAACCCTGCTGCTACCAGCCCCACGGTGCCCCAGACTGGCTCAGGCGGCAAACTGAAGGAAAGGGACATGACAGCTCCACTGTCACCCACCTGCCCTGTCTGCAGTGACTCCGCCCCATCTAAGAGACCCCGCCTTTCTCCAAGGGGGACATGGTCTGTCTGTGGGGCTGCTGCTCCCTCTGGCTGGGGGTCTCTGGAGTTTGAAAAAGGCTTTGTTGTTATTAAAGGGATACCAAAAGTGAGAGAACGCTGGTGCCTGCCCCACTCACTCCACCATGGTTTGCCCCCCTGGCCCCACGGTTTGTCCCCTAAGCTGCTCCCTTTCCACAATCTTTCCACCTACAGGCTGGAGCTCACCCTCTTCCTCCCAGGCCTCAGTCGGCAAAGGGCTGTGGGCAGCCGGTAGGGCCAGCTGGGAGTGCGACTGGAGAGTGGCAGCCTCTATCTGCCAAGGCAGACTCCCCCCATGCTGTCTCTGCCCTGGCCTTGGGCCCCTGTCTGGGCTGGGGTAGAGCGAGGCGCGGTCTCCATGGCCCACTCGCTTGCCTGGGGCTGCCAGCACAGGCCTCTGGTGCTTGGGTGACAGGGACGGCGATCCCCCATCTGAGCCCTGCCAAATTCATCTCACCCTGGCACTCCTGGTCACTAATGACCCAGGTGGGAGCCTACATCTTAGAGAATGCTTGGCCCTCGCCCCAGCACCATGCCTCATTCCCAGGCCCTGCCCAGGGGCTCAGCTCAGTGGGGTCTTAAGGCCTGCCCCTCTCCTGGGTAAGGGCCAGCCCTGGAGAATCAGGCTCTTCCTCCACAGACTGGAGACAGGAGGGGAAAAGTGGGGCAGGTTCCCTTGGCAAGCCAGGCTGTGGTACCCTGCTGTGCCCGTGGAAGGGAGAGGTTGGCAGAGGTTGCAAGGAGGGTTCCCAGGCATGACGCCCCCCTACCAGCTCCAAAGGTGTGGGTGAAAGGAGCTGGGACTGGTCCATGCTCCCTGGACCGGCAGATTTAGACACCAGCTAGCAGGATTCACCCTCCCCAGGTCCTCCAACCCCAGGTCCACTCCTGTCTGCTTTGGGAAGGCAGGGAAGGGGTTCCTGCCTGCACCTTCA
Source organism: Pelusios castaneus (assembly GCA_007922175.1). NCBI lineage: Eukaryota > Metazoa > Chordata > Testudines > Pelomedusidae > Pelusios > Pelusios castaneus. Next base: position 4,998,454 of record ML685866.1, read on the forward strand.
TATCTCTCCAGCATGCTCCTTCCTTCCCTGAGGTGGTTGAATTTCGGTGGTGCCATGCCTATAGGATTCTTTGCAACGCAAGGGGGAGCATTATAGGATTCACCAAGCCCTCGTTTCTGTGCGGCACCACTGTGCTCATGACACTTTACATGAGTCACCCATGGAGATTGACGTGGCTCTCCAACTCCCAGCCACACTCGCACGCCTGGTGCGCCACCTACAACTTGCGGAAGCTGGACGCCATGTCCGACAGGTGGTTCTGCTTAGCGCCATGCTGAGCTGCCCACACTCTGCAGCTTGGGTCCTCTGCGTGTCTGGGGTGCTGCCGAGGAGGCATTGAAACTGGACAATCATCTCCCTGCACGCTGACAACTGCCGGCTCCCGGGTGTGGCCTCATCTCCATCATCCAGCACCTGCCCAGGCATTTAAAGGCTCTTAGACAGCTGAGTTTGGCAGGGAGATGGGCTAGCTCCAGCCCAGGTTTCAGCAATCATGGCACTCTGCCTTTGTGCGTAACACCAAGGACTGTTTGGCAGGAGAGGACAGGGCAGTAGGAGACACAGGGCAGACACAGAGGCTAGTCCTTCTGATTGGGGGAGGTCCAAATCCTAGCAATGTAGAGTCACGCAACTCCTCAGTGGGGCATCTTGTCCACCCCACCCCCTCCATCACCAGATGCTCGCAGCACCCAGAGGTCCCAGAGCAGCAGACATGGATTAAGGTGTCCCAGGAAGTGTGTGCAAGGAGGGGGGGGAAGGGGGAGGAGGTAACAGATGGGATGCTGGGTCTCAGGACTCCAGGGTTCTCCTTGGGCACGGCCCTGCCCCGCTCTGTGATTGTTTCTTGCCCCGGACCCCACCCTGAGCCTGTTCCCATATCTCACTACCAGCCCAGGGCAGGGCTTGGCCATCTGTGTGTGTGCATCACCCTCCTGCCAGGGCCGATCCAGGACATGCCTGGTGCTGGAGCAAGGGCTTGGTCTGGTTTGCTGATGGGTGAAATCCGTGGCCCTGACGGGGTCAGCGGAGGTCGTGGAGTGAAGGGGTGATGAACTTCATTGCCCCATCCACCACCAGAACACAGCACCATGGCGTCATGCGTTGGCTGTGTGCTACCATAGCAACAGGGGCCCCCACTGCCAGGGAGCCCCTTGTGTGGCGTGTCAGCCTGCCTAAAGCCCGTTAGCTAAGGAACGGTCCCACCATAGGCCCATGGCACACCCTTCACCAAGATGGCGGCCCCCTTCACCAAGATGGCGCTGCCCATTCAGCAGCCGGCCGAGGTAGTTTCACAGCGATGGCGGCGCCCATAGGCTAGAGCTCTTCGTCTGAACCGGAAGCAATCTCTCCCTTCCGGTTAGGCACCGGAAGTTACCGAACGCTTCCGGAAGTGATCCTGCTTTATGGTGGCTCTTGCTCCGTCGGACACCGCTACGCAGAAGACGGAGGCGCTGCACCCGGGAATGGTGAGGCCGTGCGGCCATCGCCGTCTTCCGCGGGGTGGGCGGGGGACCCTCCGGGCCCAGGAGAAGACACCGCGCCAGGGGAGACTGCGCATGCGCGGCCTGGGGAGGGAGTGGAGAGAAAGTGACGTGTTCGCGAAGTCCGCCCGGGGAGAGGATGGGGTTGCCATGGAGACCCCCCAAGGATAGACCCCCCCCCAGGGCCAGTCGTGGGACTGCGGGGCACAGCCTGGGAGCCAGGACGCCTGGGTCCGTCCGTCTATTCCCCGTGCTGCTGACATGCGCAGTCGGGGGGAGCGCCTTGTTGGCTGTGCCTCAGTTTCCCTACCCGCGGAGCGGGAGAAGGCGCCCGGCTCCCAGGAGTAGGCGGTTGGCGCCCAGTGGCGAGCCCGGGCCGGCCGGGTGGGGGCTCAGCGGAGACGCGGCCGGCTGCGTGAAATCGCCCTCCAGAGACGTAGACCCTGCCCTGGGCTGACGCCACCGTGGCTCGGTGTAAAGCTGCCCCACGCACGGGGCCCGTCCGCCCCCTCTTCAGTCACAGTCCCGCAGCCCCTGGGCCCACCCCAGCACCCTGCCCGGTTCCCTCGCTGCCCAGCTGGGCGGGTGGGATCCTGCAGGGCTGTGGTGTCACTCAGAAAAGGTCCCAGCGATCCGGCCAGGCTCCAGTCGGGTCCTGTGCTGCTTTGCCTAAATCCTCTCCTGCAGCTCCACTTGGCCGTGGGCGTCTCTGGCACTTCCTGCCCTAGCTGGTAAGATCTCAGAGCAGGGGCTGTCTCTTGTGCTCCCTGTGTCCGGGCCCTGATTGAAGTCTCTAGGACTAGATGCTACTTAATAAACTAATGGGCAGTGATGCTTTGAGCTGTTACACGGAGTCCTGTTCCTCCACAGAACTGGCTGCATTTCAGTGCTCTGTGGTGTGACATGCCACATAAAATAAACAGTTTGCACACAGCCCCCTGTTCGCTGGCTCTGAGCATGTTGGCACAAGGACGGCAGGTTCTCTGTGGCTGAGGCAGCCCAGTGTGGTCCCCAGTGTTGATGGGAGGGCTGAGGCATGATCTTTTCTATCCCTGTGCAGACGTGCTGGACACGGGACTGATGGCGTCAGGCACGGCGAGCCGCTCCGAGGACGAGGAGTCACTGGCGGGACAGAAGAGGAGCTCATCACAGGTCTCGGGCACCATCCCCAAACGGCGGAGCTCCTCCAGGTACCTGGGAAGGGCCAAGGGCGGCGAGGAGTGGGGGTGGGCATCATGGAGGGGAACCTCCCTGGCAGTAAGGATGGATGAGTCCAGCAGGTCCTGAGAGGGGGATGAGACATTCTCTGATGAACCAGGTGCTGCAAACTCAGCATCGTGCCTGGAACCTGTCTCACCAGCTGCAAGCGCCTCTATCTATGGGGTGGAAAGGAAGCCACTAGAGGGCACCTCACACCCATATTGCAAGCTGTGGGGGGGAAGGGGGAGCTGGCTCCCAACGGCCTGTGGGCAGGTAGCCCAGTGTGCAGTGGAGCCCAGCAGGTAGGTGGAGAGGCCTCACCTGGGGTCTGCTTTTGTCCCGCTAGGTTCATCAAGAGAAAGAAGTTTGACGATGAGCTGGTAGAGAGCAGCCTGGCCAAGTCGTCCAGCCGGGCCAAGGGGCCCAGTGGGGTGGAGCCAGGCCGCTGCTCAGGCAGTGAGCCTTCCTCTAGTGAAAAGAAGAAGGTGAGGGGGAGAAGAGAGTGAGCTGTGCCCTGCAGGGACTGGTGCCTTGTCAAGTTCAGAGCAGACCTGGCTCCTCTGGCTGATGCTGTGTTCATCTGGCGAGGAGATCAGACTGTGTGGGGGAGGGATCGGGGGGGTGGGGGAGGGTTGGGTCTTCCTGACCAGCAGCTGGAGTTGAGCCCTGAAGCCTGAGTGTGGAGAGCCTGGCTCCCTTTATCCTAGCTCCTGCCCTGAGCGCAAGGGGAGAGAAACAGAGAGAGCCTTTGGGGGAAGAGCCCCCAGGCCTGACTTAGCAGAGAAACCTCCCCCTGCCACGTCTGGGAAGGACAGAGGTTAGGAGGCTCCTCCAGCTAGGAGAAGCAGCCAGAACTTTGTGGGGGTGGGAGGGGAGTGCACGAATAGTTTAGCCAGCGCCTGGCCCCAGCCCCTCAGCGACTGTGCCAAAGGGCCATCACCCTGGCAATCGCAGCCCTTCCTGCCATGCTGGGAACCCCCTGGCCATGTGCAGAACCTCGTTTCCGTCCTGTTCTCCCCTGTGGGGTCTGTGGGAGGAGGGCGGAGCCAGACTCAAGCGCTTTCTTTGGCTGCTTGCAGCCACTTCCCAGCCCGGCTCTGACCCTGCTGGCTGGGTTTTGGGCAGGTCAAGGTCCCTGGGTGTGCTCTGCTGAGGAGCTGAGGCTCCATGCTGCTCCTCATGGGGGGCTGGCTAGGTGGGGTGTGAAACACTGCCCCTATCTGCCCATTGTGGCTGGCTGGAAGCAAGGGTACTCTGAGCTCCTTCCTGGCCCCTGCAGGTCTCCAAATCGGTCTCCGCCCCCATCGCCCCGAGCCCAGCCCCGAACGCCAGCCTCACCAAGCGGATGAAGAAGAGCAAACAGCCCTTGCAGGTGACGAAGGACTTGGGGCGCTGGAAGCCTGCGGACGACTTGCTCCTGATCAATGCTGTGCTGCAGGTAATGCTGCTGAAGATGTCAGGGGCCGTGGCTCCCAGAGCTGGGCCATGGTGCCAGGGACACGGTTCTGCCATGGCACCTGTACCAAGGCCTTGTCCCAGTGTCCTGATCTCCAGCCCTGGCTGATGACACGCTGCTCCCTGCGCCCCCCAGACACCCCTCCTGAGCTGGGCCCTGAGCCCTCCACGCTGTTCTATGGGGATGGCTGCATTTCTGGGAGGGCTACTGTGTCGGGGTGCCTTTGAAGCCAGCCCGTCTGGCTGTGCCATGCATGGGGGAAGAGGGAGGGTCTCCCCTTTCACTGGACGCAGCCCTGAGCCTGGTCTGTCTTCGGGCCTTTGCAGACCAATGACCTGACCTCGGTCCATCTGGGCGTCAAGTTCAGCTGCCGCTTTACACTGCGGGAGATTCAGGAGCGCTGGTACGCGCTGCTCTACGATCCCGTCATCTCCAAGTGAGTGCCAGGCACTAGGCGGTGAGGAGCTGGGCTCTGCCATGGTTGGGCCTGCTGCTCGCTGCGTGAAATGGGCCGGGGACTGGTGTGGGGAGTCTCCAGTTCCCTGGCTGTGGGCCTGGGGGGCAGTAAGTCCGTGGGGAAGGGCCTGCCCTGCACCAGAGAGTCTGGAGATGACGTGCGCTGTCCCCTCCCCCAGGCTGGCCTGCCAAGCCATGCGGCAGCTTCATCCCGAGGCCATTGCCGCCATCCGGAGCAAGGTTTTGTTCAGCAAAGCCGAGGAGCAGCTGTTGAGCAAGGTGGGATCGGTAAGGCCTTGGCAGCTGGTGCCCGTTCAGAGCACAGAATGTGGGGCTTGGGGTTGCCTGGAGGCACCCAGAGGGTCAGTACGACTAAGGCAGCCGGTGCCCACTCAGCCCTCCCTCTGCGCACGGGGCTTGGGGTCAGCCAGACTCACGCTCCTGGGGAAACTTGGGATGAAACAAGCCTCGGTGCCAGCCAGTGGGGGTTCTGGGACGGAGGGAGGAAGGGCTGTCTCCGCAGAGCAGCCTGCAGCCAATGTTTCGAGTGCGTCCTGTGGGAGCCCGCATTCGGCGCGGACTGCACTGGTTGCTCGGAGATCTGCTGACTGGCCTGGCCTGGGGTCCCTTGGCTCACGTGCTGAGGGTCGTTCCCTGCAGCACAGGCAGGTGGTCAAACCCTCCCAACAGGTTCTCGGTGCTGCCTGCACAGACGTGGGGGTCAAAGCCATAGATTCCCCCCCCACGAGCGGACCCTGGGACGGTTGCCTGACCGTGCAGCCTGACCCTCTGGCCTGGCCCCTTGCGGATGCAGCCCCCGGCGGCTATAGGGAGAGCCTGGCCAGCTTCCCCATCACAGCCCTGTCCACGGGAACCCTGCTAGCCATAGCCCTGGGCAGTCACTGCTCCATGGGGACCTCAAACCCCCCACCCATGCCACTTGCTCCCACTGCCAGCGCGGGGCCCACCCTGGGCTGGCCTGCCCTGTAGCGGTGGTCTGTTGTGACTTCAACGCCCCGTCTGTCCTTCTGCAGACCAGCCAGCCCACGCTAGACACCTTCCAGGAGCTGCTGCAGAAACATGTGGAGGTGTTCTACCCGTCACGCACGGCCAAGGCCCTGCAGGTTCACTGGCAGCTGATGAAGCAGTATTACCTCCTGGATGACCAGACAGGTGAGCCTGGCCTGCCGCGAGCCCAGCTGGCCTCCTCTCCCGCCGGCTGGGCTGGGCATGGGAGCCTGATCCGAGGGTCAGCCATGGGCACAGCCCCCATCCGGCTCAGGTCGTGTTCGCAATGGGGCTGGCCCATCGTGTGCTGCAGGCCCTGAGCCCCCTGGCCTGGCACTGTGCTAACCCCTTCCCTGCCCTCTGCTTTCCTTCAGTGCAGCCGCTGCCCAAGGGGGACCAGGTGCTGAACTTCTCGGACGCCGAGGACATGATCGATGACAGCAAGCTGAAGTGAATGGCTGTGCGGGGCAGGGTCTGTCCCATATGGGGGGGGGGGTTGTCTTCCTGCCAGGGCTCAGCCCCCATGGCTTGCCCACAGATGACACTGGAAGGCCGAGGGGCTAGGGCTCTGTCCCGTCGCTCCCCAGTGGCGCCTGCCTTTCCTCCTCGTTCCGATTACCTGCCCGCACCACCACGCCTCAGCCCGCTGGCTGGCTCCAGCTGGCCTGATGGCCCGTGGTGCCCTGCAGGGCAGAGCTGGCACATTGAAACGGGGAGAGGTGGCTGCAGAGGGACTGTGCTAGTGGGAGCGGTTCAGGGCTGGGCAGGGTCCTGGGTCCCGAGAGCACGCGTTGATCTCGCCTGTGGGGCGTCAGTGAGCTTAGCTGCCTAACTCCTCCCTGTCCCCTTCCCTGCAGGGACGTCCGGGATGAAGTGCTGGAGCATGGTGAGTCTGACAGGCCATCTGCTCCCCCCCGCCAGGCGCTGGCTTGTGCTGGGTTGGGTGACCGGGGAGCCGGGAGACTCGTGGGGGGGCCCGGGCCCCTTGCAGATTTGGTTAGCTCTGGACCTCGGCTATGTCAGCACGGCCCCATCCAGCTGCCCACTGCCGCAGGTGGGGCTAGTAGGCTATTGCCCCAAGGCCAGAGCAGAGCAGCATGCCTAGAGAAGAAAGGCCCCTTGGCCCCATTCCCCACCCCCCAAACCAGCCACCCCCCTGGAGCTGGAGCAGAGCAGCACCCCCTAGAGTAGAAAAGCTGCTTATTTGCTCCCCAGGTTCCCCGGCATTTCTTACTGGCCTCTGCCAGGCTCACGGGCCGGTCCGAGCTTCCCTGCCCTTCCCTCCACGCAGAGCTGACTGTGGCTGACAGGCGCCAGAAGCGGGAGATCCGGCAGCTGGAGCAGGAACTCCACAAGTGGCAGGTGCTGGTGGACAGCATCACGGGTGAGCCGCGGGCGGGTTTGCTGGTAGGGCCCCATGTCTCTGATCTCTGGGTGGGGGACAAAATCCCAGCATCCTCTGGGGTCGTGAGCTGCCACCAAGTGGCCACTGCTGCCTGCAGCTCCTGAGGCAGTGATGCCAGGGAGGGATCTTCGCTTGGCCGAGACGCATGGGGGGCCCTGTCTGGCTGTGACCCAGGAGGGGTGGGGGCTGTCTGGCTGTGACCCAGGCGAGAGGGGGGGATGTGTCTGGCTGTGACCCATTGGCAGGGAGGGGGGTTTCTGTGTGACCCAGGAGGGGTGGGGGCTGTGTCTGATCCCTCCCCTCCATTTTCCCAGGAATGAGCTCCCCTGACTTTGACAACCAGACGCTGGCAGTGCTGCGGGGGAGGATGGTCCGTTATCTCATGCGCTCCCGAGAGGTGAGTCTTGTGCCCGCATCCCCCGTCTCCCCCCCACCAGCGGCACAGGGGTGCCTGGCCAAACATCAGTCAGTTCTTAGCTGCATTATCGCTGGCTTCTCCTCGCAGCTGCCTGGAGCCTGGCCCTTGAGCCCCTGCAGCCTCTGGCTTTGGAGGGTGGCAGGCCCCGCACGTGTGCCTGTGGGAAAAGCCTGCTCATGGGGCACACAGGGTGGGGGGTGGTCTGTCAGGTCTGTTACCTAGTGGGTGGAGCAGAGGCCGGGAGCAGGCACGCTCTGGGTGGGACCGCTGCCTGCTGGCTTAGTTTGTCTCTGGATACATGCGGCTGGGGCGCAGAGCAGCTTCCCCACCTGGGGAGAGGCAGGGGCAGGCGCTTCACTAATGGTTTTGCTTCCAGATCACGCTGGGCAGAGCCACGAAGGACAATCAGATCGATGTGGACTTGGCGCTGGAGGGCCCGGCCTGGAAAATCTCCCGCAAGCAAGGTGTGGTTGGGGGGGCAGACGCACCAGGGGGGGAGGGCGCAGAGCTGGCTAGCCCTGTCTGTGGTGTGGGGCAGGCTGGCGGCAGCCGACACACCCTCTGGAGTGGGGCATGGATCCTCGGGCAATGGGGACAGTGCTGCTGTCTGGTAATGGGTTGGTGGGTGGGGGGCCTGGGCTCCGTAACCCCTCACCTCCCGCCCCACTGCCTGTCGCAGGCGTCATCAAGCTGAAGAACAACGGGGATTTCTTCATCGCCAATGAGGGCCGGCGGCCCATTTATGTGGACGGGCGCCCGGTGCTGGGTGGCAGCAAGTGGAAACTCAGCAACAACTCGGTGGTGGAGGTGAGCATCTGTCCCAGCGACTCTGCTGCTAGCCACTGCCCTGAGCTGGGCTAGGCCCTCAGGCACGCCCAGCGTGGGGGGGCCATGCCCAGCCTGGCCCGCACTGACCTGCTCTTCCCCTGCAGATCGCCAGCCTGCGCTTCGTCTTCCTCATCAACCAGGACCTGATCGCACTCATCAAGGCCGAGGCCGCCAAGATCCCGCAGCCCTGAGAACCTCGAGCCGCCGGCTCCACCGTGGGGCCCAGGACTCTTCCAGTTGAATGGAGGGCCACGCGGGGAGGTGCTGCTCCACCCAATGCAGACTCCTCTCCCTTGAGGCTGGGCTGTGAGAAATGGCCCTGGGTCCTCTGGCTGGGGGGCAGGGGGGGCACAGCCCAAAGGGTGCTTACTGCCTGGATCTTCTCCCCCCCCCACCCTAGTAATCCCCCCACACTCCCTCCTGGAAAATCTTTCATTCCCAATAAACATTTCCAACCGGGGGGGGGGGCCGGCGCGGCGGGGGGGGGGGGGGGGGGGGGGAGGGTGTGAGGTGAAAGGGTACCAGGCTCTGGCTCTCATTCCTGCAGCAGTGAGTTCTCACTATTAACAGGGCACGGGTGTAGTATGGGCTGCACGCTGCCAGTGGTGAAATAAATGAGAGCAAAGATCAAAATGTGCTTTTTAATTTTAAAAAAGGGGGTGTCCAAGCCCTGGGCCCGGAAAGCGGTGCAGCCTCCTCCCCCAGTTCTGGGGGGGCCCTGGCTCACCACTCCCCTCTTGCCCCCCTTTAGTTTGATTTCAGGCTGTGAAGCCAGGCTCCTGCCTCGAATGCGGGGGGCCAGCTCCCACAGTGGGGGCCCTGATGGCCCCCACCTTCCTGTTTCAGTGCTGATTGTGGGGGGAGGGGCAACCCCCAGCTGGGAATGAAGCCCAAGCCCCCAGGGTAGCAGGGGGTCCATTGTGGGGCTGAGCCCCTTGGCTCTCCAGGGCCCTCCAGGCTGGCGTGGAGCAGCCTCGGCCCCACAGGAGTGCAGCAACGTCCCAGACGGGCAGGGCTGGGGTACGGCCCTCACATGTTGGTGCCCTCCTCAGGGGGCCACTGGGGGGCATCCTTGGTGCTGGGGCAGCCCAGCAGTGCCATCTCCAGGGGCCGTGGCTCCCAGAGCAGAGACAATGCAGCTGGTGCTGGAACCCCCCCGAGATCTGTCTCTGGAGCTGCTGGAACCGCTGGGTCTGGGGTTGTAGCCCCGTGGGGTCCATGGGGGGCGGAGGCCACGTTAGCCCCAAGCTCTGCATCCGTCCCGGCGGCTGAGGTCCGTTCTGCACCGGGCCGGGGCTGGGCCCAGGGCGAGCTGTGGGAGGCAGGGGGGCCCCAGGCCCAGGGGGGCACAGGCCGGGCGTGGGGGCAGGCTGCGTTGGGGCAGGGGGCGGGATGTGGGCTGTGAAGGAAACAGGCTGGGACGCCTGTCTCCACCCGCAGTGGTTGCAGCAGGGTGGCACGAGGGAAGGCCGAGGCTGGGTAGGGGTCGGTGCCCTCGGGTCGGGCGAGCGAGGCCGCTGGCTGGCATGGAAGGAACAGCTGCAGGGCTTGGCGCATCTGCAGGACTTGCCCCGACAGCTCGGCCACCTGGGGGCAGGGAGCAGGAGTGAGGGGGGGGGGAACTGCCCTGCCCCACCCCGACAGTTCCCCTGGGTGGGCGGTGCCCGGTGCTAGGGAGGGAGAGCCGTGCCCAGGCAGCGCCTCTGCCCTGCCCGAGGCTCCCGTCCAGAGCATGAGGCCAGTACCATGCCCTGCCCTGCCCCATGGCCCCAGTGGTGCTGAGCCTTCCCACCCCTTGCCCAGCATCCTGCCCCCCAGCCCACGCCCAGCAACCTGCCCCCCCCCCCCCGCCCAGCAACCTCCCGCCCACGTCCCTGCTTACCGCCTGCCGCAGCTTCTCGATGGCATCCGTGCCCATCAGCTCCGCCGGGGCCAGGGGGATGGCCAGCAACCCGCTCTCTGGGGCAACCAGAGATCACAGACTAGTGCCCAGGACTGGGGAGCGAACCCAGGAGCACCCCCCCCAGGCCACCCCAGCCCCAATCCACTCCCCGCCCCTGCCTAGGAACAGGCACATAGGCCCTAGCTTCCCCCCCCCACCCCCCTGTGTTCCCCCCCCCCCCCCTTGGGGTTGTTGGGGGGGGGGGGGGGGGGGGGGCGGGCGCCTTACCTGGCCCAGGTTGGGGGCTGCTGCACTCGGGGCCAACCTGGAAGTTGAAAACAGGCTTGTCTGCCCCACAGGCATCTTCCTCGATGCCGTCCACCACCCTGCATGGAGAGTGGCCATCAGGGGGGCCAGCTGGGCCCCCAGCATCAGCTGTGTTGTCCCTGGGCTGCCTGGCATGGCCTATGGGGGGGGCAGGCTGGGCTCCTCCAACCCCCGTCAACTGTCCTGCCCTAGAGCTACCCCCTGGAGAGTCACTGCATGTCTCAGCCCCCGGCCATCTCCCCTCCAAGCCGCTCATGAGGATGGGGCCCTAAAGGCTCCTGGCCAGCACGGAGCTGCGTGTCGTCGTCCCCCAGTCCCTGGGGTACCGCCTTGGAACCCCCCCATTCCCAGTGCTTTCTGGGGTAATGGCCCGCCCCCCCCGTTGGCCTCCCTCCCTGCCCTGGCTAAGTAGGGCCCCGTGCCCACGGGCCCCCCCCCCGGCCGGTCACCTGGGGCTGAGGTTGGGGGGGCCCGTCCAGGGTAGGCTGGGAAGCTGGGAGCCGGTGGTGTGTGGTAGGCGCCGCACCTGGGGCAGGACGCCCCGCTTGGTCGACAGCAGCTGGGCACCTGGGGTGCAGTCGGGGGGCCGCAGGGGGCTGGCTGGCACCTCCGTGGGCTCAGGGGTAGGCCCGGCTGGCGAACGGGACGGGGCACCACGTGTGTCCCACGTGGCCTCAGCCGCCTTGTCCTCCAGCGTCGACAGCACGGTGTTCTCGCTGCTCAGCCAGCCACTGCTGGCCTGGCGGGGGGGGGGAGAGTCATCATGGGAGGGGGGCGGGCCAGCTGCTGGGAACTCCCTGTCCCTGCAGCTGCCCCACATGCTAGTGGGGTGGCGAAGGTGTCCAGTACCCAGGGCACCAAGCCCATATTTGTACCACCCCCGGGTGCCCCACACTGCCCTAGGCCTTGCAGGCCCTCCCATCCCCCCAGCCCAGCATCCCCCCCCCCCGCGCAGCCTGTGCTCCATGCCATGCTGGCCAGGCCCCCCCACCTCGGTCCCGGCGCCCCCGCCCAGGTCGTAGCTGAGTTCGGCGCGGATCTCCTGGCGGAAGGTGTGGGCGAAGTCGGGGTACAGCGCCAGGCTCTCACCCAGCCCCTGCAGGCTCAGGCACTGCAGGGCGCAGTATGTCAGGCCCTTGACGTCGGCGTTGGCCTTGGGCACCCGCTCCTGGGCCGAGAGGTCACAGCCAAGCAGGTCGCCCTTCCCTGGGAGCAAAAGGGGGTGGGGGGGGGTCACAGCCGGGGCCCCGCAGAGCCTGCCCCCCCTCCCCCCCAGCATTATCTGGCCATGGGCCCACTGAGTCTGGCGGGTGGCCCCAGGTGGCGGGTGGCATCAGCCCATTCCTGCACCACAAACCAACCCCTGGGGCTGCAACAGCAGGGACTGTGGGGCACAAGGCCGGGGGCCTGGGGCTTCGCTGGCCCTGCCTGCGAGTGGTGCAGGAAAGGGGTGCCCCCCCCCCAACCCCGGCAGGGCTCCCACCTAGGATGGCCAGGACGGTGCCGTCTCGGAGCACCTCCATGGAGCCCGAGGCCACGAAGTAGAGTCCCTGCAGTGCGTCACCCTGGTGGATCAGGAACTCGCCCGGGGTGCAGAAGGCAGGCTTGATGGCGAGCGAGAGCGCCCGCAGGCAGCCCCGGCTGGCCAGCTCGAACAGCGGCAGCTGCAGCAGCTCCTTGTTCAGGTGCATGGCGATGTCGGCTCGCAGCTCGTCCGGCAGGCTCCGCAGCAGCTGGGCGGGGAGAGCAGAATTAATGACCTCCCCCACGCCAGGCCCTAGGCACCGTCTTCCCAGCCAGGTCCCTGCTCGGGTGTGGAGCAATGAGCCCAAGGCCAGGAGAGACGAAGCAGGCTGCTCCCGGCCCCTCCAGAGCCTGGCCTGGCAGGAGGTGCCCTGGGCCCCCTGCGAGAGCGAGGGCTGCAGCCGGCGCTCACCTGGTGGGTGTCGATGCCATTGTTGAGGGCCCAGCTGGCCTGGAAATACTCCAGCATGCGCTGTTTGAGCGGCGGGGGGATGCAGTGGATGCGGATGTAGTCGTGCAAGTCGCGCGTGCGGCTGTGGTACAGGAAGCGGCGGGCGTACATGCGCTGGATGATGGCGGTCACGTTCCCGAACACCACGGCATGCATCAGGGCTGTGGGGAGACGGCAGGCTGGGTTCTGGGCACCAGGATGCCTGGGTTCGCTTTGCAAGGCCGAGGCCACGTCTTGGGAGCAGCTGCTGCAATGGGGTGCATGGGCCTTTGCCCCCCCCCCCAACTGCCCCAGTCATGGGGGGCTGTGGGTCAGCAGTCAGGGCATTAGCCAGGCGTGAAGGGTGGGGGGGCAGAGCACAGGGAAGCTGGGGGGAGGGGGCCGCCTCCTGCGGCAATTGATACCCGTTGGCGGTGTGTGCGGGCGAAACCCCCGCCCGCCGCCCACTCACACGTCAGGCATGCGCCCATCTCCATGGCAACTGCCCGCTGTTGGAGCTGCAATCCGGGTGAGACTGTGGGGACAGGGTGGGCACAGCGCTTGGGTGCAGGTGCCCTTCAACAGCCCCCACCCCACAGTGCCCGCTCCCCAGGGCCTCAGCCTCATTAGGCCAGGATGCAAAGTGTCCGCGAGGGGCCCTGGCCCAGAGATGTGGGTCAGCCTGACCCTCCTCCACCTCCCGTGATCTGCCCAGCACCCGTCCAGAGTCCTGCAGCCCCGTCCCACGCTCCTGCGAATCCTGCCCCCCCAGGGCTCCGTTCCCCAGGTGCGCTCCTGCCCCAGGGCCCTGTCACCTCCCGGGGCCCTCCTGCCCCTCACCCCCGATGAGCATGGTGCAGACGGAGAAGATCTTCTCCGTGTCAGTGTTCGCCGACACGTTGCCGAAGCCCACGCTGGTGAGGCTGCTGAGGGCGAAGTAGAGCGAGGTGAGGTAGGAACTGCGCAGGGAGGGGCCGCCCCGCAGTGCCCAGCTGCTGCCGTTGACACTGCAGTTGCCCCCAGAGGGTGCCCAGGGCCCCGTCCCATTGGCAGGGGGCTGGCAGCTCTTCCTCACCAGGTAGTAGGGGGTCTCGAGACGCTGAGCCAACTCCTGGAGCCAACCTGGTGGGGGGAGAGAGGTCAGAGCCCCTGGCCCCAGGGCAGAACCTTTGCAGCCCACCCAGACTTGGACGAGCTGGGAACAGGCCGAGCCCAGCTAAGGGGCCAGCAGTGGGACGGGCCCAAAGTGTGTGTGTGTGTGTGTGTGTGTGTGTGTGTGTGTGTCTCTGCAGGCACATGCGTGTGCATGCATGTATTGGGGGCTGTGCACCACCGCACATGCCAGCATCATGTCAGCCAGGGTCTGTGAACCTGCAGAGAGGACTGGGGCTCAGGCCACACCCATCAGCGTGCGGGGTTGTGAGCACGTGGTGCTGGTGTGAGAGCAATGGTGAAACCCAACAGTGTGTGGGCCTGGCGGGGCACCATGACACGCTTGCCAGAACACGCATGTGTGACCATGGGCACCAGGTTAGAGCATGTGAGGCACAGTGGGGCTGGAGCATGTCAGGTTGAGTCTGGGCAGGCTAGGCTGACTGTGTGTACAGCCAGGGCAGATCTCCTGATGGGAGGAGACGGGGACTACGACTGCACATGTCTGCATGTGTGTGTACACTTGGTGCACAGAAACAGGTGCATATGTGTTTTTGACTGGGCATGTGGTGGGCGCATGTGTGGTGATTGCACACATGTGATGTAAGAGGGTTGGTGCTCACATGCGTGTGCTGCAGAGCAGCAGGTGCACATGTGATGACCGGGCCTGCGATCGCACGTGTGGTGCAGGACCGCGGGTGCACATGTCGGTGTGTGGGGGGGTGCTCCATGCTCAGGCGTGTGACCCATGTACCGATCTCTGGCAGCTCCCAGGGGCTGCTCTCGATCTCCCTCTGGCCGATGAAGAACCAGGCGCAGGCGACCCAGTGGGCCAGCAGGGCGAAGCCAACCATGAGAAGCGCCAGCACCACGGCGCTGTGCTGCGAATACCGGTCCAGGTTGGGCAGCAGCCGCAGGAGCCGCAGCAGCCGCACCGTCTTCAGCAGATGCGCCCCGAAATACTGTGGGGAGAGAATGGGGGTCCTTTGTGTGGGGCAGGGACCTGTGAGGCTCCCATCGCCACCGTGGAAGGGCGGAGGCCTGTAGAGGCCAACATGGGGCTCCAACTGGCTGGGAGGGCAGAGGCCGGAGGCTGGAGTGGGGCTGTCTCAGTCCCTGGGGCTTTGCCCGGGCCAGATGCTGCCAGCACTCGGGTGTGCCAGGCTCCCTCCCGCCCTGCCCCAGCGCCCGCCCTGCCCCACGCCGACTCACCACGTTGACCTTGAAGGCGTAGAGCAGGTCGAAGGGCAGAGCAGCCAGCAGGTCGAGCAGGAACCAGCCGCTGAGATAGTGCAGGACGATGCTGTGTGCGTCCGCCACCACCTGGCCCGCCTTGTTCACAAAGGTGGTGCGGAAATTGAGCACGATGTCTGCAGGGGCACAGCGCCCGCGGGGTTAACGCCCGTGGGGTGCCCGGGCCACGCGTGTCGCTGGTGACCTGAGCTCAGGGGCTCCGGGTCAGGAGCGAGGGCGCCAGAGCTGGCGGAGGAGGGGTGGCGTAGTGCGCTTTGCCCGTCAGGGGCCTTACCCAGAATGAAGAAGATCTCCACGCACAGGTCACAGACGCTGGGGGGCCCGCGGGGGGCCGGCAGCCCCTCGTCAGAGCTGGCGCCCACGCAGACACTGTAGGGCACCGTCACGGCCACATAGAGCGTGGCCAGCAGGATGAGACCGTCCCAGCCCGCCTTGAAGGCACCGTAGTGCAGAAAGATGAAGGGCGACTTGCGGATTGCGGCCACCTTGTACTCAGGGAGGGGGGGCTTCTCGCCAAACATGCCCTGGGGAGGGGCCAGGGTCAGCGACGGGGGTGAGGGGTGCAGCCTCTCCCCTGGCCCACTTCCCCGGGCCCCTGAGACCTAGGCAGCCTCTTCCCCTTGCTCCCCCAGACCCACTGCAACCCAGGCTGCCTCTCACCCTCCCCTGAGTGCCCCCCCAGCACCCTTCTCAGGCAGCTCCCTCCCTCAGGATCCCCCACTGCCAGCCCCAACTCAGGGCCTCCTCCCCACTCCCTGCCCCCCCAGTCACCTTGTTGAGCTTGTGTTTGCTCCTGCCTTGTTTCTGCAGGTGCCCGGAGAGGTGGTACAGCACGGCCCGGCTCCGGCGTCGGTTGGCATTGAACCCTTTGGCACCAGCCCGGCTGAACCGGCGCTTCCCTCCTGCCGGAGAGATCAGCACTGTGTGAGCAGCCCCCCTCCGCCCTGCGTGTACATCCGGTCCCCTGGGCACCCACCCTCGCTTCGCACAGCCGTGCAATGACCCACACGTGTGCTGTCACGCCAGGCCATGCCCTGTGCAGCGTGCACGCCCCTCCCGCTGGCTCCAGCCTGGGCCCTTCCCCATGAACAGGCCGGGCTGCTGCCTTGTGACCAAGGAATCCCCACGGCGGATGCAGCAGTAGCAGGTTGTTACCCTCCACATGGCCCAGCCCATGCAGGGCTCCCCGTTTGCTTGGCCTCTGAGTGCAAGTGCCAGGGGCTGTCTGTAAGGCCAAGTTGCCATGGAGATTGCCTTGCGACTCCCCCACACATTGCCCCAGAGATCCCCACACACCGTCCTTCCAGCTCTCAGCACCCGGCCGGCTCTTGCTGTCCGTGATGTCCTTGTGGGATACCAGGAAAAGAGCCACCTCGCCCTTCTCGTTCTTAATGGGCACCACGTCCAGGAGGCACCAGAAGGGGGAACCTGTGGGACAGAGGGAGCTGCTCCCAGTACTGGGCACCCCCCACCTCCTCCCCGTGGGGAGCTGAGGGTCAACCCTTACCGTCCACCCCCGCCACCTGAAGGGGAAACTGAGGAACAGAGCAGTCCCAGGACTTGCCTGTCAGAGTGCACAGCAGGGTGGACCTGGGAGAGAACCCAGGAGTCCTGGCTTTGAGCCCCCACCCCCCCTGCCTCCTCGGAGTTGGGAAGTGAACCCAGGAGTCCTGGCTTTGAGCCCCCTCGGAGTTGGGAAGTGAACCCAGGAGTCCTGGCTTTGAGCCCCCTCGGAGTTGGGAAGTGAACCCAGGAGTCCTGGCCCCGTGGCAGCTGGTGGCCGGCACACGCGGAGCACTCACCGCTCTTCCTGTACAGAACCAGCTCGGCCTTGAGCTCCTGCTGCTCGTCCAGGGCCCTGCGGATCTGCTGGCGGGCCAGCTCGCTGGTCTGGGGCCCGTAGAGGAAGGGGCAGGCGCAGCACCTCTGCATGACCTCGGCCCGCGAGAAGCCGGTCAGGTGGCAGAAGCCGTCGGAGCAGTACACCACGGGGCAGGCGCCGCGCACCTGGGCGTTGCCCAGCACGAAGTTACTGTCTGCAAGACACAGAATGGGGCCGGGGGGCAGAAGGTTGGGTCGTGGCCTTGTGGGGTGGCGGATTGCCAGTGAGGAGCAGGGGCCCAGCCGGGGTTGGGGTCTACCCGTTGCCCCCACCCCTCTCTCGCCAGGTGCCGGAGACTTCACCCCCTTGGCGTGGGAAGCAGCTGCACCCACCAGCCGCGCGAACTATTTTTACCCCGCTGCGCCCGGCGCAGTTAGTCATCCCTGCGCCATTTGGACAAACCCGCGCTGTTCGCACCAGCTGAGCTGAAGCCCACTCTGAGCCGGGCCTCATTTGCATACATTTGCATGTGAATGGCAGCAAGGGGGCACACCAGAGGGCGTGGGCGGGAGGATGGCAGTGCCTGATCCTCCCTGGGCGTGTCACACCTGCAGACCCCTCACGCCCTGGGGATGGCTCTTCACTGGCGGGAGACCAGGCAGTGGCTTGCAGCTGGGCAGCGATTTCTGTCCAGCTCCACAATTTAATGGGGTTCCCAAAACTACAGGAGATTTGGGGGGGAGACGGGGCAAAGAAATGGCCTTCGCAGGAGTGTGCACCTTAGATTGCAAACCCCCCCCCCCCCCGCCGCCACTTGACAGCCAGCCCCACTTCAGGCTCTGATCAGCCAGGCGCATGCCAAGTCCTGGTTCTGACCAGGAGACTTGCTTGTTTCTAAGGTGCCCCCAGGGCCCGACCCACGGATAGACGCTGTGGAGCCCGGCTCTGTCCCCAGCCTCTACAGCTGGAGATCTCAGATGAGGCACAAACTGCAGACACCTAGCTGGCACCATTACGTGCTGCTAAACAGCTGCAAACCACCCCAGAGTCAGCTGCATCCTAGCCCGAGTCAGTGTCCCGCCTCCACCCTGGCTGTGTTTCAGTGCCGAGGGCCCCCTTTTCACGCAGATTTCTGGCCAAGACTGGACCAGGATAAAGCCCTGAGGAATTAGCCTCACATCGGAGTGAAGTGGGTCCCCTCCCAGCCAAACTTTGGCAGGGCTGGCTGTGCCCCAATGCCTCTGGCAATCCCGGTAGCTCAACTGGCAGCAGAAACGGCCTCCAGAGCAGCCCCTCCCCCTTCTGACCCTCCCCCCAGCCCATCTCCTTCACGTGACCCCAGCAGGGGCCAGGTCTCCCCCCAGCTCAATGGGCGAGGCCCCAGGTTGGGCTCTGTCGCTTGCCGTGTAGCCCATGTGTGGGGAGGACACGCAGCCTGGCCCACAGCCTCGCCTTCCTCTCAGCATCCCCAGGGCCCAGGCCCGCGCAGGTGGCATCGCCATTGTTCTGTTGGCAGCAGAAGCTATTTATACCCAGGGACACCATGTGCGGCAGCTGCTGCCTAGAACGGAGTCCTTCCACCCACCCCAGGAATAGTCTGTCTGCAGAGCTCCTCTCGGCCTCAAGGCCCACCGCTAAGGGAGGGTGCTGGGGGGCGGTCAGAGCCCGGGCCGGTATGACCCTTGAGCCCCAGCCTGCAGGAGCTGGGCTGGAGGCAGGAGTCTGGGCCTCTGAGAACGGGCAGGACACTTTGACAAGGCTCATCTCAAAGTTGGCACCTCCTGGCACCAGGGGATGGTGGGTCAGCCACTGGCAGGGGCCTAGGCAGGCAGAAGGTGTTTCCCCTCTAACTGGCTCCCGCTCCCCTGCTGCCATTGCTGGGTTCAGAGGGGCATCTGATGTGCCGTGGGCAGCACCCACAGGTGCTATTTGACACCGAGTGAGACACCTACTGAGGGGAAACTGAGGCACAGAACCATGTGGTATCTGTGGCAGAGCAGGGAATCTAACCCAGGGACCCATTCAGAGTCTGAACCAGGAACCTGGTTGCCCCAGCCCTGGGTGTTTGCCAGACCCAGGCACAGAGTCTCCCACAGGTGCAAAGAAGAGCTGGGTTGGTGGGAAGTTAAGGACAAGCTGCTGTCGGCGGGGGCCCCGGAGCATCGGGCCTTGGCCAGAGCCTCGGGATCAGAACCTAGGAATGACTCCGGGGAGCTGGGATGGCCCTGAGGAGCTGAGATGACCCTGAGGAGCTGGGATGACCCTGAGGAGCTGGGATGGCCCCAGGGACCTGGGATGGCCCTGAGGA
>ML685866.1:5017414-5060821 GCA_007922175.1 Pelusios castaneus
AGGAGCTGGGATGGCCCCAGGGACCTGGGATGGCCCTGAGGAGCTGGCCGAGGGGTGGAACTCATTGGGGTCAGGGCGACAGGACCTTTGCCAAGGTCCATCAGTGCCCTCCACTACCCAGGACATTAGTTACTTCTCAGAGCTGAAGCTGGTTTTAAACAGCTCCCAAACAACCAAGTCATGGGGGTGAAATGACGCTGAAGACGCTCAGCCAGAAGCCATCATCTCTCCAACCCACCCTACTGCAGCAGCGCAGAAATAGTTATAATCTGCTCCAGTTTGCCCAACCCACGCAGCCGTGACACTGAATTAGACGCCACACACGGGCACCGAGCCCCCTGGAGCAGTGACCCTGACTCACAGCTGTGGACACTTTCCCACCCACCACCAAGGACCTGGAGTCTGGCACCGTGGGGGAGCCGGAAGCTACTCCTGCACTTCCAGTCTCAAACTCTCCTGGCTAGTTTAAGGGCTCCTGGTTTGCAGTGGGCCCGTGAAATGCAGCAGGAAGAATCCCTGGGCCAGCAAAGAGCCTTTTCTTTGAGCATGAAATTCCACCTTGGCGTGGCTGAGACACTGCCAGTGGGACACAAGTGTCACTGAACGTGGACATTCTGCAGCGCTGGGCCCACGCCATGGCCAGGAAAGCCTGGGGAGCAGGCGGCTTCTGCAGGAAAAAGGGGGACCCTAGCTGGGCTGTCAGTGGGCAGTGCCCAGAGAAGGAGGTAGCTCCTGCCATTGTTGACCGCATGCCCTGCGATGACGAGAGCCCCCATTTCCTGATGCTCTTTCCGAGGGCGCCACCCCACGCTCCACCTGGGGAAACCCTCACTTTCCTGAGGCCACAAAACAAATCAGGGGCAGAAGCAGAACTCAGGGCACCGTCCTGACCCCTACCCCACTGCTGGTTCCGCCAGGCCCCACGGCACTCATGCTGACCTGAGCCAACAGTGCTCAGCGCTGCCTTAGATCAGACACCCAGAGGTGGAGAAATCTTCAGGGGGGCGACAGGCCCCAGCAACACACAGGAACTTGGCAGCAGAGAGCGGCTTGCGCCTGCCTGAGCCATGAGGCCCTCAGTGAGGCCTTGCGGGCAAGTGAGGCAGGAATCCTACAGCCCTGCTTCCTTCCCCGCCATGGGCCGGGGGCGCCTGTGTCTCTCACACAGGAGGGAAGACAGGGTGTGAACAGTTTATTCTTTGCACCTCCAGCTGTGGGACGATGGTGCCCGGCCGCGTGTGCACGTTAGATGCACACTCCTAGCTCCGCCCAGCCAGGCCGCGGGCCGGATTCGCACACACGGCCCAGGACGGTGCTGTGCACCCTGTGGGTGGAATTCCATCCTGCCCGCTGTGTGCATGCGCCCTGTACGCCCTTGGGGCAGCTCCCTGGGTGACCTGACTCGATTTCCAGCCCAGAAGGGCCAACTGTGCCGGGGGGGCTCAGGCCAGGCCAGTGATGGCGACCCCGCCGTGACCCCCGGATGGGAGGAGCTGGGTCCTGTTTTCTCGGCCCCCAGGAGGGGGACTCAGTCTCCCCCCAACGCTTGCCCCTGCAGCCCCAGCCAGCGACTCGCCGGCTCCGGGGACTCCAGCTGCAGGGCGAGCTCCGGGTGTGACAGCGCCGGGGGCTGGCTGGGGCAATTACCCCGGGTCGCTCACTGATCGCCGCCGCCGGGGGCATTTCTCCCCGCGGAGGGCCCCGGCCCGTTTTTAAAGGCGTCCCCCGAGAACAAGCCCCTAGAGACCCCTTCCTCCGCCCGGCCTGGGGGTGAATTAGCTCTCTGCCCCCGGGCCAAGGCGGCTCTCAGGTCCCGGCCAGCAGGTACCCCGGGCCGGGCTCCTTCGCTCGGACCCTGGCCCGGGACCCGCCCCCGAGACCCCCGTGGATTCCCGCGGGCTTCGGCTCCCCCCACCCGAAGCACAACCCCACCGGCCAGGCGAGCCCCGGGGAAAGCCCCCACGGACCGTCACGGACACGGGAGACGCGGTACAGGGAAGGGGGCTCAATCCAGCCCCCCCGCTCCTGAATGGCAGGGGCACGAGGGTCCCAGCCCCCCGCCCCCCCCCGCCAGGGCCACGCGTGTGACGCCGCCGCCCGGGGGCCAGGGTGATGGGCGCGGGCGGTGACTCACGGGTCCCATCGAAGCGGGCGGCGATGGTGTCCAGGAAGGTGTTCTGCGGCGCCAGCAGCCCGCGCATCGCCGGCATCTCACGAGCTGCCCCCCAGCCCCGCCATCCTCCCGTGGAAACGCGCCGCCTCCGGAGTCAGCCGCGGCGAGACGGGCGTTTCCACGGGCGGCTCCGGCTGGGGAGGGGCAACATTCACCTGGCCACGCGGGCCCCAAGCCCCCCCGCTGCCCCCGGCTCAGCCCCGACCCCCGCGAACCGGGCAGCTGAGCGGCGTGTGAACGCTCCCTGGAGCCCGGGAGGAGCGGTCCGGAGCCTCCGCTAGGCAGGGACACACTCCCCTTGCGCCCCAAAGCAGGGAGCGGGGCGGGTCCCTGGGCACAGGGAGGGGCCACTGGGGAAGGACTCCTGGGTTCCCCATTTCTAATACCTGTGGCCTCGGCTCGACTTCACCCAGCGCCCTTAGCCTGGGGCCAGGCTCCCGGGACACTCGGCAGAGCCTCCTCCCCTCTGGCCGCTCACCTGTGTCCGGAGCAAGGCACTAACCCTGGCCACGGTGGGCAGACCTGTGCCCGCCTGTACAGCGGTGAGAGCTGGCACTGCTCCCAACAGCTGCCACCTTCGCCGCCTCACGAACAGTGTCTGGGGCCCAGCAGGCACTAGCTGAGATCCTGCCACGGGCACTGGCCACCCGTGGGACACGCGCGTGCAGGCCTCAGTGTGGCAGATGGTTGTGCTCTGTGGGCAACTTCAGAACTACCCTCATGCTATGGAGGAAGGTGAAAAACACCCAGAACCTTTGCCAACCTGCTGGGGGGAAATTCCTTCTCAACCCCATCTATGGCCATCAGCTAAACCCTGAGCATGTGGGCAAGAGTCGCCAGCCAGCCAGGAAGGAAGATCTCTGTAATCACCCCCCATTTACCCTCCCGTCTCCACCACCAGTCAATTGCCAAAGGAGGCCCCATCGCCCCATCCATTTATCCAGCTCAGTGCTGAAGCTAGACAGGCTCACTGCCCCGACGGCTCCCCTTGGCAGGCCGTTCCAGCACTTCACTCTGAGGGTTAGAAACCTGCATCTAATTTCAAGCCTCAGTTTCCTGATGGACATTTTTATCCATTTGTTCTGGTGTCAACATTGGTGCTGAACTCAAATAATTCCTCTCCCTGCCTGGTTTTTATCCCTCTGATGTATTTACAGAGAGCCATCATATCCCCCCTCAGTCTGCTTCTGGTTAGGCTAAACAAGCCAAGCTCCTCGAGTCTCCTCTTATAAGGCAGGTTTTCCATTCCGCGGATCATTCCTATAGCCTTTCTCTGCACCTGTTCCAGTCTGAATTCATGTCTTAAACATGGGGGACCAGAACCGCATGCGATATTCCCGATGGGGTCTCACCAGCGCCTTGTATAAGGGCACTAACCCCTTCCTGTCTCTACTGGAAATACCTTGTCTGCTGCATCCCAGGATCACATCAGCTTCATGGCCACATCCCACCGGCAGCTCAGTCATCCTGTGATCAACCAGTGTCCTTCTCCTCCTCCGTCCCGTCCAACTCATGCGTCCCCAGCTTACATCTGACTCTTTCCTAACAGTTCCCAACATCCCATTCGCCTTTCCGACACCCGCCACACACCGAGTGGTGCTTTCAGAGAAGTAGCCCGTGACTCCCAGCTCTCTTTCTGGGGTGGCACCAGCTAATTTGGGCCCCATCATTGTTCACATGTAGTTGGGATTAAGTTCTCCAATGCAATTTACTTGGTGAGATAAGCCCCCCCCCCCCCCCCAAAGTTCCCCATTGCCCCAAACACAGCCAGGGCTTCCTGTGCAAGGCCCTGATCACAGAGAAGGGGAGGGTCCTGGCCCAGCCCCACCATGGGGATCCCCGCAGGACTGTGAATTATTCAGACCCGTTAACACCAGAGACAAGAGTCCCACACTGGGCTGTGGGGCCAGGAGCTGGGATCACAGGTGAAGGAAGAGGCAATCCGGGGGAGCGGGTTTAGGCTGGTGAATTGTTTGTAGCAATTCCATGTGCCGGATGCACTGCCCCCAGCTGAGTCCAGGCCCGCAGGGCTGGATGCTGCACAGAGTGTGGGAAGTCCCGGCCGCAAAGGCCTCACCCTCTATCTTGGTGCTGGCAGACCAGGCCACTGGGCTGGGAAACCTGGCAGTGACCCTGGGCCCTGCTTTCCCCATCTGCTGAACACGCGCCTTCCGCTCCCCCAGCCCCAGGCTCCTTTGTTCAGATTGCAAATGCGGGTCTAGGGGTTGTCTCTAGCTGGGGCAGGCCAGGCCCTCAGCATAGCACGGGGAGCTGGTGTGCGTGTGGGGGGTGGCGAAAGGAGGGCGCCACGTAGGGGAGGTCTGGAAATGCAGCCTGGGTTAGAGCAGTCTCGGGGCTGCTCTGACCCACATGGGGGACTTGGCCACCCTACAGGCCGACCCATCTTCGTCCCGCTCTTCTCATCTCTGCACCTGCACCCTGTGCTGGTTTCCTGGCAACAGGTTACCTAGGAGATCCCTGGGGAGAAACAAACCTCCTGACCTAATCGGGCCGGTGCCAAGCTCCCCCCGCCCCCCGGGAGCTCCCTGTGCCTAGAGGGATGCTGCAGATGGAGCAGGAACCGGCTGGGATTCCTTCAGTCCTCCACGTACCCACCCCAGGCTGGCTGGCTCCCGCTACCTCCCGGCACCCTGCCTGGTCTCCTGCCCTTCTCCCCTTAACCTGCTCCCCGGAGCTTGGCCTGAGCAAGCCTCGAGGCTGGGTCCTCACAGGGACAAGCGGCCCTGCCCTTCACCCCCACCCGAGGTAGTGGCAGGGTAGGCTGTAGCGGAGACAGGATCCAGTCTCTCTAACGTAGGCAGCACATGACAGGATCATACGGGCGTGCCCCTTGTCCATGAGTCCAGCTCCTTGCACCTGCTGCTTCCAAAGAAGCCAAAAGAAACCCCTGGACCAGGCTTCATGGAATAACCTGCCCCTAAATGGCCTGTGGAACTCACTGCCACAAGACGACAAGAGTTTGGCAGGA
The DNA here is from genome assembly GCA_007922175.1 of Pelusios castaneus. Lineage (NCBI taxonomy): Eukaryota > Metazoa > Chordata > Testudines > Pelomedusidae > Pelusios > Pelusios castaneus. The sequence goes on from ML685866.1 coordinate 5,022,577, forward strand.
TGCAAAAAACAACCCAGCCTGAGACATGGATCCGGATGACAACATCCGCTGGGACATCAGCCAGGATTCAACACCCCTGCCTGGGGGTGTCTATTCCTTCCATGTCAGGCTCTGAGCCACTCCCCACTTGTCTGGTGGGGTAGGAAGAAAGGCTGGTGGGGAGCAGTCCCAGGACTTCTCACAGCAAGGCTAGATGGGGCCAGATTGGGCTGCACGGCCATTCCTACTCTGGAAAAGACCTGACTCCTCTGGAATTGCAGCCTCCATGCTTGCCCCCCCCCCGGGACTGCCATGGCGGCAGGGTAGGGCCCCTCGATCCTGGAACCTCCTTGGTGGGCCTGCGAGCCCCCTTCCTCTTCTTCAAACCCGTCCCCATCCTTCACCACCTCTCCATGTTCCTTCTCACCCGCAGGCCAGGGCTGAGCAAGTGCCTGCAAAGGGCTGAGTCAGCACAGCACCTCCACGGAGCAGTTTGCAGGAGGAGGACAGGGGCTGACGTTCAGAGGGGAGCAGCCTTGGAGGCGAGGAGTCTGGAAGGCCGACGGCGACCAAGGAGGACTAAACCCAGCGGCTGGGAACAGCAGCCTCAGAGCTCAACCTGGAGCTAAAAGCGTGCATGGTAGGGAGAGTAAGGAACCAGCTGGGTGGGGGGATCCGCCATGCTGTGGAGTTTTCCCTTCGAGAGGCCAGGAGACCCCCGGCTCACTAGCGGGTCCCCAGCTCGGTGCAGGAAGGGTGGCGAGAAGGTTTCTGGCTGGAGATCAGAGTAGGCCAGCGCAATGGTCCCTGTGGGCTTTGAGCTGACACCTCTCACAGCCAAAGCCAAGCCCCACAGGCTCTGGGCAGCAGCTTCTCTGGATCCCCAGCGGGGCTGAGCTGGGCAAGTCACCCCCCCGTGCACAGGGGTGGGCGCTCAACCTACTAGAGAGCCTTTGTCAGCCAGCACGGGCTGGAGCAGGATGTAATCTCGAGCGCGCTGCGTGGGCTGGACTGTGGGCGCATTATCTAGGCCGTGAAATGGGCGTGCAGAGAGCTCATGGCACCGAGTCAGCCGGCATCAGAGGCGGCGCGGGCGGACGGGGAGCCAGCACCCGACTGTCTAGTGCCAAAGCCTGGCTCCCTCCCTCGTCCCCCAAGGTGTCGCCAGCCAGCGCAGGATAGTTGCGGTCGGCTCTCCAGCGTGACTGGGGCTCAGGGCTCATCCCGAGAGGGTCACCGAAGTTCAAAGACCTAAATGCTCCTATCCGGCCTCCAAGGTGGGCCCACATCCCTCCAGCACATTTCCCACGATCCCCGAGAGAGGCAGTCACGGCTAGGCGTCTGCCAGGCCGAGGTCACTTTCAAAGTTCACGGGTGGCGTGAACCCCTCACGAGCAGAGGACGCTGCAGGCAGCTGCCACCTGCCAGCCCAAGCACTCCAGTGAGGAGACGAGAACTGAACCAACCCTGTGAGGCACGAGACTCAGGAGCTGCTGTGTGAACGTCACTGGCCCCAAGAAGCCTGGCTCCAGCCGGAAATATGAGTCCCGTGGAAACGCACGCCAGGGCTTTCTGTTACAGGCAGGCGGCTGGTGCAGGCCTGGATCACTTTGTCTCCCGCCCCTTACACCAGGAAACCGGCAGGGCTGTAGCCTGTCTGCGCAGCAACCAGCCTAATGGGGCACAAATCTCCCACAGCACCCTCTCCCTGCCCTGGGTCTTTGCAACACTGGGCGGAGGGGCCCACCGGTTAATTGGAGCTATTCCCAGGAGGTAGCATAGCCCATTCTTGGGGGGGGGGGGGGGGGGGAAGGGGGTAAAAGATTTTACAACCCCAGCTAGGGCAGAAATGCTGAGTTTCCCCATTGGCTGCAACTGGGGCCTCAAGGACAAAAACCAACCGCTTCAGTGGGGACCAGGGAGGTTTTGACAGACGTTTCAGTAACCACAGAGGAATTGGGGCATTCACCTGGGATGCAGGCCTCTGCCACCGACTTCTCTTGGGCCTTGGGTCTCAGTCTCCCCATCCATAAACGGGGTTTTCTGATACTGTCGTCCTCTGTAAAGTGCTTTTGAGACAGTTGAAGAGCGAGAGAGCTGTGAAATGGGGATCTCTCCTCCCTTCACAACATGCACACAAATCACTGACCTAAAAAACGAACCTCCTCAAGGGCTGCAGAAAGAGGGTTGGGGGGATTTAAGGGCAAAGCAGGCTTGGGAAACAGGATCGTTATTAGATATGGACGTTTATTTCTAAGGAGTTGCCTGAAGCCAACTCTTCTCCTGCAGCAAAGTGAGGTACCAACTCGTGCCTGCTCCAGTGACACCGAGATCTGAGCAGCGCCCCAGGGCTGATTTAATGGCTTTTGTTTATGACCAGACAGACCAATCTATACTTGGCACAGGGGAAAACCTTAACAATTCCAATTTGGTTTTTTTTAATACAACAATTTTGCACAGAAGAGGTTTCGTCTGAAGGACAGAAAGGCCTTTAGCTATTGAAAATTCCACCGTTCTGCTCTACTCCCAGACAGACAAACTGCAGCCGCTTGCCACATTTCAGAAGTCCTCCCATTTCCTAGTCACGGGGAAAGTGCTCTACAAAAGAATGCCACTTGCCCCCATTTTAACTGATAGAGAAACGGGAGTGAAGGGACTCGTGGGAGGCAGGGAGACCTGGGAGAACCTAGGATTATAGGAGATCAGACACATTGTTTCTCCAATAGGTCCCTCAGTGCAGGCCTGAAGAAAGTCGTTAGAAATCCCGTGGCAGCCAGTGACTCAGCGTGGCGAGAGAAGGGGCGGGTGCGGCTGACACCGTGACTTTCTCTAGAAGACTAGTGAAGACGCCATGAGCTAGAAGCTGTGTTAAACCAGGAGAGAAGAAATGGAGCAAGGCAGCGAGAGCTTTGGGTTCCTAGGCCGGTGGTCTGATTGATGAAGATGCCGGGGTGCAAGGAGTGGAAGAGGAGGGGAGAAGGCAAATGGAATTCCATTCCAGGAACAAACGCCTCACTGATGCTACAAAGGCCCCATGCTCTTCACATGTGGGGGGAGCGGGGAAGTCTCCATTCAAATTCCTCGGGAGGACTAGGGTTGGAAACCCAGGCCCTACATGGCTCACCCCAAAAGATGCCTCCTTCTGTCCCTTGCTTCTTTGACAGTTTGCATTCGACTGGGTGGACGGCAAAGAGCAGGAAAGAATTCTTGGGCAATGTCAAGGCAGAGGCAGCACCAATGATCAGATCAAGGTGGCCTTCAGCCGTGTCCCGCCAGGAAAAGGCACGTTTCTAAATCCAGGTTAAAATCCTGGTGTAGACAATGCAATGCCAGGTAAAATCTAGGCTCTCCTCTGCAGAGCTTATGGAGCGCCGGCCGGGAGCTGCGTCCGTGTTACATTTACAGGCACACAACGTGCCTTCACACCCCGCCAAGTGACTGTGCACTGAATAGCCTGACGCCGCCAAGTCATTTGATTGCAAACAACATCTATGCTTTGAAAGCTCAGAAGAAAAGGGTTTCTTTCTTTCATGCAAATATTTGCCAGGCTCAAAAACCTGAAAGGATTTTGTTTAAACTTAAAAGAAATGGCCAGGCCTGAGACCTCCTGCTGCCCAAGGAATGTCCGAGGATGTTCTAGAGTTCAGACACTTGGACAGACCTAGAATAAAATCACTTCTGTTCTCCCAGCTCCAGCGTTGTAAGTCAGGAGCTGTTGTGATCAGCATTTACACTGGGGAGGCGGGCTGTCCATGAGGACTCCGAATGAAGTCCCTGTTCCAGGTATTCCTCCTCCCAGCGCCCAGCAGAGCTCTGCAGGGGGAAAGAAGCAGGGCTCCCCTTGCCTGTCCGACCCACAATGCCGCAGCTCAGACTTTCACAAACAGGGGAAGGTTGAGGCATTTTCAGACTCCATTAAATTCTTGGCCCGTTACCTCAGAGCGGTTGAGGAGCACAAAGGGTGTCCCCACTGACATGCCCATCACGGGATCACGCTGCTGTCCCTGCGAAGCCGGGGGATCTCCCACAGCTCTGAAAACCAGGCCGCTGGAACTGAAGCCATTTCGCACACGCAGTGAGAGCCCTGCTTTCAGTCCCCATCCCCAAAGGAAAAGGCTCCAGACCAGGGGCATGACAGAACGGGTCGTGGTGCAGAAAAGCACAGACAACATTTCAACGTGTACATCATCTTCTTTATTTGTACAACTATAAAGAACGACTGGAGCAATTTTGGACTGGGATTCCCTAAGATTAGCACTGCTAATTTCTATGGTTACAAGACGGGGCTGGGGCAGGAGGTGAGTAAACTAAAGAGCCCCCCAACATTAAACAGGGAACATCGACATTTGTACATGAAGTACGTGTGGGCCTTCGCAATGCGACCTGGCTCCAGCAAGGCTTTGGGATTCTCTGGTGGCCAGTCTCTCCCAGATGCCAGTAACCCAAGTTCTGAAGTGTGGGAGTCACACAGACTCCAAAAACCGAACCCAGCAGGCCCCAAAAGCCTCTCATGGCTCCCTCCATTTGGGCCACTACTCTCGTTAATGCCCCAGCGCTCTCATTTCACAGAAACCCTCTTCATTGCCAGCATGAACAGTTTGCATTTACCAGCAAGAGGCGGGTGGGGCTGGCACCGACTGACGCCCAGAGGTGGTTGCCAAGGACCAGAGCCTGGCGCTTGTTTTTGGCTAAGATTCGGCCAGGGGGTCTGCAGACAGCCCTGAAGGGAAAGAAGCCATCAAGATTTTTGGAGTTCCCAGGGGAAAGGGCACACCTGGCAGAGCAATGGGCATTCCCAGTAAACCCTGAACCTGTCACATGGCAGTAGCATGTATGGAGACGCATTACGTAGCTTCCACGAAGAGAAGAGAAGAGAAGAGAAGAGAAGAGAAGAGAAGAAAATGAAGGAGACGTACCGGGAGGGAGTGTAAACTTTCCTTTGTTAAGATCTCTAGCTAGGAGCGTCCTACAGTCCTGTTACCAAGCTGGATTTCCACGGGGTGGAGATCTCGATCCTCTCACGACTTGGCCTCTTCAGGCTGGCTTGACCTTGGCTTACGTTGTGGGAGACCCTTGGGTTCTGTGCTGGGCGCACCTGGATGCGCCTGTGCGAAGGGGATGGGCTGGGATGACCGAGAGGAGGCACCGGTTTCTGTGGAATGAGTCTGGCTGGGGTCATTAGCAATTCCTGGAGGTCGGCCTTGGGGATTCTGAGACCTGGAACTGGAAGGCCCATTTCTGTGCCGGTTCACACTGTCGTATCTGCCTGGATTGTGGGGGCCGTTATGGCGCTGGCTGGCGGGCCGGTAGCCCTGTCCTGGTCTCCTGTTACCCTGGAGGACACGAAACAAAGAAATGGTGGCAAATGAACGGAGGAAGGAGATAAGCACAGCCAGTGGCTCTCGAGGGATGGTCTCGGAAGACAGGTGGCCACCGGGGCGGGTCAGCTGGACATGCTCCCCCCGGGGGCCCTGATAGCATGCAGCTGTGGCTGACTTCATCCCTACAGCTAGCACTGCAGAACTAGCTGAGCCAGCCCCAAGCTCCCCCAGCCGATCCCGTACCCCCAGGCCTTTCATCGTGCCCTCCCGCTCCGTGAAAAGGGCACAGCCCGCCACAGACAAGGCGCCTAGGAACCGGCAGGAAGGAACACACAGGAAATGACCCAGAGCTGGGGCTGGACTCCACGCGGTATGTAACCGCTTCTCTCCTACCTCTCGCTGAGATGGGTACGGGTGGCTGCCAGCATGTGCTGTGGCTGCCGGCGTTTCTGCAGAGGGCGGGGGTTTCTTGCTCGCTGTCACAAGGCTGGGAGTAGAGGCACACTCGAGGGTGGAGGGCTTGCTCGGGCTGCTCCAGGACCCGGACGTGACAGAGCTGCACCGGGCCCTGGTGGAGTAGCTGTTCTTTGGATGGGAAACTGAAAGGAAACACAGTGAAGGTGGGATTCTGCTTCCAGGCCCAGAGGAGTTCCAGGCCACACACCCCAGCCCCGCATCTACCCTACCTGGGCCACGGACCTGCCAGGCTGTTCACTACCCGACGGCAGGAGAAGACGTTCTGGGGTAGTTACGCTACAGCTAACCCAGCGAGCACCAAGGCCTCGAGCCTCCCACGGCTCTCCCAAGGCGGGCAGCTCTCCCAAGCCCTTAGAAGCAGGCAGGAGTTAAGTGGCTCACCCAGGGGCTGGGCACTGACCGACTCTGGAGGGGGCGGCCCCTGACAGCCCCCCTTTCAGCACCAGCAGGCTGGTCCTCCCTCCTCCAATAAGCCCATCCCTGATTCTCAAGACCACTTCACCCCTGTGGGGTTTCGGGGCCTGAGGGAGTCTGCCACCCTCTGAAGGCCTCTGGTGGCAGCTCCTCGAATGGGCAACGCTGCTCACACACTCAGACTGATGCAAAAGGTTGCCGGGGGGCGCTATCAAAGCCCCCTTCCCCCCAGATTACAACCATGCCCCCCCCCCCCCCATGGTCACAACTCCTCCCTCCCCCGCCAGCTTGTGGTCACTCTCAGGCTCTCCTCAACGGTGGGGAAACTTCTCCGGGAAGAAGGGCCCCTCCCAGCCAACGCTCTGCCACCAGCCCTTTTTTAAACCCAGGGCCTCTCCGAGTTCCTCTCCTTTGGAAACAGGACCCTTCCCTGCCCACACGCCCTGCCCCTTCGCACCCGGACCCCCAGCTCCCCTCACCTTGCCCAAATGAGCAGATGCTCCTCTTGACAGTATCAAGGTCACAGGTGAATCGCGCGACTCGGCCCAGGTCTTCGTCGTATTTGCGTTCACTGACGAAATGCTGAATGGGAAAGGAAGGGGTTACGGGTCAATCCCAACTGGCACGTCAGTGGGGAAATTGGGCTCAGCGCCTCTCGCTGGCTGGGAGGGCAGGCAGCCTCTGAAAGCTTTGCCAGGAGAGGCTCCAGTTAACTCCACAGGGGATCTTCTGCCCCATTTCCACCTACACATGGCAAACAGCCTCCCACATGGTGTCAACACTGCAGGGTGACTGTCTGCTGCTCTCTGCCCCATGGAGATCAGCAGACAGTGCAACTAAGGGCCCCCGGCTGATCACAGCTGGGAGAGCAGTGGCCACGGAGATCTGATTTCCCAACAAGGAGTCCCGTGGTACTTTTAAAGACTAACATTTATTTATCACATGCTTTAATGGGAGAAAAACCCACTTCCTCAGACAACACAGGATGTGGGATTTTCTCCCATGAAAGCTCATGTGATAAATAAATGTGGTAGTCTTTAAAAGCATCCCAGGACTCCTTGAACTAGACGGACACCGCGACCGCTCCGGAACCGATTTTCAGACAGGCTTTTATATAACTCACTACTGACCTCTTGTGGTAGGAATACACGAGCATGTCTGAAACCAGCTGGACCCCGGGGTCAGATGCCTGCTGGCATGGGGAAGTGACACCAGCAGCCAGTCTGCGTTACTGCGTCCTCTGCGGCCAGCCCCGGCCGGAGATTTCCAGGCAAAGCCATGGAGACACGGTTCCTGGGGTACCAGAAGCCCTGCCCTGCGCCAGGTCACCGAGGCTCAAAGCTGAACTACACAACGTGGCGTTAGGGCAAGATCCTCTGGTTGCTCGACCAACAAATGCTGCGCACCGCCAGACGTGACGACAAAGGCCATGATTTTACTGTTTCTCTTACGCACCAGCGGCTCACAGAAACGCTGCCAGCGCACACTGGCCCTTCACTGTTCTCTGCGATACGCACTCATGATCAGAGCACCTCCCCCATCTGACATTAGGGGCACCCCGCAACTCCCACGGGTGCTGCACTGAATGTACTTCTATACAAGGCAGCAGTCGTGCCTCGACACAGACAGTCGCTCGGTGCCATTTTGCCCTGCAGCAGTCACCTCACCTCTCTGTCCGTGTGTCGGAGCCAGCACTTATCTGTCTCACTGGGCATAACCAGCGTCTGAGCAGTCTAGGCACCCAGCACTGGAGAGGGGCTGGATGGAGCCCAATGTCTCGCAATGTTGCGACATGAAGGTGGAGTAGAAAAATTCACCTTTATGTCAGCTCTAAGCTCTACCAACTGCTCCTCGGACATGCGCACGGCCACATCAGTCATTTTCTTTAGTGCCTCCGCTTTCTTTTGTCGGCTGGCCAGGATTTCCACTGAAACGAAGAACGGGAGATGAGAGCTCATGCAGAGTTAGTGCGGAAGAAAGTCAGTCTGTCGAAACGCAAATGCCCTGAATTCTGCACAAAGCTCCCCCGGGAAATGGAAGGTTTAACCAACAGACAGCTCAGCTCAGCCCAGCGAGGGGCCAAGTATGGAAATGGGGCATTTCAGCACCACCACAGCATTGCTTCACGACCTCGGAGTTAACGACATTGTTCAATTGTCGCCGGTTAGGGCCACAAGAGCGCCCTGCACAGGAAGCTGAAGAACGAATCTGGGTTTTGTTTTTCTTAAATCCGGAGCACTTCCGGGTCAATAGCGCAATACATCTTCACTGGCACACAGACGAGAAGAGCCTCCCCCAAGCCCACTGCTGCCCTGCTCAGCCCAGACAGCCGCCGAGCTGATTTTCAGAATACCAAGAGCTGAGGTAACAGACAAGACATCTTCCTGTGTCTAGGGTCCCCTTTCCTAGCACCAAATAACCCTTTGGAACTGGTACATTGCAGAGAAAGCAACAATCCAGACAGCCTCTTTAATACCCTCCGCAAGCCAGACAGTGTCTGTTGGCAAATGTGTCAGTTCTGGTCGATTATTCTGTGTTACCAGATAAATTAAAGCAGGGTTTGCAACCTGTGCCGGTCCTGCTCACCACCCCCTCAGCAAGTGCCGGGGGTGGGGCCAGAGACTCCTTCCCGCTGGCCCTGCGCCCACCCGTGGGGCTCCTGTCCCCAGCTGGCCGTGCTCCCCAGCGGGTGGGTGGGGGCAGCAGGGGACAGGAGCCCCGCACGCCACAGCTTCTTTTCCCTGCTGGCCGTGTTCCCCAGTGGCGAAAAGAAGCCCAGCTCCTTTGGCCACAAGGCCCGCTGGGGGGTGGGGCCTGCAGGGGGAGCCTGAGCAGCACCAAGTGCCACTCAGGATCGGCCAGTGTGCCAGGAGTTGCCGACTCCTGAATTAAAGTCTCGGGGGCTTCCAAGTTTCAACTAGATTTAAAAACAAACCTGGTACACTAAAACACAATTCAAAAAGAGAGTATTTATATAAATATTTAGAGACATCAACTGATTTTTTGGAACAAATTTCCTTAGCTTTGTAACACTCCAGATTATTAAAATCCAAAGGATCCTGTTTGTTTGCTGCTCACCACTTATACTACTCATTTCTCTCAACTTGGAACAAGAACAGGCTGATGAATGCCACTTGATTCTTCTCATGCTCTTACGCAGGTTGCTACCCTACAAAGGGATGTTTGTTTAAAAGGAACTTTCCATTGGGAATTAAAATATGTTGGGCTTCAACGCTGCAAAAATGTAAAAAACAAATTTCGCCTGCGACCAGCTTTGAGTCGAGTTCCTTTAACAGCTAAGTGTCGTAATATAGAGAGAAAAGCTTTTACAAGTGCATGCGCTCGCTCGGTTTGCTGGCAATTATGGAAGCTAGAGGATGTATCGCGCTCACTGGAGCGGGCACTGTTCGAGTGGAACTGATGAGCTTTCAGGATGAACTTTAAGAAATAACACGGCTTACTTGCTTCTGCTTTCACTGTGTCCATTTCGGCCAGCAGCGCCACCTCTCGGTCCATGAGGCTGTGAGAGGAGACAACAGGAATTAAAGGTCTGATGAGCTGACAAGCTTTAACCAGAATTCCAGGCAGCTACCAAAGGATTGGGGGGGGGGGGAAACAGACAGTGAAAGCACCCTCCCTTTATGTGGCCAGTTGCATACGGTACAGAAGCAGGGAAGGAGGCTAGTCAACATCAGCAGGGAGCAGACCAGCAGATGGCAGCAGAAAGCCACAGTGGCCCTGCCATCTCTGGACAAGGCGCTGAAAGGCCAGCAGGTGCTCGCTGTTCTGGGGGTTTGATCGTGTTTTTGGGTGGATTTTTTAGCATTATAAAGCCCAGTTACTCCTTGACCACACCAGTCGTTGGGCTGGTTTCCAGAGCAGTCCCCTGAGCATGGGGAGGGGAGAATGGCGCTCTGTAGAGCTGCATCAGCAAGCCCTCCCGCCCCCCAAAGAGGGACTGAGGCACAGAGTGTGCCCTGCTCACATCAGCTCAGGAGCAGAGCCCAGAAAGAAGCCCCGTCTGTAGCGCTGCAGCGCAGGATGACAGAGCAGGGGCCGTAACGCCTTGTCTGTTATTGAGGTCACTTTGTTCACTCTCACCTGGACAGGGCACAGATGTACAGGGAAAGCTCACTTGAAAAACGCTAAAGAGCAAACTCCTTCTGCTCTGCACTAACCAGCAGCAAGCTTGGGGAGGTCTCTGGCTGGTCAGAAGGGAGCAAAGCTCCAGGGCTAACTGGTGGGCCACCAGAGCTGTTCCGGATCTCGGATACGTATCGTGGCCAGACTTCCCTGGCAGCCCGGCCGGATGTAAAAAGGGAGCTGCGGGCAAACCGGCAGGCAATGACCGAGTGCTCTGCAGGCAGCTGCTAAGGGTCTCCTCGGAGCTGTCACTCAGCTGACCTGGCCACCTGGAGAAGGGAACTTAGTGCAGGCAAAGGAGGAAAGGTGGGCGGGCTGGGATGACCCTCCCGTGTCAGAAAAGGCTCAGCTCTGTGTTCTGCTCTCTCCTCTTTTACAGACTCCTGCAATAAAATCTTCTTCCTTTGCACCTGTTCACTCCTCAAGCACAGTGTGCCCCCATTCGTACCTCGCTATCCACAGTAGCAACTCTGGGTGGCAATTTGAACATGAATGGGATGCAGGCGCGAAAAAGGCTAATCTTTTGAGGTGATCGACACAGGAAATACCTGCTCCACTCTACTCAGCCCTGGGGAGGCCTCGGCTGGTGTGCTGGGGCCAGTTTGGGGCATGACGTTGAGGAACTGCAGGGAGCCCAGAGAAGAGCTCAACAGTGAGAGAAGGTTCAGAACTAGGTATGTTTAGGTTTGAGTAAAGGAAACCGAGGCAGGGACCTGACAAATCTTTAGCGACGCTAAGAGCTGTGACAGAGGACACCGCCAGTCGTCCTCCCTATCCAGTAAAGGTGGGACAAGGGGCATCAGGCTTACTCTGCAAGAAGGGAGATTTCGATTGGATACTAGACGTTTACTAGCCCTCAGGACAGGGAACAGTCTCCAGAGGAGGCGGTGGAATCCCCAGCACTGGAGGTTTTTACAAACCCGTTGGACAAGAGCTCTCAGGAAAGGTCCTGAGTCGCTTGGCCCTGCCTCAGGGCTGGGGAGTGTTCGTGAGGACTAGATGATTACTGAGAGCGCTCAGGGCAGAAAGCATCTCCACGCCCCGTACAATGGGCCGGTCCGTGGCTGGGGGCGCTACACATCACTGCTGTACAAATCTGCAGAACACAGAAGTTACTCAGAATGAACGAGCACAAGGAAGTGATTTCACCTTGCATGGCTGAGAGAGTTCCCAGGGGCTGTTGGTACAGAGAGCGAGGGAGCAGCAGGAGAACGGGGCGGTGACTGGACAGTGCTGGGTGTCCGTGCCTGTTTCAAGGGTAGATGGGGCCTTGCTGAGCAGTGACCCCACAGAGGACTAACACTGCAAAGCACTCCCTTTCCACACACGCAGACCTGGCCTACTAGAGAACACCCGGTTTCACTCAGCCAGCCTTGTCTTAGCTCTCCCAGGGCCGACTAGGTTAGTGGGCAAATCCCAACGCACCCCGATAGCTGCACAGAGACAAGCACCCTTCGTTTGTAATTCCGTTTACCTAGCAAAGCCTTCTGCTCAGTTTGACAGCCAGGCTGTCTAGGGAAGACGGTCAAGTAGCGATGCCTGAGGTTCACACAGTGAGGCAGCGACTCACAGATCCGAATCTCAGGGTCCTTTGCTGTAAAAAGCAGAAACAAGCTCCCTCTGCCAGGTCCTTTCAGAAACAAGTGCTCATTTTCTGACGGCTCTGGCTCAGAGGCAAGTCTCGGAGGCGAATTCAGTGCAGAGACCTGAAGGGCGGCTCTGGAGAGGAAAGAACGCTGCCATCAGCAGGGCTGTCTTCGCACCAGCTGCAGCAGAGCTCTGGCAGTGGTGCTAGATGAAGTGAAAGAGCGGCCTGTCTTTGCACATGCACAGAAAGGGGTTTGAATCAGCTTTCGCTCAGGTTTCAATAGAACAGTCTCGCAGAGACCGGCTGTCATGGAAGTTGCTTGGCCGGGCAGCTGCTCAGCGAGCAAACGAAGGAGATCTCCAGCCTGTGCCAGGCACGAGCTGTCATGCACCAACATCCAGAGTGTGGGACATTCTGTGACAGCCGAAACTCAACACCTCTCGTCAGAGCAGAGGCTCTGGGGCCGTTTTGTGATGGAGTGAGGGCGCACTCGGGGAGAAGCTGACGGGTGTGTGAATGCCGTTAGCTATTGCCATGCCGAACTTGGTGGACGTTTTAGTCCTCACGGACTGGAGAACAGCTACTGCTCCACAAAGGCCAGTGACCAGTACAGATCAGCACCTCGGGTTTGGGTGACCAGGTGTAAGAGCAGCAGCTGCGACAGCAATGGAGAAGAGTCAGTCAATCTAATGACAGTAGTCTGGGTACAGCTTTGATCTCCACGGCACCAGCAGCTGCTCTGGGGCACTGAGTTTAGCAAGGGTCTGCTGTGGTCCACAGGGACGGTCTCTGAGGTTGAGAGCTCAAACTCTGCCTTGCTCTCAACACCCTGCCTTCAACAGACACGCTGCTTTTTAAACCAGCCTTGGGGCAAGCGTTCTTCAGCGGAAACCAGCTGGAGAGGTGACTGGGCGAGTGCCCTTGGCTCCAAGATGTTTCGTGCCAGCAGGAGCTAACACACACACCAATTGTTCTTCGAAGCGTGGAGCACAAAGGGCGTCCAAATGACACTTGAAGGCACAAACCTACTTCCCAGCTGAGTGGCAAGTGCGTCACTCTCTGGAAAGGGCAAGTCATCTTTTCTCTAAAGTTAAACTAACCTGCCGGGGCTTATCAACGCTTTATACACAGCCGCACAGCAGGAAGCCGTTTCACTCAGCATTTACTGAAGGAGTTTCCCACTGGCAGCATTCCAGACATGTATTCAACATCCCTGCCTCACGGAACTGTGCTTCCTGGTTCGTGCAGGTTCTGTGTCTCAGCAATCAGCTTATCGGAGCAATGCTGCTTAACTGAACTTGAATCTTTAACCTTTCTGAAAACCAGTCGCGAGTGTTTCATAGACTCTAATCCAAAGGGCAAGGAATTGCTGGTACAGAACCAGACACTTTAGCTCAAAGACTTACAGCTTTCTAATTTAGCGAGAGGATTTTCAGAGATTTTGTCCACACAGAGAGGCAGAGGATGCTGCCTAACAGAAAGAGGACATCATCATAATTAATGCTAGCTCTACCCCACTCCAGGCAGAGTTTACTGAGTTACACAGGTCATAATTAATTAGTAGTATTAATCCCATTCATCAAAAATTAACCTGAGTTCTGATTTCAAATATCTCAGTTATTTATAGGGAAAATCTCTTGAGAATCCAATACCTAGAGAGAAGACTAAAGACCAGAAATTTCAAGTTAAGGTTACCCCAAGACATCCCAAACAATTAGAAAGCGTAGCAATGAAGGCAGGGTCAGTCAAAAACCATAGCTCTGTCCCGTAGCTGGGTGCAGACCTAGGATGCCTCACATATCAAAGTGTGACATCGTCTAAAGATTACACACTTGCTGATAAAGGCCACTCCTCCAATCATTTATACACGTGCTTCATTTTACTACTAAAAGTGTCCCCACTGGAATCAAACGCACATCTCATGGTAGCAAAATTCAGCACATACGTGTTCCCAGGACACTCTGATCACATACCATGACAGCATTTTAACTGAGTTACTGTCTTTACATCACGCCTTCTTGAAAGCTAGCGCAATCACCAAACTGGTTGGAGCAGACAGGCAAGCCTGCCACAGAAACCTGCTCTTATCCCTTAGCACGATTTTGTGGCCTGTCAAACAAGGCTATTCATTCCAGGCAAGTGTTTAACATTTCTTCACCAAACCGACCACATTTGGGACAATCTGGTGAGACACTTCCTCAGTAAACTGATCAGACTCAGCACAGATGGCTAGGGCAACCGCTATCAACTCAGAAGGGTGTAATGTTAAAATAAAACAGACAAAGGGTCCTGAGGCACTTTTAAAGAGTAACAAATGTATTTATCGCGTGACCATTATATTATATTCTATATACAATATTATATTATAGCCACAAAAGCTCATGCGATAAATACATTTGTTACTCTTTAAAAGGGCCCCAGGACCCCTTGTTTGTTTTGCTGAAATAGACTAACCCAGCTACCTGTCTGGATCTTAAAATAAGTCCTTCCCAAACATTTCCAGCACACAGAAAAGGTGCAGCAGTTACGTAGTGTGGAAGGCTGGGCTGGGGAGAGCAAAGTTAAGGCTGTGTGGAGTGGTCTCTTGTGTGGATTGTGTATCTTCTAATGGGACCCTTCCCTCCATCCCCATTATGTTACCCTCATGGGGAATTACCAACCCCAGTGTTGACATAAAATACAGCATTCTCTTACGCCGTTTCCCTGAAAAAATTGGCAGGATTAAGATGATCAATACCTTAAATATTTTGCTTGTGAATGCCCTCAGACTATCAGTGTGTGCATTGACCTGGATATCTGGGTAATGTTGCTATATTTTCATTCCAGAACAAGAGAGTCATGGCTTAAAACAGATAAACGGAAGTCTTGCATGCATCTGTGGTCATTCGAAGGCACCCGTAGTGCAGTGACTTATAAAGGCTGGAGCCTGGGAACGCACAGAAGGCCTTAGGCTGATATCAGTGTGGCAGAGGCCAGCATCTAGAATTCCTGTCTATTCCTTACAATACGCTGGCCTTACAAACTGACATACTGTCCAGCATTTGCGCAATGGAGAAAAGCAGAAGTGATCAATCCGTACACTTAAAGGTTAGGTTTCCTATTTACCCAGTTTGCTGTTCCCTGGTTGGACCTCTTGGGATTCTCTTTAACTTACCAACTCTGCAGGTCAACAAAGGCCTGCTTCATTTTCTTAATGGAGGTATCCATCTCCTCTTTAACCACAATCCGATACCGTGCCAATGAGACTGTGCAACGCTGGAGGTCCTTCACTGATTTGTCAATGTTGGAACCTATCAACAGAAAATAAAAAACCCAAACAGATAAGTGGATTAGTCTATAAAATCTTCCAGGCTGCGATAAATCATAAAGGGTTCCTTCAGTTTCTTTCAAAACCACAGAGTACTTGGCTTTAGACTTCTCTCTGCCTTTCCTGGATACAAAAACATTGGGTTTAGTCTGCACAGTTGTTGAGTTTTCCTGGGCTTACAAAATCTCCTCCTAACAGCCGAGAACAGACATGTCACTGGATCATCAGACACGGGAGAAATCTAACACAATTCATGCTGCTCCTTTGTGGCAGACTGCGGACTACTGAAGGAACAACCACCAGAAGCATTGAATCATATGGAAACATTGTCCAGTTGTGAATCAAGTTTACGGGGCACAGAAATCTTTCAGAAGCTAAATCAAAACCATGCAGAGAGCTACTTTCTCCAAAAGAAAAAGAGCGGAAAGGCTTGGCAATTTGTTACAAAGGTTAGTCGCTATACTTCAGATCTCCAGCCGAGCAGATCGCCATGCCTATTTGTGCTCCTGCAGTTTCCTGACTGCCATCAACCCCTGACAAACTAAATTAGCAACTGCTCATTATGGTCCTCGTTACGGCAAGAAGGTGAACTACCAGCACCAGAGGCCGGATGTTCTCATCTCACTAAAGTCAAGGATAATGACGGTGTTTAAAATTGGGGTCTGAGAGGTCCTTCTTGCTGACAAGACAAGAGAACAGAGGTGGAGAAAGCAGATGGAAGGAAAAATAACAAGAGGCTGTTTCTTATAACCGGGTGCCTTGGAAGTTTGGCTTCTAGACAAACACTCACTGAGGAGAAAGAGTGCACAGACTCAAGGCTCCAAGCTGTGGCACACAGAGAAACAGGCTAAACACACGCAGCAAGAATGACCACTTCTCAACTCTCCCCATTGTGTAGATGGAGTTTGGAGCCTCAGGCATGACATCCCAACAGCTGTCAAGACTGTAGCTGTACACAGAGAAGACGACCAGAGAAGAAAAGGACGCTATGATGCATTACAACCAGAGTTCGATGTGCCTCTCCACATCCTCCAGCCACCAATTAAACAAGGTCACTCAACCAGAGAGATGGCCCACAGAACCCTGCTGGAGACAGCCCACTCTGTAATTCAAGGGCACGTAGCTTCTGGAGGGAGGCCTTACCTAATTTCTTGTTTGAAGATGAAACTGGAACATCTTCCAGCATTGCTAGAGACAAGGAAGCAGAAGGCTGGTAGCTTGCCGTGGACCTAGACAGAGATTTGCTGGCATTCCTCTGCTCTGGCTGCTGCCTGACAGGCGGAGGGTTCTGGGAAGAGTGCATTACGGGTGACTTTGGCTCAAAGTCCACTACTCCATTGTTTAGCTCAGACACTGCTGTAGAAAAGCAAGTGAGTTCAGGGAAACAAACAACAAACAAATCAAACAGGGAGCACAGAAAGTATTCCAGGTCAACAGCTCCCTTCCCACCAAAACTTAAATCCACAGGGCTAGCAGCCCTTCTTTCTGTGACCCCTGCCAAAGAGAGGAAAGCAAATAGAGTATTTACACAGCCACAGAGTTTATGCTACTTAAAAAAGTCAGTATTGAAAAGAGATCCAAAGCAAGGCAGCAGGATCAGAAGAGAGAAAATTTCCCAAACTGTTCAACTGCCACAATCCTTTTGAAGGACTAACCTGTTCCATCGGGCCCGTCAGGTGGAGCAGAGTCATCGTCCTCTAACTCTCTGGCATCTATTGAAAGTGTATCCAAGCCTTCACTGAGCGAGTCCAGAGACTCTGTGTCATTCACTGAGCCATTGACATGGAAACCATTAATCCCGCCCATCTCAGAGGAAGCTGCAGACTGGTCCCCTTCAACGGCTGCTGGTTTCCCAGGATCTAGGAGGCTGGGGCTTGGCTCAGCTGGAGGTTTGGGTTTCGTTTTCTTCTTTTTGTTCTAAGGATTAAATACACCCGCAACAGGGTGAGCTTAAGTCCTGAAGGGAAAACGAAGCTAATGCTTACTGCCTGGGAGCAGCTGAATGAAATGCTTTTTCAGCCAGTCCTGGCTGTTGCTCCTGTAACAGGAGGATAGATTCACCCAACCATGAGAACAGATACCCAGTGTTACTGAGAAACGAGTGCGCTGTCCTCTCCAGTGGGGTGTTGGTGGAACCCAGGCACCAGTTACCAGATGACGGCCGTATTTCATAGCAGTGACATCCGTAGCTACATTCCAGACCACCAGGCACCTCCTAAAGGTAATCCTGGTGGGTTCTGATACCAGATGGCCTGCCTGAGTCCACGCTAACCCACTGCTCAGATGTGACAGAACCCTTTTCTACTGGCAGCCCTTGAGTAGCTCCGGACACACTCCCCCGTCTCCTACACGTTCTGCCCATCAGAGCTGTAGTATTTCGGTTACTCCTTAGGGCTTGTTGGTTATTTCTAGGGAGCAGTTTGGTGTGGCTACAGTTTAAATTCTTAACCTGCAGTGTCACCACGACAGTGTGGCATTACTTACTGAAAACCAGTAAATGAACAGCTCGTGTAGGGCTCCGAGCAGATTAGCAGGTAAACATTCAATGCCTCAGCCTCAGGAAATCAGGGCTGCTCGACTCCAAGGATTCATGATAGGACACACAGAATAGGCTGAAGGTGCGCAAAGACCATGACAACTTCTCCCACAGAAGATGAGAGCCTTGCACACTTCTCCTCCTGTGTGTGGTGGAGGGATGGTACAGGAGGAAAGCCAGCGGGTATCAGTGTTTTCCTTCTCAGGGCAAAGGTTGGGGGGAGAATTTGTGAGCGAGGCAATCATTTTTAATGGTTCTGCCAGGCTGTCTCATCACAAAGCTGAACTGAGTGCACTATGGAAGTGTGTGTGAAGTAATCCGATAAAGCATTCCACCCTCAGCTGAGAGGCACCCTGGGCCGACTGGTGACTAGCTGTGTGAGACATCAACAGGCATATTTGCCCTCTGGTTTCTTTCCTCAGTCCTCGTGATTTCGAATGGAGTTATAAAGGATGCTGGGTCTCTAATGTGCCCTGGAACCTTTCAAAATAAGGAAGTGCCAGGGCGACAGACCCTTGCGAAGTAAGTTAAAACACAGTTTAAAGGTTACCTTTTTTTTGCCTGTTGTTGTCCATTCTTTCAGTACTTCACCGGCATTGCCTGAAATGAAATTGAAAGATAAGCACTGGAAAATGCTTCACTCTCCTACCCCCGCCCTGCATAACAAGAACCAGGAAGTCTCTAAAACTAGTGCCAGCTGGAATGTTTCCTGCAGCTAGTGAGCAAAAGACGTGAAGTTTCAATTCTCTTAGCTGATAAAACAAAAGGATCGGTTTCATTTCTTGCTCTGGGAACATCCCAGTGACCTGAACGGCTCCTTGCTTACCTGAAAGCAGCCGGCACAGAACAGAGTAACAACCCCCTTGTTGACACTGCCATGCTAACAGCATGGCTCGTTGGAACTCTGACTAAACAGGGGTTTAGCTGAGGTCAAAGGAATATGGCTCTCTCCCCACAAGGACAACTATATACAGTTGGTCAAGGCCTTAGGAATAGCTGTGCAACTCTCACTTAGTCTTAGCGAGAGGCAAAGCACCCTGCTGCAAGTGAGGAATACAAAAGGAAACAGACAAGGGTCAGTTTCACCGGTGAACATTTGCTGTCCTACAAGGCACAGACTCTGCAAGAAGCTACCTGACCCTGACACAGGCTCAGGGATCCATGTCTCAAACATGAGGCGAGCACTACCCCAAAGGTGGTGCGCACATTCCTTTTCCTGCGCACATGAGCAAGATATGCATTCTAACCCTATATATCTAGGAGACACAGTACAAAGTAACTGCCTTTTCTTCCCTTAGAACCTAACCAGGAGGATTCTGAATAAAAGCATGGGATGACCTAGAGACTATCCTAGGAAAGCCAATTTGGGAACAGTCTGTACTTGGATGCTTTAAAGAGAAGGTCTGAGAGAGTCCCCAGGTACAAAGTATAAAAAAGCACATGGCCCTTCCTTGAAAGCCCTACAGTGCCTGCTAAACAGACACATTATTTCTGGATAAAACCTGCGAGAAACATTGTACCTAAAGCCCAGTTACCAAGATCGCAAAACTAGAAGCTGTTACCTTCCATAAAGGCCTGCACGGTTCTGTCCACACAGTTATCAAAGTGCTGTAGCACCAGAATGATTTCGTTGTTGCTCCTGTTGGGGACCACCGCACGTACGGCACTGATCTGGAAGAGAGGAAGAAGGTGTCACATCTTTGCCACTTGCTTTCCTTCTTTACAGCAACCCTGTAGCTGCTAAGCTTGCATCAAAGGACTTCCTGGTGTCTCTTAGCTATGGCTTTACCAGGCCAGGACAATGCATCCTGGAGAGTGAAACTGTCAAACTGAAACTTTCGTCAATTCACGTTTCCCTACGTCTCAGTGAACAGCTAATAGATGCACTTTCACAGCACCCCACTGCCAACAACAAGCTAAAGAGCTGCCCACAGCTCACACGTACCTTCTCCTTCATGTTTTCAAAGGTTCCACCTTGGGCCATCACAGTATTGGACTGCATATCAAAAATAAACCCTGCTGGATCTGTAAAGACAGTGAAAGGCTGTGTTGTGAGTGGCAGATATCAGGAAGAGACATTTAGAATAACCTGAGGCGACAGGTTAGCTCAGATGCTTGTCTTGCAGTGGAAAATAGGAGACAGCTTTCTGAAACTTTCGCTGAATGTGCGGTAGAAAATAAAAGGGCTAACAGAATGTCAGAACTACTAGGGAAGGGACAGACAAGACGACAAAAAATATCATAATGTCACTATTTGAATTCATGGTGCGTCCACATCTGTAACGCTTCCCTGAAGCTCTGGCACTGGCCACCTTCGCAGACAGGATACTGGGCGAGACAGACCATTTGTCTGACCCAGTCGGATAGCTCTTACTCCAATGTTAAAATATTAACTGGCTAATTCCAGCATGCACTTAACGGAGGATGAAGAGCAGCACAATTTTAAATCCATAGCCAACCTAAGAGCATGAAGTGATAGCTGATCCGTCCAGCACACTGTTAGACCTGGGTTTGCAGCCAAGAAGTCAGTGGGACAAACCTAAGGCCTTCGATGACCCCAGTTGGGATGAAAAGCCATGGTGGGGTCAAGCCAAGAGATAAGGGCCATGGGAAGACAGACTTGTCTGATTAGTCATGTCCTCACACACCCAGACAGGCCATGCGTTAATCTCGTCGTAAGCATGGGAACGTGAGCACTCAGCCAAACTAGGAACTGCTTGTGGACTGGCTATCACGAACAGTCAATTTTCTGCAGGCAACAGAGAACAAGCGCTTGGAACATCAGATAAATCGGCATCCCTTGTTCTTTGGTAACATTTTTATAAAAATAACTTTGCTAAGTAAACCCTCTGCAACATTCAGCGGCTCCCTGCCTACCCTGAGGTAGAAAATTATTTTAAAAGGAGCAAATGTTTCAATTAACTCAAACAATAAAAAATGATCAGAAAGATGAAAAAGCAGACCATTTCAATTGGCTAGTCTTTAACTGAAGGTATAGTGAATTACAGTTTGTATTACAGCCTTAACAAGTCATTGAAATTCTGATTCATTCCTCAGCTCCAGGCCAGTTTAAATAAAGAAATGAGCCCTGTAAATCACAGCAGCAAGCCAGCAAATGTAACCACCAACAGGGTTGGTCTGACACACTCAATTAAAGATAATCCAAGCAGCCCAATGCATCTTTTGTATTTCTGCACTAATCTTAGGACAATGCACTTTCTCAGTAATACAGTAACCTCAGCACCACAGCCCTCGCTCAGTATTTAACCACCTCACCTACCTGGAAACACCAACTGCCTACACTTTGAGAAACAGGTTTGAAGACCATCCCATAGCTTTGTTATATGTTACTATAACTTCCATTTAAACACTTATTTTCTACCTTCTAGACATCAAATATCCTGAGAACACTTCCACTGCTGCACCCTGTATTGGAAATACACTCTTCAGTGGGGCTCTTACATCTTCTGCTGTGGCTACAAGAAGTCCTGCAGACCTAAAAACAAGTTTGTGGCTGTTGACTCCAGCTGGAGGAAGATGACTCACGCCTGACAAGGAAGGGTCTGATTTTATTGTAGGCAAGCAATGAAAGCACCGTCTCATCTCTCCTAGAATTGGCTCTTACTAACCAGGTAAGGGTCACCTCCATCTACAGAAACTTGCCATTTTATCCCTAGCCTAGACACAGTATGTTGCGTATTTTGTGTGCATGTTTTAGTGCAATTAGTCTTGGTGAGAACACACACAACTTGGGAGCAATGGTGGTGCCATTAACTGTGGTCTCAGCCTTCAAGTGTCTGGAGATCGCTGCCAAGTCTGACAAGGCCCACTTTTCTTCCAAGCCAGCACTACTTTTGCATCTTCAGAGACGTTTTTTTTTTTGGAAGAGTGAAGCAAGAAGAAGAGGAGATTTGCTCGTTTGTGGTTCATCCCCGGCAAGGGTTGAACCAGAGCACGCTGTACTGCCAGGCTGCTTTGAGAAGCCCCAGACAGATCTCCACAGCCAGAGGGTTTTGTTGGCTGGGGCTTCAGAGGGCAACACCCTTAGGAGTGAGGCACAGTCTGCTAGAGCAGTGGTTTTCAAATGTTTGTCCTTGGAACCCAGTTGAAAAAAAAACTCATTTATGGCCGCAACCCAACAATCCCATCTTTGAGCAACCATTCCAGTCTCTCAGTGGTGGCAGCAGGTGGCGCAGCGACCCAGTACCTGAGGGTTTGCAAGGGGATCTGAAAACCACTGTGCTAGAGGAGCTACACCTCAAATCAATCATCGGCCTTTACGCTTTACTTCAACTGAGCTCCAAGCTCTCTCCCTCCCCTTCTCTGAACTCACACAGGACCCTGGGACATCACATTAGCCCCAATAATTCTCCAACACTGAAGTAGCATTTTAACTCAGATGCCTTCCAAGTTCTGAGACAGAACCGCTGTTTGCTAGAAAGGTCAGCAGCGTATTAAGGACATGGATGAATGGCGAAATCCTGCCTCACCCTGTTTCTCTTCCCATTCCAGGCTCATGAGCAAATTTTCCCAAATGTTCAGGCCACAGAGACAAATCACTAACTTGCTAACTGTTTAACCTTTTAACAGCCTCAAAAAAGTGGACTGGTTTTTATCATCAATGTTACCAATTTCCACCCAAACTCTTCCTTGCAAAGAAGTCCCCATATTCCCCCCAAAGAACTCCCAAACCATTCACGCTACACAGTCCTGGAACGATTACAGTGTTTGGTGGGAGTGAGGCCACCACGATCCTGTGTTTAACCTGCTTATTCTCAGCGCTCGCTTCACATTTAATGAACCCGTTTTATACAGAACAGGAGTCAAGAAAAGCCAGCATTTAAATACTGCTTCAGAAAGGTTCCATGGCCAACCATGACTCTTGCTGTGTGGCTCTGGAGGGACAAAACACAGAATTACTTTGGTAAGGAATCCCTTTTCCTCCCCCTCTTGAACTGCCTTGTCCTGACTGCCCCACGGTGTTTGAAGTATCCCATCCCTGAAAGACCAGGCCCTGTGCCTTGTACTGGCAACAGTGAAATATGAAGCATAGTGAACTAAGAAAGCAGCCTAGGCAGGAGTGTCTATACTAGCAAAAGACACGTGGCCGTGTGTTCTGCATGTTATGCTGGGCTTCAGTTGTTTGATGCCCCATCTATGGTTATTCCTGACCAAAAACAGCCTCTGAAGCACACGAAATATTTAGTGCTAGGCACTCAAAGCATTATAATCAAGTGACTACAAAGAGTGCCTTCTTATAGGGTCATAAAAGTTAGAGAAGGAGACATTGCCAATAAGGAATTGGAGACTATCTAACAGACCTGGATTGAGCAGTTTTAAACGCCTTACTCAACAGATCGGCTCCTTGTGCGTATTCGAGCCACAGCCTGCCCACTTGGCCTATGAAGCCAAATTCTTATTCCCATTAGCCCTGCAGAGACAATACAGCTATGCGAGGCTGAACTGGGTTCTAGTCAATACAAGTCAGACAAATTCACGAGTCTAATTGCTTCAGTCACAAATCAGAACACAGGTGGATTTTTTGATTCCACAGTTTGTTGCAACAGCATCTAGAAAAATACTCTTAACTTGTAGACTAAGATCCTTAGCCAACGATTCACTGAAAGAGAATGAAACAAAACCATTTTTACTATCCCCCTACTGACTGTAATTCACTTTCAAGGGTGTTCTTTTTGAGAAAATGCTACGTTCTAGAATAATTTTAGCAGGTAGAATGATCCAGCATCAACACCACACAACTGAATCCTTGGAAGAGACTGTAAACAAGTTCAGCTACATCTTTAGTCTGTCACACAGTTCTGGCCTTTCTACGCTCGCAACACCACTCGGGACAAAGACGACACTTTAACCAGCCTGTGTGGCCCAAATAAAAGTCACAAGCCCATGACACAGTCAATTAAAGTAAGATTTTTCTCAGAGAAAAGCATTTCTGAAATTCTGGAACAGAAGTGCCTTCACCACTTGCCAGTGGCTAAGCAATATGTAAGAACACTTTACTGGACACCCTTGATAGTTAATAGACGTCACATTAGATTACATCAAAATCAAAATGGCTTCTGAAAACAGAGACCAGTCTTGTCCATGAGGAAGAGTGGTGACTCCACAAAGTCACATGGCTTGTCCGGTTACCATCCTGCCTGTTGGTAATGTCCCATTACCCACTGCTTCACATGCCACACTTGTCAGCACTGGCATCAGTGTTACAGTCTCTGTGTATCCAAAGCCTGTGAGAGCCCATCAAAAGCTCAGTCGGAGGTAACAATTTTTTTAGTTAGGCAGGCAACAGGACAGAGCTCCCTTTGGTTCTTGTTCCCCCCCCCCCAACAACTAGAATCATATTCCAGACAAATGGCAGATCCTCTTCCTGTCCTAATAAAGATTCTAGCAACTGGACGACTATGGGGAATAGGGCGGCATATATGCTTGAAGGCCCACTCAAGAAAACAGAGTTGAACTGTGAAACATTTATAGTCATGGTGGCCTTTCAGGTCAGTGGTAACTGCTCTCGTTCTCTATGGGATATCACGTGAGACCTTCGTTAATATGAAATAAAAAGCTGTTTAAGAAATGGAATTTTACTGCAGGCTAAGAGCAGTCTGAACGTGCTCTAGATCACAGAGAGCATTAAAAGTCAATGGGGGATACTGCAGAGATGGCCAAGCCTGAATTCTCTCTATTTTCCTAGGACAAGTTGAATTTGTTTCAATGGGATAAGAGAGAAAAGCTAAGAGGATTATTTTACCATCGATTTTCTACCACACCATGGAATCTCCCCAAAACACAGAAGAGCTGTGCAGAAATTAAGATCTCAAAATGCCTTGCAAAAAATACTAGGTACAACTATTCTGTGTGGTTCCCAACCTGTACCACATTGTGTACCACCACCATCAAATGCCTGTAACAGCCGGGGGAAGGAGCGAGGCCAGCCACTGCGCAGCTTGGGGGCAGGGCCAGCATTGGAGTTTGTGTCCGAGGAGAGAGAAGGGCAGAAGAGCTGGGCCCCAGCAGCAGGTGGACACATACCATGGGGAGATGGCCTGTGTACCAATGGTACGTGTGTCACAGTTGGGAACCGCTGTGGCTCAGGTTTAAATACCCAAAACTGTCACTGCTTCACTGCTGCCCGGACTTGAGGCATCATGCTTTAAAAACGCACAATGTGACAAGTTGACTTTTAAAAGGGTAAATACATGCTGCAGTCCATATCTGTAACTGGGTGTGAATCTTAGCGTACCCTAATGTGCTTCCAACCTTTGTAGAAGTATTGCTCCTCTTTTACAGAAAGGGGAATGGAAGCACAGATTGAAGTGCCTTCCCCAAAGTTACACAGCAAGGCAAAGGGGGCCCATAACCCACATCCCCTACCTGCCCGTTGCTGCTCTAACCAAATGTCTCCTCTCTGTCTGAGAATACCAGAAGAAAACCATACAGCACCATTACAAACAGCCACATTTTCCCAAGACTGAAAATACATCAGGTTTACCAAGTGTAGTTCATCAAGGCCTCTCAGGTCATGGAGAAGACAAATTAAAGTCCTCGGCAGCGTTTTTGCTCTTAAATGGCAACTTGTACATTTCTTCCCGGTGCAGACGGAAGAACATCTGTTTCATATACACACCTATTCACTCACAAAAGAAAACACTAAGATGGGATTTTCCAAAACAGGTTGGTTAATAAACCTGTATGTTAAACTCCCCCTCCTGCCCCAAATCACCTGCATTATTGCCTGCACAGACAAAGAGATTCAGGCTTGAGACCTCAGTCTGTTTCTATGGAAGTTATTTTTAACAGCACAAGGGCACTGCATATCTGCAATCTCAGTGTATTGTTAACCAGGGGGGGAAAGGGGCAGCTCCCACACAGAGTGTGTCTAAACAAAAATATCACTGCTATTCCTTGAGTACTCCCCATAACCAACATTTTTAACATAGCCCCCCCAAGTAGGATACAGTCTCTATGAAGTAAGATATAAGAAACTTGATATTTGAAGGTTATCAACTCATCAAATTTTAATTAAAACCTCTCGTTGTGGTAGAGAGACAGTATAAAGACTGTCAATGAAACTGCGTATGTTGTCAGTCAAAGAATTCCTTCAGAGATGAGCAGATTAAATCTGCCAGATACAGGATATTCCAATTTGATGGCTGTTAGATGGCAATGGAAACCTCTTCTTGAAGAATACAGAGCTTTTAATGTGTCAGTAGGCTGCCCTTCCAGTCTACCAACATATTCACTTGGAGGCTGAGGAGGGAAGAGACCAACATAAAAAGGTGTCATTTCAGCTCCAGGGTAGAGAATTTCTGTGCACTAACCAGGGCTGGGAGAGTGTTCCAGTGTTCAGCCATCGCAGACAGTGGAGACATATCCAAATATGCGAAGATGACATTTTGAGTGTAAAGCCAGACGCTTCAAACCTGACAATTTAGTCCTACGGTAAAACGCCCGTAAGAAATGGGGAAAGCTGATGGCATGAAGACAGCGCTCTTAAAAGCACAGCACTTTCCCTTCCTGGAGACAAGGGGAAACATTTCCAAAGCATATGTAATTACTCATCCAGTTATTGCCTACTGATTCAATTTAGCAGTCTCTGACTCTACAATTTACAGGTGATAGTAAGCCTCAGCTGGTAATTTTAACCTAAGCCCTGCACATCATTTTGAATTAGCAAGTAAGCAGCAAGAGAAGGGAAAAACCTTGCTGTTTTCACCTGGCTGAAACCTAAGAAATTAACCATAAGGATAATTTAAAGTGCATAATTTTGATCTGACCCTCTGGTTCCCATCCACACCTGAAAAATGACAGCAAATTAAGTTACAACTGCACATTTTCAGATACTTTTCTCTAGACAATTCTGTTAATACTCAAATACAGAGTATTATGGTATAAAAATATCCAGCAACTTCTTACTGCATCTTTCTACTCTGAGCAGCATGTCAAATATGTTAACTTTACATACAAGCCAAGTTTTTACTTCTATCAAGTACAGAAGAGCATGCTAGAAACTTTTATCCTTTCTGTATTATCAATGAAGCTTCCAGCGAAGTTCTGAGTCGCAGAATCTACTGCATATGTCAGAGGCAGAAAGAACTTTGCCAGATTATTCTAACCACAAGTTCAAATTTACAGAATGGGCAATTTAAAAAGTGGTCATGATTTATAAATTGAAACATTTTGCTAATGAAGGTCACCAAGGGAAAATTAATGGGCATCCCCCACAGTCTGAGTGTCAATTTCCTACATAAATTGTGATTGAACTCCGTCCAGAGTGCAACAGCCTCCACTTCTCTCTACTTCCAGCTGATGGGAAACAGCAGGGTAATGTGCATTAGTGGGGCAGGCTGGAAACTGAAGGTGAAGGAAAGAGCTTGGTAATAAAAATACTGATGCCATTATTTCAGGCAGCAATGAATCAGCAGACATATCCAAAATATTTACTCAGACAGTTCGTACCAGTTGATTTTCTAAGCAGTCCCCTAAGGAATAAGTTAGTCAAAAGTTTAAATGAAACATACCGTATAACTCACACCCAGTCCTGCAGCCGGACTCGAGAAGAAGCTATATTTCAAGTGGAAATTATATGATTGGATTAGAGGGTGCACTGGTTTCTTCCCAGAACATATCTTTCAGTAAAAAGTTATAATGAATATGCAAAATACAATATGCAAAAATACAAAGTAAATACATGCCAATACTTTGCATGCACACTTTCAAAAGTTTTTAAAAATATCCTTCTGCAGAGTTCAGAGGAAAATTCCACTCTGTGGCGCTTCAGTGAGGAGAAACAGATGGACCCACGATTTGGTTTCAAAACTGCTGCATTATTAAAAATAGTTACAGCTCCTATTACAAACCTTTCAATAGTTCTCATTCAGGCTTTGTTGTAAAGCAGAGATGGCTTCTTTAAGGGAAAAGAAATGCCAAAATATCTAAAAATTTCCTTAATTTGCTAGTTTTTTAAACAAAGCAGTTAAAATCCCTGTTGACTAAGTTAAGGCAATAAAACAAAACAATTAAAGATATGACTGAAACCTTCGGCCAGGTTCAAACAGCTCTATTGATTCAGACCCAGTATTTCTGCTTGCTGTCCACATTTTTTTAAGGCATTTGATATGTCCCCAGTGATTCTGTACAGGCTCTCCCCAAAGCCAGCTAGGGCTTGTCTTGTAGAGGTAACAGAAGCAGACATCCCACATTCAGTGAGGGATCTGCAGGCCCCCACAATTAAAGTTTCTCAGAAAGATAAGTGCTTTCCCTGCCTCTTTCCAATGCTCCCTTATAGATTTCTCAGGCAGGCTCCCTATCTAGTTAGGTTAATTCCCCTCTGATATCTCAGATGAATTTTTCTCTCCAAGTTTGGTCATCAGTTTAACTCTATGGCGTTGTTGCTAGCAATGATATTTAATAGTCAAATCATTATTTTCTTTGTCAGTGATAAATTGAGTAGTCAAATTTGCCATTTTTTTTTGTTTAAGATTGGCAGCTCTGGAAAAATAGCAAATTAATAGGAAAAGCTGGTATGGTTTTATTTTATTTTTTTCCCCCAGAGACAGAATAGGAGCTTCATTTCCCTGAGTAAAAATATTTTGGCTCTATTATTTTGCAATGAGACTCCCAAATGAAGACCAGAAGGAATTCACTCTTCCATAAATTGTGGGAATGATGAAAAAAAAATCCATTCTCCAAGTTTGTGTTACATGAAACCTGAAACACACCAAGATACTAAAATCATTCAATTAGAGCTGACTTTGCCATGAGCCATCTATTTCTCCACTAACCTTTGTTCTCCTGGATACAAACAGATCTTGTTACAGAAATGCAAACATATACAGTCAGAGAATGGCAAGTAGGCTAATAATTGCAAATGAGATGTCGGCCACTAGTATAAACTACTCAATTGTGGTGCCTATTTCCAGACATTACAGCAGAGCATAATTAAGGTGGTATTAGCATTTAAAACACCCTGGAAAAATCATGTACTATAGGTCTAACATTTGGCCTAGGACAGAGCTTGTCATCTGTCATTGCAATCTAGCAGCTGGAAACAAGGAGAGTCCAGCTAGTATGGGAAACTCTGCTGTAGGATAAAACTTAGTATGCTAGCCAGAATCTCAGAGAACAAACCATGACCCACAGCGAGGGAGCAAGTCTTTCAGGTAAAGCTGGCTACTCTCAGTCCATTTGTTTATTGCACTTTTCAATCCCATGTCAAAAACACCATATTGAAATCCTCTCTGGTTTGAATTCAGCTCACGGAAGTAGTGACCAAAAATCTCACACAACATCTGTTCAATGTCTATAGTACAATTAGGTGGTTTCAAACTGGTTCCTAGTGGACAGGTGCCCACAGCCACAAACCACAATCATAACTGGTGCCCTTGTTTAAGTTCCAGCAGATGACCAAATCCATGTAGAATTATAGACAGTAGGATCAGCAAAAAACCATACACACTTAGGGCATCTAGCCTAATCCCTGAATTTTGAGATGGAGACCAAACTACGTTCCCATTCCCAGAAATGAACGGTGAGGGAAGAGCGTCTTACAATGAGTATGAGGAAACTCGCATGGTCACTGCCATTCCTTTGGAGAAAGGACATCGATTTAGGCTGTTCTCAGTCCAGAACATTAGCTCTAACATGGACAAAATAACTTGTGTCTAGAATTTGACCTAACCACTTATACAAGAAGCTGGAAAAGACCACAGAAATATTGGAAGAGTCACTCAATTAAAAAAAAAAAAAAAAAAGTCAGACCTCAGTCCAACCATCTTTGCTCGTAAATGTAAGCAGAGTTTTGCAAATCCCTGGATAGCAAAAGACCGCTTTTGTGGATTGCACATTGGATGTGGATTCTAATTTTGTATCTGCACAGGGCTTGAAAGATAAGACCCTGATTCCACAATGCTGTGAGTGCAGATAGATGCTGCAATTGCACAGAGCACCACTTCCTTCATGCAGACACAGAAGTCTGCCTGTGTGCATCTAACGGCAGGATCTGGGCCTAAGATTGTTATGACTGCAGAGACCAATTATGTTACTCAATGATTTCAGCTTGTTTACTTTGTGCATTTGAAAGCATGCAGTAGCTAGTTAGTCCCACTATTTCCCTGTTGTCTTTCACAGAGCAAGAAAAGAGAAACATTTCAAAAATAGGGCAGCCATTTTAAAGACAAAATTTGGCAGGACAACTTGGAGGCAGGTGTAGTACCTGAGATGAATTTTAATACCTTTTTTAAAAAGTACTATATTTCAACATGGCAGCATCCCTTTAACTCTGAGATGTTGTCATTCTTCACCGATAATTTAACAGCACACAGTGTGCGACAGACACTACCAGACCACTTTTAAGCGGAAGCTGGCATATTTGGTCTTCACTTCTGGAGTGATAAAGAGTGACAGAACAAAATACTAATGGACCAGAGAATGCTCATGCCTTCATCAAGTTCCATGTGTGATATGGACATCGATTCAAACTCACAAGTGCCATTTTTCAGGCATCTGAGGAAGTGGGATTTCTCCCACGAAAGGTCGTGCAATAAATACATTTGTTAGTCTTTAAAAGTGCCACAAGACTCCTTGTTTGTTTTGCTTGGAATCAGATGCTCTCTGAATGAACACCTGCAGTGTTAATGGAAGTGAGACAAAAGCATGAGCTATATGGAGTCCATTAAGTTGTGGGGATAAGCTGCCCAGTTATGTGGTAATCAGATTTGGAAGGGTATAGGGAGAGCAATCATCGTCCAAATTTGTCAACTTTTTCCAAACTGATTGCTTCAGAGTCAACTGAAGCGTCATCCAGCCTCTCAAAGCAAACCACATTCACATCCACAGCCAATCTTACCTTTCTGATTTTGTTTTTTAGACATCCCCACGTATTTGATTATATGGTCAATTATATGAGGAAAAAATAGTCCTGTGGCTGCCAGTTGAAATTCACACGTAGTCTTTCATCAAATCAGGAAATGACAAATGTTTGTTTGGCAAATGGGAGCTAGAATTGTCAGAAATTCTGCTGACTGAACAGCAAAGCACTATAGCTCCTTCCTCTCAACACCAACTTCGTCTCAGGGCACCTGAATGTAACAGCTCACATTGTCCTTTCCACAGATTCTGAAAGTAAAAAAAAACCAAGAAGGGGCATAAGTTAGAAAACTCCAGCTGCACCAGCCATGTCTGTCCCAGGTTACTGGGTTCTTTAGTGTCATGCTTTTTAAAAATAAAATGTATGTTGCTTAAAAGGCACTGTAAAATTGCAAGTAAAATACCCAAAACCAGACACACCAAAGCAAATCTAAACATAAAGCAGCAAGGTCCCTACAGACGTTGCCTTGTGTTTCAGAAAGCTTGCTGTTCTGGCAAAGTTAGCGCAGCCTTTACAAGACAATTTTATTGACGCAGAAAGGCATTACAGCCCATCATGACCCATTATAAACAGTTCTCTAAACTGACACTAGTACAAAAATTACATTTCTGTATGCAGATATCATTATGCAAGGGGCCAGGAGTCAGAATTCCTATATCTCACAATGCAATTTAGAAAAACTTTATTCAGAAATCTCTCTTAATAAGGAGTGCTAACATGTTCAGTCTGAGCAAAGCACAAAATCACTTTGCTCTGGTTCTTCTCTCACCACACCCAGAGTTTCTGCTGGTTATTCCAACAAAAAACAGGACAACTGACCACACCAGGAAAGTTCTCTCTCTGCACTGCATAGTTTTTTCAGTTGAAGAAAAGGACTAAAGATGTCTTGGATGTTATTGTTCTTGCTGCCAGTGATTAGTGCAGGAGCCTTGATCACAGTCACCACAGCAGGCATGACAGGTGGAACAAGGTGTTTAAAAAAAAAAAAAAAAAAAGAGAGAGAGAGAGAACAAGGAATTCTATGCAGATATAAAATGGCATAATTCCACTGAGCTATCCGGCCCACGAAAACTTTATAGCCACATTCAGAATGAAATGCAAAACACACAGAAAATTGGTAATTTGAAGATTTAAACTGTGTGTGTTTTGTAAGCTTTCCTTAAAAAATTAAAACTGAAGGTCTGAAAAAACAGTGACATTCCTCCCGAAACCACTATATTCCTGAGACTGATGTGCCAAATCCTATTCCACTGTTTAGAAAGAAAAAACTGTATTCATTTAACACGAGGCACAATTAAGAGCTGATAATAAACTCCCACTTAGGTACATGTTCTACAGACATTCCCAGGATATGGTTTACATGTCTAAAGAACTCAGCAACACGAACATCACACAAGAAACCAGTGACACTGGCCAACTGTGGGTTAGCAAACTCCTACAATCCAGTTACTTATATACATGTATTTCGATTTATAAATGGAGCATTAGCTATAATTAATTTCCAAGCTAAACTATACAAGTGTTCAAACACTTTTCACTTCTAGTCACAGAACCCAAACATACTTTTTACAATCACAAGACATAAGCTCTGAGAGACAGAGGAAGCTGCTAGAATACAGAAAAGGTTCACTGTATTTTGAAAACTGCATGCATACGAGTTCTTTACCTGTCAGCAAAGCTCTTGGAAGAAAGGTTGGAAAATAAACTCCTGTCTTGCTGCCTTCAGCTCTTGGAATTAGATAACAATTTATTAGGTTTTAGTGCCTTGAGGCACACCCATCCATTAAACTTCTGGTGTGTCAGACTAAATTCAGAGAATAAAATGAGATCCCTGTGAAAGCCAGGAAATTTAGTTAAGAACTAAACCTTCAATACCCGAACAGAAAAGGGAACCAGCTCAGCTTTTTCCCCCCTACCAGGAGCTTCAGAAAAGCACGGCTTGTAGAGAAACCATCCATGCTCAAAGCAGATGTGCGTTGGATCATATGAGTATGTGTGTAAGCTGCATTTCCCCACCCTCCTGCCTGTAAATGATACTAGAATCCTGCTCTTGGAAATTCCTGTGGCTGTTCAAGAGAAGGAACGTGCCATGTGTACTCACAGAACTAGTACCCAGAAGTCTACTTTTGTAGGATTTTTCAAGAACATAACTATAATGTAAGATCTTATGCAACATTTGCTTTTTAGAATACAAAACAACTTCTGTGATCCAGAATACTGTGTGAAAGTACACAGGCAATTTTAAATACAGAAGCAACCTTTTAACAGAATTCTCTTGCTATAAAGGACTGTCTCAACCTTGGCTTTTTTAAAGGTACTTTTGACTCTGCAGATTTTCTGGACAGTAAATAGCTAGAGAGTTGCCTCATTCATACAAAATATAGCAGCTACACATTAAATAGCCTAATGTATTATAGTTGGCTCTTTCCTAATGCCTTTTACCTGAGAATCCCAAAACATGCTGCAAAAAGTTACACCTCTTCATCTGTGGGTAAGTTGTATCTCATTTCAGAGAAAATAAAAATAATTAGTCATTTGAGTCTTGGAAAAACAAAGGCATTTACCAGCAATTCTAAATTATTCTTTACCAAGCCTGATGCTATCATACAAGTGATACCCTAGAAATGGATCAAAAGAATTTGATTAATAAATCTGATGAGAATACCATGGCCAGCCATTTAATGCGCGAGGATGGAGTCAGTAGTACGTTATCAAATGAAACAAACTGTGGAAATACAACAGTTTGGACAACTGGAAGCAATTTCAGCTTATGTTAATATTCAGTTTCATAAAGTTGTGCAACATTCACAACCAGATATCTTGTAAATAACTGACCAGCATGGAAATTGCAACATGGCTGTTAAATGAAAGGCTTGGATAATTCTCCATAATTGTACTGGTAAAAAAAATTACTTGTTTTTAAAAACAAAGTGAAAGCATCTCTTGAAAGTACAAGAATAGTCAAATATCCAAAGGCTAATGTAAATTTTTAAAAATTGCAAGGGCTAGTGTCTTTAGTATTTATTAAATTAGCTACAAAAATTGCTGCTGCTCCTGAAATCTGCTATTTAGAAGGATTTTTTTCCTTTTCATTCTGGGATTTCGAGCAAGGCATGTTTTTTTTCTCTTGAGCTTAAACAACGTAGTTGCTGTTGTACAGTAGCATCTGGCTAATTGGCTTTTGAGTAAAGCAGTCCCTTACCAAGCTATTTTAATCTTGTTGATCAAACACATAGAAGTCAATACCATTTCACTAGGCTAAATCTCGCATTTGTAATTTATAATCATTCTCAAAAAGAAACTATTTCCAAGACACCAGCACAATCACAATCAGCAGAGGTCCCAAGACACAAAGATGTTTATCCAAAATATTTATATATCCTGCCTTTGTAACACACATGTATGGACACTGGATTAATGACCCATCAAGTACTGTGTCCTAAAAGTGCCCCCAAATTAATCTAGAAATTCCTCGAAGTATTTTGTCTTACTACAAACAGTACTTAAAGGAGGACTAGATGTCACATACCACCTGCTAGGTGCAGGAATACCAAGACTGTTTGAAACATGGTGTTTAGTAGCACTTAAAGATTAACAAATGTATTTATTGCATGAGCTTTCCATGGGAGAAAATTCCATGACAGCTCATGCGATAAATAAGTGTTAGTCTTTAAATGCCACTAGACTCCTTGTTTGTTTTGCTGAACTAGACTGACATGGCTACCTCTTTGGAACTTGCGAAGACTAATTAAGAATACTTTAAAAAACCCTTCAAATTTTCTTTTTTGTTGTGTCCTTCCCTACCCCCCAGCCCCCACTTCAAGTCACAGCTGAGAATATTCACTTTATTTGTAGGCCTGAACAGCATGTATGGACGGACAGTCTTGACCCTTGCTTTTAAAGCAAGAGTCAATGAAGCCATAGCACACCAATTCACTGCCTTTAACACAGGCCTCGATCACTCCTCCTTGAAGACTTTTAGCTTTTCTGCTCCGGAACACAGATTTAAACCTGGTTCACAGGCCAGTGAGCGCAGATGGGCCCCATCACACACCAAACAGAAGATGCTCCATGTTTTGGTAACAGCAGGTTGGCTTTGGGATCTTGTGTCAGAAGCAGCCCAAAACATGCCATATAATAGAAAACACTCTAAAAAAATCAGTTCCTCTCATGCTTTTCTTATTTTCCAGACGCTCCTATCAGAGAACAATGGCACATTTAATTCTCCGAGCCATTATTAACTTGACAGGAGGAGAAGGAGAGCAGAAGAGGGGAGTTTTTATGCACTCTAGCCTTCCTGGTTTTCTGAGCACAGGTCTGAAAGTGCATCTCCCCAGGGGAATCACTGTGTGCATAAAGCAGTCCCCCCCCACCTCCCCAGCCCATCCCCGCTCCCCCAGCCTCACACTCACCCTTTGATGTTACTAGGGAAGACACCAAAACAATTTTGTAAAAACCATCTTTTTACTCCTTCTAAAACATTAAACACATCTTGCTCCAATTGTATCATTATTTTGTAAAAGAATGAACTGAATATTTAAATACAGAGATGTAGCTGTCCGTAGTCTCCTTAAATCCACCTTTATTGCTCTTTCAAAGAAAGCATTATGGAGCCCGCAAGCTAAGCTCTAGGTAGGCTAGAACATACATCCCTCTTACAACCCAGACTCAGATGGGCTTGTGCCTTAAAGAAGTGAAAGTTCAAACACTCTTCAGACCACACTAATTAGCTGTTGTGCAAACACACGTGTGTGCACATGTAGATGCACTATATAGACAGTTTAAAAATAAGACAACCATTTTAGTTTTCCACAAATGTCGGCTCAGCTCCCTAGCCACAAGTGGCCTGTATTAGGTAATGCCAGATGACACCTTCATTGCAATGCAGGATTGTTCTTATAAGACTTCAGTATTTAAAAGTATTGCTGCGATAGTCTAATGACTAGTCACAGAACTGGAAGCAGAAACTCCCAAATTCTAATCCCAGTGTCATCTGGATATCCTATAGTTCACATGTGGTACAAGTGCAGAGCATTACTCTCGTCTTCAGCTGTTTGGTTCCTAGCTCTGGTGCTGACTGAGGTATGTGCGCCCCACAGACAATGTAATCAGGCCTGTACAGAAAGGGAACCGTCTCACACACTATCTAGCGGCCGTTCTGGATGTATCCACATCCAGGTCTGCTTGGCCAGAAAAACAATCTGGCTAAATCAGAGAGAGAGCAAAAGACGATGTGTATTCATGTGACAAAAGGGGACAGATAAGGGGGAGTAAAGGAAGCAGAAACTAGCAGAAGTCCCTGACTTCAGACCCCTGGTAGAAAATGGAGAGGGAGAGAAAGATAGGTCCTGATGGTGTTTTAGCGTCTCTTAAAACCAGCTGCGAAGCTTTAAGACAGACTTTGGACTGCAGCTGTGTGCACACTGTCAGGTGTCCCGGGCCATGTCTAAGTAAACTGCCACCACTGTTGCTTTATCAAAATTCATACTTCCCCACTGAAAACAGTTCTTAACTCTTCATTCTGTAGAGCCTTCCATTAGAGATCTCAGAGCACTTTGCAAGCACTAAAGAAACTTCAAGACTGTCCCTCAAGAAGTAAAAATAGATATGAGCTGTTTGCTCTTTAGGTGCAACATGTTCTTACTTATGCACAGGTTTCTCTCTCTACATGCACAGGCTATTTGTTAAACCACAATTACTTTCAAATAGCTTTCTGAGTTTGAAAAGACACAAAAATAAGCATTTTGTTCAACATGACCCTCAGAAGGAATTTTTTTTTAAATGAGCTGTTGTCTTTTTTTGGCTTTTCTTTTGATGTAATATGTAAAGGATACCTGAACATTTTAAAAGAAATAATCGGAAGAAAAAAGATTTATGGAAGACATCAAGTAAGATTTGCAGGAAATCTCAGAAGACGTTGCAGTTAGCTCTTATGCCTTAATTGAAGAGGCAAATGTGT
The DNA here is from genome assembly GCA_007922175.1 of Pelusios castaneus. Classification (NCBI taxonomy): domain Eukaryota; kingdom Metazoa; phylum Chordata; order Testudines; family Pelomedusidae; genus Pelusios; species Pelusios castaneus. The sequence goes on from ML685866.1 coordinate 5,059,181, forward strand.
TGAATCTTAAGATCTCTTACATTACCCAGGCAGTAACAACAAATAAAAGATTAATTTTAAGTAGCCCCACTTAAAGTCTCTCTCAGTTGCTCAACTTTCACTCTCCTGGCTCCTGTGACGTCAGTTTAAGTTGTCCAAGTCTATCACTGCGTCACTCAAGACACACAGGACCTGATATTTTAAAGTTAAAAGCAAGCAGATTTTAATAACCTCAAACCTTCTTTATATTATATAATAAAAAGTTGAAAAGGTCACAGGTCTCTATCCTCATGCTTTCAAGGAAACTTCCTCTATCCCGAATCCAATCAGCGCCTTTTGCGTAGAGGCTACACTGCAATTGTTCAGCAAAATCTTAAAATAATTGAAAACCACTTGAAAAGTCATCTGCAATTCAATACACACTAACCTTCCCTCAAAACCAAGGTTTACATTGGCAAGCCCTTAACAACAGTGGCTCCAGCAGCCACCACTACTGCTGTACATTTGTGACGTAGGGCAAATTAGCTGGTGGACTTATGTATTACTTATGTGGAGACTGTGTTTGAAAGTTTGCTAGAAACATCTAGAGCTAGGGATAGGTGTGCTTTATTAGCCTGAAATATCAAAATGAGACAAGAAGATTTCTGAACTTCAGTATTACCAGAAAGGACAAGAATACTTAGTTGCCAGAAAGATTAATACATAGACATTTATGCTGGGAAATCTAGGCTGGAATAAACAAGAAGTCTTATGACACTTTTAAAAACTAACAAATTTATTTATCGTATGAGCTTTCGTGGGAGAAAAAAAAAATCGCACTTTGTCAGACACGCGAAGACGGAGAACTTACAGAATGGGAGGAAAATAAATGCAGGGAAGTGTAAGTCACAGGATCAAGTCAGACTGTTACAGCAAATCAGTGCAGTTGTTTACATTCAAACAGTGGACTGAAAGTAGGCTGAAATACATCATTAGCCAGAATTAATTCATTACAATTTTGGGCCCTCATGTAAGACCCTAATGGAGGTTTGCCTGCATCACAAAAGCTACACACAACTTGACTTGACTGGTAGTTTCTACTAAGGCCAAAACTACAGCTCTCCTCACTGCTCTGTCATCAGCATCCTGCATCCCCCAACTCCCCACTTTACCTCTCAGCCTGGTATCACCAGAGCACCGAGTCCCAGCTCCTACCTTTACCATCCTCTGTTATCACCCCGCAACCGCTCCTTTCATAGTCCCCATTGCTCACTCCTCCCACCCCCTTCCTCCATCAATCCTTTGCCCCATCAAAATCCCATTGCCCTCATCAATCCCTCTACGTCTCCCGCCTTGGTCCTCCAGATCCTTTCCATCTTCCCAATCACCCCCACAGGAGCACCCTCTGGCTTTACTCTTTATTGCATCCTGCCATGTCGCCCACCCATACTGCCTCCCACTCCCCCAGCCCTGTTAGCCCTCGCTGTCTCCTTCATCTGCCTCGTTGCTTTCATGATCAACTTCAGCACACTGCCCCACTCCATCTCTTATTCTCACAGCCCCCATTACCCCATCCCTCCCCTCCCCCCACTCTTACAGCCCCCATTACCCCATCCCTCCCCTCCCCCCACTCTTACAGCCCCCATTACCCCATCCCTCCCCTCCCCCCACTCTTACAGCCCC
>ML685866.1:5061221-5088695 GCA_007922175.1 Pelusios castaneus
CCCCCACTCTTACAGCCCCTATTACCCCATCCCTCCCGCTTCACACCCCACTGCCCCACACCCCCTTACAGCCCCGGTACCCTCCGTCCCCTCACTACCTGCCCAGACTCACCCGGGGCGGGGGCGGTCCCCCGAGGCCGGCTCCCCTCAGCCGCCGCCGCCCGAGGCTGGGGAGGGCCCGGGCCGCACGCGCAGGCGCGGGACGCCACCGCAGCAACCGCCCCTCACCGTCTCCTCAGAGTCAGGCCGCGCCGGGGGGGCGGGGTGCCACCGACCCCGGCAAGGGCCATCGAACCCAACCAACCAACGGCAAAGAGCTCCGCCGCCACCCGCCTCGGCAGCCAATGGCGAGCGCTGGAGACGGAGCCCAGGGCGAGGACAGAGCGACTAACCAATGGTGGCACGGGACACCGAGCTCCACCAGCCAATAAGGAGAGGAGAGACCCGAGCCAAGTCCCCCTGGCCAATAGAACAAGAGAGGCTTCCTCGCGGAGCCCCTGCGCGGCCCAACCAATGGGCGAGCGGAGCGCTCAGGCAATGCGGACGCTTTTGCGAGGGGCGTGTCTAGGAGCTATCGGGGGACCAATCAGACAGCGTCCAGGAGAACTCTTTTCTCGAAGACTAACGTCGAGCTCGGCTCGGGCGGGGTGGAGGGAGTCGAGCTGAGCCGGAAATTGCCGAAGTCGCCAAGGGCCTGGCGGAAAGAGCCGAGTTTGTTCCGGAAAGTGGCGAAGCTGGGAGCTGGTCACCGTCAGCACTGATGCGATGGGAGAAGGCTGGATTGGACGGGAAGGAGGGGCAGCTCCGGGGTCACTGGTCTGTGGGTCCCTTGGCTCTGGGCGGTCCCTTGGCTGGGGTCACTGGTCTGGGGGGGTCCCTTGGCTCTGGGGTCACTACTTCCCCACCTCCACGTGCCCGCCCAGGTCAGATCCCCTAGCATGAAGGTTCTGGGTCCACTGAGGGTCTCTGTCCCATGCACGGTGCCCGCTCCCACGGGGGCCTTTGGCTCTGAGGTCAGTGGTCTGCAGGAGCTTGGGTCGTTTGAGGATCCTGCTCTCAAGACAGGTCCCATCGAGACAGCTTTGACTCAGGACTCTCTGTTCTGACATCCCTGAGGGCCCACATCCCTCCCCAGCACCAAGTTCTGCCCACACCTTCCTCCCCCAGGGGCTCACCCCCACTCAGCTCGCTGCTGGCAGGTGGTGACAACTACCTGGCTCTTTGTGCCCTGGGCTGGAGTGGAACCGGTGCTCCAGCACCCAAAAGCTCTGTCCCCTGGAGCCCATCACCCCTCCCCCAGGCATCTGGCCAGTCTGCCCTCTATAATCTTGCCACACAGGCCAGCCCCAGCCCCACAGGCCTCCCTTCTTCGAGATTCTCCTTCTTGCTCTTCTTGGGATCTATCCTGGTGTGTCTGGCCCTGGGGCTGTGTTGGCTAGTCAGTGCAGGGTTTTAATTTCCTTTATTTCCACCTGCAGCCTGATGCCGACACCTCCTGGGCATCCCTGGGATCGCAGCAATTTCAGATATGAATACAGCGCTCCCACAGCCAGCCTAATTGCGATAAATAAATTTGTTAGTCTTTAAAAGTGCCACAGGACTCCTTGTTTGTTTCAGTATTTATTTGTAGGACAAGCCCCTGAGATCAGCATTTGGTGCTGTACACACACTGGGTAAGAAACAATCTGCCCTTATCCGCCATGGAACTTTCCAAGCCAATCTGCAGCAGTCTCATTAGCAAAGTGAGAAGTCCTCAGGCCGTCATCCAGCCTCGTCAGAGGGCAGTCATCAGCGTGTGCTGTGTAACATTGCTGGTCTTTGGCCTCAGCTGCACGTGGGAGCGTCACTGGCCCTCAGCGTGACCTGTCGGAACAGTTCAGCGGGGCCCAATCGTAGCCAGGGACACGTGGTGGGGCCATTTAAATGTCTGCCCCCTGACATGCAAGCCATCGGGCTAGCCCTGAGCAGGGGGTGCTGTCAGCGGCCAGCCCCAGCATCATCTGCCCTGTCCTAAAGTAGGTGCAGTCTGAATGGACAGCAGACAAGGGGCAGGGAGGGAAAAGAAGAGTGAGTGACTTGCTCATGGAGCTCAGCGGCAGAACAAAGACCAGAACCCGTGTCCCGACTCCCAGGCCAGTGCTGCAGCCAGTAGACTATGGTCTGTCCTTCCAGACTCCCAAAGGAAACGCCCCTGCTTCATGGCATGCCAGGGCCTGAGCCAAGTCCAAGTGGACTAGCGCTTTTTGCCACTTTCGTTAGGGGCTGCAGCAGGAGCGTAGCTCTTCTGGGTTTCCCAGCCCTGGGTTCCTGAGGAGGCCCTATGGCTGCCCCTCTCCACGCCCAGAGCACTTTGAAAAAAGGTCACCTCAAAACCCACCTGGGGCTGGACTTGTTCCCCTTTTACAGACAGATCGACTGAGGCATGGAGAGGCAAAAGGTTGGTCCCATGTCACACAGCCAATAAGCTGCAGAGCTAGGAGTGTTGGTGGCCAGTCCCCTCCTCATAGGCAACGCTGCCACTCAGCAGGCCCCTTGCTCCCCCACTCAGTGCGGGAAGTACATTGCCAAACCTCTCTCTTGTCCTGTGCAACATGCCAGCCCAGCGGCCTGTCTGTCCCAGCCGCAATGGCAGAACTTAAAGGGACACTGTCACAAGACAAAACTCAAATCACATCTTCCAAATAAATGCACCCCCATGAGATCTCAGCAAGGGCTGCAATCATGGTGCAGGGGGTTCTTCTTTGCACCTGCCTCCCTGCTTTGCATTTCACTCAGCTAGAGACAGCAAAACCAGCCTGGTCAGTTTCACTTCCTGGCCTGCCTTTCCCCGAGCAGAGCTGGAGGCTGGGGTGGGGGGGGTGGGGGGGTGACGCTGGCACTTTCCAGAGACTTTCCCTGAGCAGAGCTGGAGGCTGGGGTGGGGTTGGGGGGTGATGCTGGCACTTTCCAAAGACTATGTTGCAAAGTGCTGGAAGGGACGTCGCACTTTGGCCTCCCCCGCAAAGGCTGCTGCCGGTCACGTGGGCTTGGGTTTCCTCGGCTGCACGAGGCTCTCGTAGGCGGCCTGCACCTCGATGAAACGTCTCTCAGCCTCTGCTACCTGGTGGCGGTTGTGATCCGGGTGCCAAAGCTTCACCAGTTCCCGGTAACTCTTGTGGATCTCCTCCATGGGGGCACCAACCTGGAGGCCCAAGACCTGCAGGGTTGACAGGAGAAATGACCCTCCTGGCCCAGCAGCAGGTCTCCAGACTCTGGGGTCTTTCCTCCAGGGAGTGGGAGGGAAGCTGGATCTGCATGCTGGACTGGACTGGAGGTTGGGCCTTGGGAGGGAACATGCAGGAGCTCCTGCTGCCTTTTTGGTCCCCATTAGCTCCCACTGGTTTCCATCCCCTCCTGTGAGCAGAACAGAGCCAGGGATGGATCGCAAGAACTCTGTCCCCATTTCCCTCATGCTCTGACCGTCAGACCCCCTCCTTTCCTCCCAGAGAACCCAGGGGTCCTGGCCCTCAGTCCCTTGCTCTAATCACTAGTCCTCACTCCCTCTTACCTCCCTTTTGTCCATGTTAATGCCAGTCCGCGCCCTCACGCTGTGACCCAATGTCCTTGTGGAGAGCCCCACTCCCCCGATCACCCCACGAGCCAGCAGCCCCCCTACCTTGTACGCCCGCTGCTGCTGCTCATTCTGGAAGCTCCGCACAAACTCATAGACCTCCTCCCACTCCTGGAAGGAGCTGAAACCAAAGCCCGCGCCCTCTGCCAGCAGCTGCCAAGTGTGGTAGGGCAGGAGGAGAAGCTGCTCCAGGGATGGAAAGAAGCTGAGCCAACCCAACACCGTGCTGATGGCGTCGGCCACGTAGCTGGCGGTGGCGGCCGTGTTGGAGAAGGCGCAGTAGGCCAGCGGGGCAGTGAAGGCCAGGTAGGCCAAGCCCAGGTGGTACAGCCGGGCGCTCAGCGTCTCACTGGTGGGCGGGCCGGCCTTGTAACGCCGGCACTGCTGGGCGGTCACGCTGGCCGTCAGGCTGATGGGCAGGATGGCCAGGGCACGGCCGTAGAAGAGCGGGGAGGTGAGGAAGGCCGCCACCAGCGTGTTCCTGAGATCCGAGGTCTGGTCGCCCACGCTGGACACCACGTGCACCCCCAGGCCCACGGCCAGTGGCAGGGTCAGCAGGTAGAAGCTAGGCAGGGCAGAGAGGCTGAGCAGCGCCACCAGCCCGAAGTAGATCCCCACCAGCAGCTGGCCAAAGAAGCGCAGGGGGCTGAGGGCCGGGGGCTCCGGGCTGGGGTGCTGCGGTGCCCAGGTGTCATTGGCCCGTGCCACCCAGCCAGGTAACTGCCAGAAGTCCCAGAGCCAACCCAATCCGAAGCCCCCGAGGGTGAGCATCCACAGCAGGGCATGGCTGTCCCGGCCCAGGTAGATGTGGTGGAGCCCGAGGGGGCCCCCCAGAGCCCAGAGGGCGTAGGTCACCAGGAGCCGCTTGGCCATCGTCGGAGTGGGGGGCTCACATGGACCCCAGCTCCGGGCTGGAGGAGCGGGGCATTATCCAGCTGCGATGCCCCCTGCTGGCTGCTGGGTGTATTGCAGGTCCCTAAAGAGGGGAGAGGTATGGATCATTGCACAGCATGCAAGGGACGGGAGCAAAAATCCCTGCTCTCCAGTAGAAAAGCGGCCCCCCTCTGCCTCTACAGGGGGTTCCTGGTTCCAGGGCAGAATGGGCCTGTGGCGCTGGGTCCTAGATGCCCTTCCTAACCTGACATATGGCCCTGCTTGCCCCTCCTCCCCAGCCCCTTAGTAGAGCAACACGAGATGGTCCCTGCCTTTCACCCGGGGATTCTCCATGCCTCTAGCATTTGCAATCACCAGACCATGTCCAGCAGCACCACACTGCTCCAGGGGCCTGGCTCTGGCCCGGGACTGGGGCCAGTGTAGGTGCCAAGCTGCCCGCGGCTCTGGATTCAGGGCCCAGTTGGGTCAGAGTGAGCTGGGAGGGGGTGGGACAGGACAAGGCCAGCAGAACAGGGACAAGTGAGCAGAATCCGCCCCCTCTCCCCCCAGAGCTGCCCTCCAGCTTGGATCACATCACGTACCTCTCTATACCTGCCCGCCCGGCCGCAGAGGCCCGCCCCAGACGCAGGCTACAGGGAGGGATGGGGGCTGGGCCACCAGGACTTTGCTCCCCTCCCTACGCCGGGTTAGACTTTGACCAGGTGCCGTGGAACTGGGGGAGGGTTGGATTCTGGCTGAACCAGCCGGCCAAAGGGCACCAGGTTTCCAGCCGCCTCTGCTGCCCGAGGAGGTTGCGGGGAGGGTCCCACGGTGGACAGAAGGTGGCTGTCGATGGAGCCCCTTGGAAATGTCTGATGGAGAAATAAGACAGACACAGAGACTCCTGACCCTCACTCCTCTCTCTCGGCTCCAGCTATCAAACCGACCCCAGTGCCTGGGCCATGGGGCCTGCGTGCCCCCTCTGCCCCACATGCCCAGCGCCCTCATTTGCTGTCAGATCTGGCTCAAAGCCCCAACTCCCATGAGGTTCATTTCTTCCCTGGGCCTGTCCTGGCTTAGTGCTAGGGCCACCAGCCCCCACGCTAAGAGCCGATCGAGGCAGCCAGAGACACCAACCCAGAGCTTCACTGGGGGCTGCACGGACACAGAGCGGGGAAGTGACACGGTTGGCAGCAGAGCCAGGAATGGATCCTCACATGTATCTCCAGCCCCAGTTCTCTGCCCTGCCCACCTGCTGGCAAGACAAGGTGGCTGGAGCTCAGCAGGCGGCATTTGGGAGTGGGTTGTGGCTACCCAACAGTACAGAGAGGATGGAGGACGGAAGCTGGAGCTAGCTAGTGGAGTGGGGCAGACAGACAGATGCTGCACAGCCCTGACAAAGCTGGAGCCTGGAGCAGGACAGATTTACCCAACCTGAGGCCTTCACTGCTGCGTCCCAATCCCTGCTGGCCTCCCTGGGATGCGGCCGCATTGAGAGATGGAAGGATTTGGGGAGGGGGACAGGCTTCTAGAGACAGGGTGGGAGCCTGTGATGGGTCAAACACTTCTCAGTCCCAGTGAATGGGGGACAGAGACCTCCTTGGGTAACGGGGGCCAAATGGCCCCTCCTACGGGCCCTGATCCTGTGAACACTAAGGATCTTCTAGTGGTGAGTGAGGGGGCAGACAGCTCCCACTGGCTGGGCTGGGAATCTCTGGGGAGTGCTCCCCGGCCAATCAATCCATCAGCCCCCTTTGGCCTTGGCAATTTATTAATCCCCTCCCAGCTCCCCCCTCATTATTGTGACCCATGGACAGCCACGTACCACCGATTTAACAGGGCCGCCTCACAGCCCATGTGAATTTCACGCTGACTCCCCCATCAAAATTAATAGCGCCATAAATGTCTCCCCCACCCCTTCCTGCTGTGCCCCCAGGGAGCTGGGCATCCCCCCTCCCCCACGCCAACCAGCATCATCGCCTTTATTTACCTAGATTAGCAGAAGCAGGCTGCCAATTTGCCCTAATTCATTATTAATCAGCCCAGGCTCCATCCTCCCCCGGCACTGTTGACTTAGCTGCCTCCCCCCCATCCAACGTGATGCATCCTTCACCCAGGGGGTGTTAAATTTTAATTACTTTAGCCCCTCCCCAGCCAACACTAGCTCAGAGGGGCGGAGTGGGTATTTGTGGCATGTCTTGATGCCCTGGACTGGAGTGCTCGCTCTGTGCCTCAGTTTCCCCAACTCTACAATGGGGCTATGTTACTGTTGGCTCCCACCCCACCTGGCCTCTTTGGTGCTCCCCCAGTGCCCCCCTTCAAACCAGCCTCCCCCAGGGAATTAGCTGGAGCACAGCTTGGCAGAGGAAGGGAAGCTGAGAGGCAGGGGGAGGTGAACGTTGTGCCCCCCCCTCCCATGGGGGCCTCTCTCTCACCCCAGCTCAACCCACTGCTAGAGAAGGACTTTTACCACTGGGGTGAGCAGGTGAGGAAGGTGCTGAAGAGCCATGGGGGGTGGAAGGGGCTGGCTGGAAAGGGTCAGATCGGGGCCTCAGTGGGAGAGATGAGGCAGCGGGTCCGGGTGAGGAAGATGGGACAGGGGGGGCCTGGAGTGGGGGAGGGAACAGAGGAGCTGGGGGATAACTAAAAGCAGCGGGGATTAGCTGGGACTCATGGCACAGCTGGCTCCCAGGCCCCCTGCCTCTCTCCCACAGCTGAATGGCAGGGCAATCCTGCCCAGCTGGTCACACCCCCCATGTAGGCAGCAGGATGTTCTTGGGATACCTGGGAAAGCAAAGGAGTGGATGTTCAGAAGACTTGGGGCAGGGGGGGGGGGGGGGGCGTGCTGCCAGGCAGGGGTCCTGGGCTACTCCCAGCTCAGGAAGCGCAGTGTAGTGGTTAGAGCAGGGTACCAGGAGTCAGAATCCTGAGCACCCAGCAGCTCCCCCCCGCCACACACACACATGCACAGAGCAAGGGAGAATGGCCCCAGCCCCCAAGCACCAGCATGGGCCCCGATCGCTGCAGAACCTGGCCCCACATTTTCGTTAGGGGTCATCCCTTGGGAGCATGGATGGGGATTACTGGCGGGGGAACTCTGGGGCAGGAGGTGCACAGGGATTACGGAAGGAGGAAGGGGGGGCCAGGGTAACCAGTCAGAGGGCGGATCTTTAAATCCTGGGAGCCCTGGTGTCTGTGTTTCTCTCTCTGTCTGTCCGTCAGGGCAGGAGTTTCTTGGCTGCCTGACAGGGCTGTGGATGCCAAGCAGCCTGCGCCCCCCCCCCCCCAACCAGCCTGTCTTATTCCATGACAGCCTCGTCTGCACCGCGAGTCCCACCGGGTAGCGCAGCCGAGAATCTTCCAGCACCGCAGCCGAACGCTTGGCTGGCTCCAAGCCTGGCCTCCTGGGGGGCTCCCAGGGAGCAGCCAAGGGTGGAGGCTGACGGAGCGCAGCCCAGCTGGGCCGGGGGAGCTCAAGCGAGGAGCCGTTCCCTCTGAACAGAACGGGGGGGAAATGGGGGGCATGAATTCTGTGCCTCAATCCTGACCCACAGCCCCAGCCCTGGCTTCCCTCATCCAGCCCGGCCAGAGCCCCTCAGTCCTGACCCACGCCCCCCAACAGCCCTGATGGTCTCACCCCCCCCCTGTAAGAGATTCTCCAGGCTGCGTCTGCGCGCTGACTCTGATCGATGGCTGGCGGGGGAGCAGGGGGGGTCTCCTGTGTCCCTATTGATTCTTTTAAGTATCTGGATTTAAAAATGTCAAATTTGCCGTTTCCATGCGGGCCCAGATCTGGCGGCTGAGAGTGAAGCACGCAGGGATCGATGGAGCTGTGCCCGGAATGAGAAAGGGCTGCTTGGACTGCATGAGTGCCTGCCCGCCCCCGGCACCCCCGCCCAGCAGGTTCCACACATGATGGGGGGGCCAAGAGGAGCGCAGGGAAAGGGGGGAGCCAGGCTCGGGGGGTTCTATTCTCCTTGGATACTAACTCAGTGACTGACAGACAGAGCCCCTCCGGGCCTCAGTTTCTCCATCTGTGAAAGGGGATTAATGACTGGGAGCTGCTTTTACTATGCCCTTGGCTGGAAGGTGGGAGTGTGTGTGCCGTGCACACGCCGGCCTCTGGCTGGCTGGGGAGGAGACGGGGCCTCTTGAGCTAGTAAAAGAGCTGCCTGCAGAGACAGCAGCCCTATGTGTAACTCCCCGTTCCCCTCCCAGAGCAGGGACAGAACCCAGGAGTCCTGGCTCCCAGCTCTAATCACTAGACCCTACTCCCTCTCAAAACAGGGGCAGAACCAGGCACCCTGGGTTTGCAGAAAAGGTGACCTGGATTCTGGTCCTAGATGATGTGCAGGGGGGAGCTGTGCCCCAAACCCTGGCACCTGCCTACCCCTGGAGCCAGCCTCTTGGGCAGGAGTCAATGCCCACTGTGGAGGGGCGACCCCATGCGCTGGGCTCCCTCACCTCGTGGCTCCCAGCGCCCTGAGAAAGAGGGCAAGCGTGGCTGGGTGTGTGGCTCCCTGACACGGAGAAGCTGCCATAATTGGAGCCATTGATCTGCCCCGGCCACCAGCTTTTAAGGCATTGATTTTTGGACGCTTCCTGCTAATTGAAGCATTTGTCACCGCCTCGTTCCACAGGGCCCGGCCCAAACAGAGCCTGGGGCCAGGCCAGGCCGGACACACACAGTGGGGGGAGCAGCCCTAAGCAGAGAATCGGAGTGGGGTGCAGGCTATGGAGCAGCCCTAGAAAGGGGGCCCCAGCCCCACAGACACGCGGCATGGGGGACCTGGCTTTGGGAGGGCTGGGAGCCAGGCTCCTGCGTTCTCCCCTTGGCTCTTCCCCGGACACATGCTGTGACCGTACAGAGTCACTTCCACCCCCCTGCGCCCACCCCCGTCCCTCTCTGCACGCCCGGCCCGGCTTCCAAGGCCCCATGGTCGCTCCTGGGGGCGCCTCCTGCCACTCTAGGGTGGGAGGTTGGGGCCAGCCCTGTCCCGGCCCCTGGGAGTTGTTCCATTATGGGGCCCACTTGTCTGTGCAAAGCAGGCTGTGCTCAGGGTCCTGCCATGCAGAGCAGGAGGCAGTGGACAGGGCAGGGGGCACAGAGCGGAGCAGGGAGGGCTGACCCATTGCAGGGGCACCGGGACCACGGGCACAGAGAGCCACCAACTCACACTGTGAGCCCTGCCTGTGATACAAAACCCTTCCCCCCAGTTCCAGCCCCTGTGCACACTGCAAGACCCCGAACGCTCCACACCTGCCTCCCCCTTCTACACACGTGCCCCCTCCTGCACGGGGCCAACAACCCAGGCACCTAGCACCATGCACGCAGCCTCCTGTCCCCCAACACACACCGAGCCAATGGCCAGAGCCACACGCGAGCACGGACTCACACGCACGTTGCGGTTCCAGGCTTATAAAAGGGCTGGTTAAAGGAATCCGGTGCCTAATTCTGAATGTCACGTCGGCTTGTCAGTTTGCTGGTAATTAATGCGAACTCTGGGGCTGCAGCCCCTCTGGAATCGTACATCACTGCCAAAGCTGGCGCTGTAAAGCAACCCTTTTACCCAAGTGCTGTTATTAGGGGAATTTTCTATGTATTAGCTGGTGATGCACATTAATACATTAAAAATGTCAGCGGTGGAGGCCAGCTAATTGTCTGATTTAAATGTCTATTTGTCAGCGTGCGGCTCAGGTGGGCATGAGGCGAATCTGCAATGAAGCCCGGAGCCTGTCACGGGGTGGGAAGAGGGGCTCACCGGCACGGGGGTGATCGATGGCACCGACACACAACCCAAAATGTTTGCTTTTGTTCTCAGCTGTCTGTGTGGCGGGAAAGGGAGAGACCGCTTGAGACGGGAGCTGTCAGCTGCTCGACACCCAGAAAGGGGGCACCAGAGGGAGCGGACAGGAGCTCTGGCTGTGGGGGGAGCCTGCGGCCGTTCCAGCCCTGGCCTCGCCCAGCTGAGGGTGCTGTGGGGCTCAGGGCAGAAGCGTGGACATCAGTAGAACACAACCACTGCGGGCTACTGTTCGGGGACAGGAGCATCCTGGGGCCACAGGGGGAAAGGAGCGACGTGGAAACATGATCCAGGGAAGGGCTGTGACCCTGGGTGCCTGTGCCCCGCTGGGACCCCAATCCATCTGCCCTGCTCTTTTGCTGCCCGCCTAATTGCCAGCAGGCCAGGATGGATTTCTCCGGCCGACATCCTCTGAATCCTTAATAAATGCTGCTTGTCCAGAGAATTAATTCAGGCCGCCCTGCAGATATCCATCTCGGCAGGCGCTGGCATGCCGGTGATATACGGCCGCGCTGCCATTTATTAGGAGAGGGGCCGGTGGATTTGGGAAATGACTAATTTGATAGGGTGAGGCACACAGAGCCTTTCCTAGGCCTGGAAACCCTGACTGGAAACCCCAGGGTGCAGAGGATTGGGGGTGTAGAGGGGAAGGGGAAAACATTGATCCCTTGGAACTGATCTCTCCTGTGCAAACAAGGGCGCAAAGGCCCCCCCTTGCAAAGATCAGAAGATGAGGTGCTGGGTTCCCACAATAAATCCTGGAGCCCAGGCTCCCCTGAACTAAAAGGAAAGAGCCTTTTTAAGGGCTGGCCAGACAGCCCCAGCAGCAGAACAAGGCCATCTCCCTGCACCATAAGCACCATAAGCACCATTCAAGCAGGTGCCACTCAGCTGTGTTTGGTCCCCAGGGCAAGGGGCCACTTGCTCCCGGGCCAGAGATCTGGCTTGAGGCCTGGCTGGTGGCAGGAATGAACTGTTGTTCAGGGGCGCAGGCAGGGATGGCTCTAATTGTTCGAGCCCGTGGGGCTGCAGGGCTCCCCACCTCTCCCTCAGCATTGCAATAGCCCCGTCTCACCCCACATTGGCCCCAGCCCCCTTCCCACTCACCAGCCCCCAGCATGATTCTCCAAAATCTGGCCGCTTGCCCAGGGCAAATCATTAACAGCCTTGCACCGTGGCGGCCCTGCTGTAAATGGCTGCACAGGGAGCTGGGGGGCTGCATGGTCTGCCGAGATGGGGAAACTGAGGCAGAGGCCACAGGGGCAGAGAGTGGAATGGAACCCCAGAGCCCTGAATCCCAGGTTGGGGCTTTCACCACCCCCAGGTGGCCCTGTGGGAGGATGTGGGGAGAATGAAGATGTCATTGTTTGCCGGGAGCTCAGGTGACACCAGGAGCCGCTCAGACCCATCTCAGCCGCAGCGCTGGGCGCTGGGACACCCAGCTGTGCTGATCCTCTGTGCTGCTCTGTGCCTGGCCCCTTCCGCGACCCATCAGGGCTAATTGCACCAGCCCGATTGCCCCCGTCTGTCTCCGAATCCAATATCTGTCCCCGCACCGAGCCTGCGGCAGGCAGCTGTCTGTCACTGGCGAGGCCCTTCAATATTTCATTAAGCAGAGGAGAGAGGTGACTGCGGGGGGAGGGGGGGGTGGAAATCTCCTCCCCCTCCCATGTGTGCTTCAGTGCTGACGGGCCAGTCGCTCGCCCCTGCTGTCTCATGCGTTGCCTGGCTGGCAGGCGACAGGTGTGGGAGCCCCACGTAACAGCTGGCTGTGCTGGGGGAGCCCTGCATCACTGGGCAGAAGGAGCAGACACCGGAACAAGGGGTACAGTCTGGGGGCTGGGAGCCAGCGAACCAGCCTGTGACCCTCCCCGCGATGGCACCACTGCACCCCACACCTCTAGGTCCAGCTCCCCTGCGGACAGTGCGATTCCCGGCCCAGGACGTGGGGGAAGGGCTCTGAACTAAACGGGGGGCAGGGGGCATTCACCTGAGCCCCAGGGACGCAGGAGCCACAGTGCTAAGCGCAGCATGGGGCGCAGGGGTTATATCAGTCTGGCCCTGGGGATTGAAGCGAGTTATGCCTGGACTGACGGGTAATGACGGACAGACAGCAGGCGCCATTCTGGGGAGCAGGGCCTGCACCTCGCCCGCAGCCCCAGGGCCGCTAAACGCACTTGCTGCCTTAGCTAGTCACCCTCTGCAGAGGGGAGGTTCCTGCAGTGCAGGGGCAGCTCCCTAATGGGAGAAGTGGGGCATAGCCTGTTCCCTGGAACAAAAAGAACCACTAAACCCAGGCAGGACAGCCAAGCCCCGTGCACAGGAATCTCTCTGGCTGCAGCAGGCAGGATCTCGTTCCTCAAGCCGCGGCTCAGCCAGCCCTTTGCCCCGTCGCTCTCAGCAGCCCAGTGTAACCGGCGTGAGCAGACTGTACAGGGGCGGCCTGACAGCTCTGGGACCTGCCTGCTCCTTGGAGCCCTTGATAAAGAGAAACCTCCCTGCACAAGGGCAGGGGAGCCAACATGGAGCCCCCGGCACAGCACAGATGCTGCTAATTACCCTGGGCACCACTGGGGAGCCCGGCTCCTGATCACCAATTAGGGGATGCGCGTTAATTGATGCCAAGAGGCCGAGGGGAGGCAGGAGCATGGCCTGCCTGTGTGCCAGGAGTGCCAGGGGGAGTCTTAGATGTGGGGTGCAAATGGGGCACTGGTGAAAACACATGGCAGAGGAGGTGGGGAGTGGGATGCACCATCAGGGGTCTCATGGAGCCAGTGGGTGAATATTTAGCCCTGTAGGGGCCGTGGGTGCAGAGACTGACAGGCTGTGCCCAGCCCATCCAGGCAGACCCCCGGGGCATCTACCTACACCTGGACAGTGCTGGGGGCTGGGGCAGGTCGGGATGTTTGCCCCTTTTGCTTGGCAATCAGCTGCCCTGGCATCTCTTCCAGCCGGGGTTCAACTGGTGGGCGAATCCCTCCCCAATTCTGGATGTTGGGCATGTGCGTGTGCTTACACTGCTAGGTGTGTCGTTCGTATGTGCACACAGCTGCCAGCATGCAGTGTTTGTACAAGGCCACGCGCACACACGTCTCGCACACTCACCGCCTTTCGGCCTCCTGGCTGTTTTCTGAGCCCCTAAAACTAGTTCAGCTTCAAGAGAAACAACTCAAGATCAGCCCCCTACGTAGCCCCCCAGTGCTGCCAGCACCCCACGTCCCCCAGTGTGAGGGCTGCATGGTTGGGTTTGTGATGTACACGCTGCTGGCAAAGCTGCCGTCCAGCCAGGCGTGACATTAACAGCTCCAGCGACGGCTCTATTACACTAACAAATCTCCGACTCCCTGCTCGCTCCGCGCCACGCTCCCGAATCCCCGACACTCAGGTCCATTTTCATTTCAATAAAGCCCCGGCTGCTCCCCCTTTTGGGCCTGCCTTTTCGCTCATGTTTCACCAAGCTCCCCCCCACCCAGCCCTGCGCCCCCCAACCCCCACCTCCCCTTTTATTAGCGCCGCTCAAGGACAATTTTCAGCCAATTTAGGCCACGGCCCAGCAGCGCTCCTTTATTGCGAACAAGCCCTGGATTAAATGGCGTGGCGGCCCGGGCGCAGCAGCCCATCTGTATTCATTTGCACAATTCTCCTTCCAAGTCCTCGCCAGCTGCCGCTGACATGCCAATTTGTCTCCGGCCCGACGCAGCAGAGTAATTGGGAGGGAATCGGTTAGGCTGGGCCCTGAGGAGTGCAAGGTTCTGACACTGACTCCCACCCCTAGGGGCTGGCACGGGGGGGCGTGGGGCCGGAGGTGCCGACTCCAAGCCGGCTGTCATCAGGAGGGACAGCACCAGAGGATATTCAGCAGCCCTGGCTGCATGAGTCGAGTTGGTGGATTCTCAGCCCTGAGACTGGTCCTGCCATCCACAGTCTCGGCAGAGAGACTAGAGAGTGGGCCAGGCGGATGCCCAGTGGCTGGGACAGGAAGGGGAGTCACGTGTCCCCGCACTGGGCTTTGGCTGGCAGCAGTGCAGGGTCCCTCGCTTTGGGAGAATGGGGCTCGCTCCATCCGTGGCCTGCCAGCCTAAGGCCCCTTCATGGCATGACAGGACACACGCCTCAGCCACACGGTCACAGCTCCAAATAAACCCAGCGCTGGCCGGGACACAGGAGAGCAACACAGCCACGCAAGGGACACGTGGCACCCAGGCACACGGGCGCCTCGTCCAGCTATTGGCAGATGGCCTGGCTGCTCCCCTGCCTGGCACTGGGCCGACATCTGCCCCCCACCCTGCTCAACTCGGGCTATTACAGGGCAGGGAGCGAATGTACCCGGTGCTTCGTGGGCACAGCCCCTCGAGGGGCCCACAGGCCTGCCCAGAAGCCTCTGTCTGAGCTGCCAGCACTCGCCCTGCCAGAGCCCAGCAGCACCAGGGACGATGGAGCTGGTGTCAGCAGTGAGCCCTGGGCCTGGGAGGAGACCCCCCCACCTCCAGAGATGATACTGCGCTGTGGGGGCCCAGCAAAGCCTCCCCCAGCCACGCTACCAGCCCACAGCTCTGACTGACTGCTGGCTGGCTGGCTGCCTCCTGGGGATGGAAAATCCAGGGCAACCCCTTGAGGGGACCCCACCCTAGCTCGCCACACCACTCCCCCCATGCACGATACAACACAGGGAAGGATCAGAGGCACAGGTCACATGCGTTCTGGAGGGAGCACACGCAAGGGACACGCGTGCTCAACCTGACACACAAGGAACCCACCTGTGCACGTTCTGTGCAGCATCCTTGTGCACCCTGTCCACGCCCCACTTCCTCCCCACCAGGCCCCTGGCAGCACCAGGGTTGGTGCATTACCAGTGATGAGACGTGACTGGGACACCCGGAGAAGGCAGGCTGCAGCTCGCCGGCCTAGGGACGGAATCGGCATCAGCTGTGCCAAGGTAATTGGAAGTGACTGATACAGTGGGGAGGCAAGTTTGGTTACTGGGAACACTGGAGTGGCTCTCTGGGTCCTTCCACGGCCTGTGCGACCCCCCCTCACACCCCGGTCTCCACAGCTGCGAGTCCGAGTCCGTGGGAGTGTTTTAGAGGGAGGATTATCGGGGGGAGGCAAAGCCAGAGGCCGGGGCGATGGGCACCTTAGACCTGGGGTAGCGAGCTCGCTGTGTCCGTGCAGCACCTGGGCCCTTCTCTCTGCTGAGCTTTCTAGGTGCTACCGTGATCCAGACGGATGGACAGACGGATGTTTCCAGGAGTACGGCTGCGGGCACACTGGGAACCCCAACCCTTGGCTGTTATGGAGGCGACGCGCCTGACCTGGCTACCAGTGTGGGGCAGGAAAGGGGACCTGTCCCCTGTCTGCGCCAGCCAAGTGCAGCTTCATGGTTGGGTGGCCAACACCTGGGGGGGGCAAATACACCCCTGTCCTCACTATGGACCTATCCTGCCCCAGGGTGAGAGCCGGCCCCAATGAAGGAGGGACAAGTGGCCCATCACATTGCAGGAGCAAGGGGTGATCCAGGCTCACACCTCTCTGGGCCCTTTTGTTGTGCTGGAGGGGGGCTGGGAGGGGGCAGGAGATTGCAGGTAGCTGGGGCAGCCAGAGGGGAGGAGAAGAGGGCCCCAGCTGAGAGGACTAGAGGCCTGGGGGGTGAAGGAGCACAGCTGTTCTGGAGGGGTGGGGAGAATGGGCTGGCTGGGATTTGCAGGGGGTGCCCCATTCACTCCCTGGCCGTCTCCCCGAAGCTGACATGGAGCCACCATCTCCAGAGCCTGCAGGGTCTGGGAACAGGCACACCAAGGGCTGTGCCCAGCCCTGTCGCCAGCCCAGATGTCTGCTCCTGATCCCTCCTCCTCGCCCTGGCCCCCCACCTGCTGCTGCTGCTGAACTCCTCGCCCAGGGAGGTGGCCAGCCCATGCCCAGCGCAGGGAGCGGGCACACACAGCTGAGCACAGCCACACCAATAGCCAGAGCAGGGGGCTGGAAGCCAGGAGGCCTTCTTCTTAGCCCTGCCCTGACTTGGTGCATCGCCCTGGCCGAGGTCCTGCCCCGAAATGGCCAGCGTGACCCAGGAGTTCTGGCTGCCAGCCTCCCCCTCCCCTCACAGAGCAGGGGTAGAACCCAGGAGTCCTGGCCCGCAGGCCAGCTCACATTCAGTGGACGCCGTACACTGGGTGGAGCCGCACAGCCTGGGGCAAGAGCCCTGGACAGCCTGGATCCTGCTCCCGGTCCAGGGGAGCTGGGCCAACCCCATGGTCCCAGCCCGGCTGCCCTGGACATCGGGTTAAGGGATGCCATGGGCTCCAGGCTGGGCCCCTTCCTCTCACAGCCACTCCCCACCCCTTGGCAAAGGGGGCAGCCACCATGGGGGGCAGAATTATTGCTCAATTCCTCTCCCATGGAGGATGAGTGGCCCTGGCAGGGTTCGAACCTGCAGCCCGGGCAGACTGAGGCCATTGGGAATTAACACTGCCCTGTCTGAGTGGCAGAGCCGAGTGCTCATTCGGTTAGAAATCAGCTGCTCAGTCCGGGGAGGGTCAGAACATTCAACGCGGGAATGAACCCCCACCCTGAGTGTGGGGGGCACCCCTGAGCCCCAGGCTGGTGAGCGAACGCTGGGCGAGTCACACCATCAATACAAATTCCAGTCAAGGTCTCTGGCGCTGTTCATCTTCCTCGGGGGGCGGGAGGGGGGGCTGCGAAGTGCTGGCTGGTGAATGCGTAATTGGCGGCCGGCTGCCCCTGGGGGGCCTGTGATGGATGGCTCAGAAGCACCAGTGCAAAGGTCGCTTTGTGAGTGATTCCCTCCATCCCAAATCTGTGCTCCCCCCCTTGCTAGGGAATGAGGGAAGTGCCTGGCCCCCTCCACTGGGCGGCTGGGATGTGGAAACTGGTGGGGAGGGGGGCTACATGAAAAGAGAGGCCTGTGACAGGAAGGGATGGAGCTGGCGGAGGAGGTGGGGAGATGTTAATGCTTCGTGAATTTATTCCTGCCCTCTGCCACATGTCCCGCGCAGGGGAAGGAGAAGCCACCAACTCTGTGCTATCATAGCCCCCTGGACACCCGTCAGGGTCGGGCACCCTGGATTTTCCTGCTGGGGACAGATGGCGGGGACCACAGAGACAGAGAGACGCCAGCTGCAAACTGCACCGGGATTTGGAGCCACAGAACCCCATGGCAGGGGAGGGTTGATGGTCTGGGGAGGGGAAGGTGCTACTTGAACACAAATAACTAATGACTCCCAGCTCCTCCGAGGGGGCCTTGCCCAGCTCCCCGGTAGTGCTGGCGATCGGGGTTCCTCTCCTAGGAGAGCCCAAGGCCTAAGCTTCACCTCCATACCCAGCATGTGGGGTCACCCTCTGAGCCAGAGCTCGGGGGCCCCACATGCCACACGCAGAGACCCAACAACCGTCCTTGCCCCAAAAGAGCCCACAGGCTAGAGCAGGCCAGACAGTGACTGCTGCATCATCTCCACTCTACAGAGAGGGAAACTGAGGCATAGGGCAAGTGCGCCTCCTGGAAATCTGACGCCAGGTGTGGGCACAATGCCCTTGAAATTCTGCCCCGACAGTGATGTGCCATGGTCGCCCGAGGAGTCTGGGGCCTAGCTAGGGCTTGAACCCAGCTCCTCTGAGTGCCAATCAAGCCCTGCATCAATGAGCAGATGCAATCAACTAGCGGGGTTACTTTCCTCTGTCTGAGCTTTGCAGGCTGGCACCGGGATAGCAAACTGAGACAGTGCCTTCCTTCCAGCGCTCTCAGGACACCTTGACTTTGCACCCACGAGGTCCCTGGGACCCCAACT
Organism: Pelusios castaneus; assembly: GCA_007922175.1. Lineage (NCBI taxonomy): Eukaryota > Metazoa > Chordata > Testudines > Pelomedusidae > Pelusios > Pelusios castaneus. The sequence goes on from ML685866.1 coordinate 5,079,311, forward strand.
CGACCAGGCCTCGCCTTGTCACAGGGCTGAGTGATGGGTTTTAGCACATCCGGAGAGGCAGGGATGAGCTGGGAGATTTCTCTCCCATCTGCACTTACCTATGTGATAGAAATTTCCAGAGGGGGAGCCGTGTTAGTCTGTAGTACAGCAAAAAACAATGAGAGTCCTGTGGCACCTTATAGATGAACAGATTTTCTTCGGCATAAGCTTTCGTGGACTATAGCCCACTTCGTCAGACGTGCATCTTCATCCGAAGAAAATCTGTTCGTCTATAAGGTGCCACAGGACTCTCGTTTTTTACCTATGTGATGAGTCTGCAAGTGGCCAGCCTGGGGAGCCCCCAGGTCTCCAGGCACCGCAATGGTTCGGCTGAGTTTGTGAGTGAAGTAGGCTTGGGGGGGCACCATCACCCCAGGTGGGTCTCAACTCCTCCACGTGCATTTTACCACCGGGCCACCCTGAGCCAGCGCTGTCTGGAACATGGCACCAACGGTCACGGGGGCCAGGAGAAAATGCTCTGCCAAGTTCCTAGGGCTTCGGGGGCCGAGATCGGCACCAGACGTACCTGCAGATGGCACTTCATGCCCAGTTCTGCATGTCACATGGCCTCAGATGCAAACCAGCCTCCACGGCTTTAGCTCATGACTGGGGCAGGACATGGGCCCCACAAGCACCCAACCCCACCCCGCAATGTAAACCCTACAACGGAGAGCTGGAAGGGGCCGCGAGAGATCCCAGAGACTGGCGCTGAGGTAGGGATTCTGCTCAAGGGGTTTGAGAACAGGCACTTCTTTACAATTGCCAGCCTCTATGGCAGTAGCCGTGAGCCAGGCCCCCACGTGCCGGGAGCCGTACAGACAGCATGAAAAGAATGTCTCGGCCCTGCAGAACTCACCAGCTCAGTAACAGACACCCTGGGATATGACCCTGCTCGGGCAGTAACACCCCAAGTCTCCTGATGGTACTTTTGTTCCTGAAAATCCCCAGCTGCTGGAGACCCAGGATTCAGGGAGACTCTAGCTCGCTTTCTGCAAACAGTGAAGCTCTTTGACGCAGCCTCACAGCTGCAGGGGAAGGCCAGGGACCACGACCCCCTGAGCAGACAGTGAAGAAAAGCAGTGCTTGGTATTTTTAAGCCAAACTCCTGGTTTTGGGGGGTCTGGATTATGCCGTTTTTGAGCGCTTGGGGTTGGTGGTGCGGCCGGGTTGGGCCAGGAGCCTTCACTCCCATTATAATGCAATTAAGTGATTGCCACAGAGCTCCACACGCAGACACGGCCATCCTGCCAATGCCCACCCAAAGGCTGCAGCCGAAGATGAACCAGCTATTTTATCCCCCACCTACGAAAGAACAAGTCACATATCATTTCCCTCCTGCTCCCTCCCCTCAGCCTGCACCCCCAGGGAGAACAATCAGAGACAGAGGCTGGCCACAGACAATGCACTTCTGGGTAGCGCTCAGATACTGTGGGGCACAAGAACAATCAACTTACCCCAGACGCATGCAGAGGTCACCTAGGACATGGGGCCAACCGGAACGTCCTCTGATCTGCAGCAGGTCCAGTGTCCAGGGGAGCAGATAGACCCCTCCAGGGCAGGGCAGAGACCGAGCGGTGGGTGTCTCTTTGCTTGTCCTGAGACAGCCCGAATCACACGTTAGAGTCCACCTCTCCTAAGTAAAGCCACCTCCCCACAATGCACTGCAGCTGATGGCATTGGTACCACATTCATGGCCAGTGGGTGACACATGCCCCATTCCTTTCCCAGCAGGGTGGAAAGGGGGCTGCTCTTGAGTCCCTTTTTATAGCCGGAGACCTTGCACAGCTGGCTGGACAGGGCCAAGGCAATGGATCCTGGGAGATGTAGTTTTCCTGTGTAGTGGGCGGGGCATGCATGGTGGGCGGGGTTAGGTCTTTACCTTGTATTTGACTTTTTGTCATCCCCTTGGGGTGGGTTCCAGCAGGGGCTTGGCTCTCCTTTTGGACACACTGGGGCATCTTGGGGCCGTGGGTCTGATTCTCTGCGCCATGCTCAGCGATTTCCACCAGGGCGCAGTGCATGAACAGCACTGCCATGCTCTTTGCCCTGGGGTCGACGACTGCAGAGAGCCAAGGAGAGTGGACGGGTGGGATCTCCCTCGCCACAGAGCTCTGTCTGTGGCTTCCCAAGGGGAAAAGAAACCACATGCAGAAAGTATGGGCTGGGCCGCAATCTGAGTTCCTCTGCTGTCAATCCAGAGTCACTCCAGGGCAGCGCTGCGGGAGGCTGGATTTCCTGAGAGCAAGATCCAGCCCGGAGCCCCAGCCACCAACAGCCGACTCTGGATTTCCCCCCCCCCGTTCAGCAGCCCACTCTCTCAGCCCTCCTCCCCTAGGCCCCTTTTTCTAGCCCTTCCCCTCAGATTTTCTTTTTCTCTGCTCTGGTTTTTCCTCCTTTTCTTTGTGGCTCTGACCTTCCTCTTCTCCTCTGCCTGTTTTTACTATCAATGTTCGCTCTCCTCCACTTCCTTCCTTCCCTCCTGCTGTTCCTCTCCCTGTCCCACCTCCTGGGGCCTGAGCCAGGCCCTTGCCCTGCACCTCACTGTGGGGAACTGCCTGCGAGGCTGTACCAGGCTCTGTCTCCCAGCTTGCTGTCTTAAAGTGGCTGAGCGTCCTTCCTGCACACATGGCCCCTGCTCCTCGGGATGAGGCCTGGGGCTCTGCGGCTGCATGGAAATACAAAGACGGTGGCTGGGGAAGACGGGCACAGGGATCCCTGAGGATACAGCATATGAATGGGAGCCAGGACACCTGTCCGGCCTAGCTCCAGGAGGGGAGTGGTCTCCAATGGTTAGAGCAGGGAGGGCTGGGAGCCAGGGTGCCTGTCCAGCCCAGCTGTGTGAGTGGGGATCTTAAGATTCCAGCAGGGGATAGGAATTGGGACTCCTGGGTTCTAGTCCTCCCTCTGTCTCACTGCGTGACTTTAGGCCAGTCACCTCTCTGAGCCTCAGTTTCCCCATCCATTGGATAAGCGCGGTGAACACTGCTGGGATAACTGGCTGGCATTCTCTGGCTTGTGCCATGCAGGAGGTCCGATGAGAAACCTGCTGGTCCTTTCAGGCCTGAACCACTTGTGACAGGCTGCCCCCACCTACATCCTATGGAGTGATCTGTCTCATTCATGTTCACCCGACAGTGTAACTGCGTATTACCTGGCGCAAAGAATGTCGTTTCAGGTGTTTCGAGAAAGCTTGTGACACACTGAACATTGCTGTTACGGTAGCGCGTTTCCTGCAATATCCTATATACGTACAGATAGGAAACTCTGCCAGCTCATGTCCCCAAATATGCGTCTCACGTGGCCTGGCTAGCTGCAGACAGACACGGAGCCATGTTTCCACAGCCACGAGAGGCATGGGTACAGGAGCAATGGACTGGCCTAAGCAGCTGGGGCACTTTGGCTCAAGTGGAAGGAATCACACGCACTGCCAGACCTAGCTGATCCCAGGGGGTGTCGAGTAAACTTATTAAAAGAAAGAGCCCCCCTTGTCCAAGGGCTCCCCCCTGGAATCAACCTTCAAAGCAGCATCGAAGACTAAGAACCCACCCACACCAAAGACAGCACAGCCAGCCTGTGCAGTGCGTTAAATCTAGACTGGGGCAGTGCTCTGAGCTTCGAATAAGGGTTATCTTTCATTTCATTGCCAGTAGGTCCTAGACTTCACGATCGTTGACTTTATATCGTTCTGACTTGGAATCCCTTCAGATCTTACTGTTGTCAGTAAACTTTGTTTTAACTAAAGCAGGGCGTGCGGCTTGGCTATGGGCAGAGACCGCACGGAGTGCAGAGCTGGGGTATATCAATGTCTTTGAGAAACTGATGGATAGGCGTACATGAGTTTGCAGTGGGCAGCATTGCAGTTCCCAGTTCCCAGTTCCCAGTTCCCAGTTCCCAGACAGCAGTTCCCAGGGTTGCAGCTGGGACTGGAGGTGTTTGCCAGGGGCCTATCCCATGAGTAGCTGGCCTGAGGGCTCCTCCACGGAGTGAGGGGCCATTTCCATGCAGGTGCCTGGGCGTGAGCTGACCCAGGATTAGGGGTTCACACAATCAAGTGGGGTAAATCAGGGCCCAGGAGTGGCGAATTAGAGTGGCACAGCTGCACACCAGCCCAGATTGCAGGAGGGGAACGTCCCACTCTCTGAACTGGTGTCCCAGCCTCCCCTGAGGCAGCAGAGCATGGGACTTTATTCAAGGCCTTGGACTGTCCTTGATGGAGGCAATGGTGGGATCCTAGCCCATAGCAGCCAGGCAGAGTTTCCTGTTTGTGGGATAAGCCTGGCAGCCTCCTCCCTTCATTGGCTTGGAGTCCCTAGTGCAGCAGCCCGGCAAATCCCTCCCCTGCCCCCCTTGGAAAGTGCCCCAAAGGCAGCCGCACAGGGATCGCCCTTTACTCGGGGGCACCCAGCTCCTGCCACGTCCCCGCGAGCCTGGTCGCTCCTGCTAATTAGCACACACTGCTCCACAGGGCTTTCCTTGCCCGGCTTGCTAATTAATTTGCTGTTGCTGCTCATTAGGATCAGCCCCTGGAATGGGCTGGGGCAGCAGGTCCTCTTGTGGCCTTTGGGCTAGGGAGACCACAGCTCTGGTGGCCCACAGAGCAAGTGCCCCAACCCCACCACCAAGAGCTGCTGAGGGGGGTGCATAGGGGGACAGACAGAAAGAACATCTGTCCAGGGGAGACAGGGTAGGCACAAGCCTGGAATATTTTCCTCTCCATGCCCGGGGAGGGGGTGAGGCAATGGGCCAGCCGCTGTCATTTGTTTCACAAACATTGTTTGAATTTTTTTTCAGCCTGCATTGATCCCGGTGCATAAAGCTCCCATAAATCTATCTAATATCCCGGCTGATTGATTATTGCCCTTTGGAAGGGGGCTGGCCAGGCCTACAAATTTCAAATTCTATGGAGAAATAACATGACCCATGGCAAATATTGGTGCTGCAGGTTGCTCCAGAGGGCTGAGCGCAGTCAAACAAGGGGCAGATGTATCAAGACAGACACACGCCCAGATACTAACACACACGGAGACGCACCCACCTACTAACAGAGTCACACACAGATACTAACACACAGGGAGAGAGACACACCCCTCTACATACTAACACACTCAGAGAGAGACGCACACACACCCACATGCTAACGGAGACACACACAAAGACTAACATGCACACATTTACACCAACACACTGACATATACACAAATTCACACACACACACAGATATATTAACCCACAGACACAGTCATCTGGACGCGCACTCGGAGACCCACTGACAATCACATTAACACACACACATAAATGCAAGACCCAAGAAGGTGGCCCATTTAAACCCCATTAAAAGTGATCGACTGTTTCCAGCAGGTCAGTGTAGGGAGCGGACAAAGAGACCGAATCCCCATAGAAAGTCAGCCCCATTTCCAGCTGTCTGATGCACTGAGAGGCGGCGGGTGTCAGGTAAGGTGGAGGTTGCCACCCTGGGGAACCAGGCGTCCGTTTGCACAATTTTCCTTTTTTCCTAATTGCTCGGAAAATGCAGATTTGACCCTCTCTGGAAGCTGCTTCTCCGAAATCAGCCCATCTCCCGGGAGGACTGAGGGCAGGAGCGACATTTTGCATAAAAGGAGCAAAGTCAGTAAAGATTCTAAAAGAGCAGCCATAAATCAGACCCCAAAGCACAAAATGTGCCCTGCTCCTCTGCTAAGATGAATGTGTGAGTCTGAGAACCAGGTGCTGGGCCCCCAGACAGGTAGCTATTGAGATGTATTGGAGCAGCCACATCCTGCTGGCAGGGCTGGCTCCGAGCGCTTCCTTCCTGGCTGGAAACACAGCCTAGAAATGAACGACCGTCCCCCGCATCGCAAGGGCGATAAAAGAAAAAGGAACCTATCCTGGAAAAGGGTTTGTGCCCTCAAACGAACAGCTGAAGTCACTAACGACGCACAAACGAACAGAGACAGGCAACACGCAGACTAACAGAGGCACACACGGCCTAGGGAGCCATTGCTGCTACACACATGCAAACACACACACAGGTGCACAGAGCAAGGTGAGTGTTAATCTTCAGGCACGGCCGAGTTTTTTTTTCCAGGACTCCGCAGCTGCCTGTAAAAGTGGGGGCGAGGGGAGGATTTTTGTCTTGGGGGCAGGGGAGCAGAATATGTATCAAGCTCTGAAAAGCAGGCTGTGACATTTCTAGTGTTAATACATCCAGATACTTAGCAATGGCCATGCCTCTAAGCGCCTTCCTAAACTAGCACAGAATGGATGTCTTGGCATTCAGCTAGAGAGAGCGCCTGGCTGAGTGTTGATACCCTGGTAGCCAAGTGTGACAGAGGGGTGGAGAGGTGAACAGCTGTCTCTCTCTACCCCTACCCGCCCCCCCAAATATATATACACTGCTACACAGGTGTAGCGCTCTCACGCGAGAGGTATGGAATTTTTGCATCCCCATAAACATATATTCGTATTGATCTTTGCGTCTCCCTCGGCCTATCTCTGGCATCGAAAAGAGATTCACAGGCACCTGGAACTAACACACAATTGTATATTTGTCTATTCAACATAGGCAGCAGCAGGGAGGCAGCAAAGCTAACAAATACATCTGCAAATACATGCACTGCAAGGAGTGTGCATCGTAAGTAGATGTACATGCACGTGTGCACACACATTTTGGCCGAGGTTTCCAGAAGGAGCTAGAGATTTCTGGGGGCTTTCATTCTGGGGTGCTGCCGTCGAGGCTGAGTAGCTCCTGCTCTGAAAACAGACCTCTTTCTGGTGTGTCAGGTCGGGCACCTGAAAATGAGCGTGGCTCACCAGTCATGTGTGAAAGTCACAGGTGGCTAGGTTAGCCCCCGAAGGCCCGGTTGCCATCAGGAGGTGTGGGTGCGCCTATTGCTCTTCAGTGAGAAAGTGACATCCTTGCTCAGCAATGGTGGAATTTCGGCTCTGCCAGCGACAGCTTCGTAGCAAAGGCTGAGCTGAGTTTTGCACTTTGCGGGGATCCATCCTGTGGTCCTGTAGCAACATGCACGTACCTCAGAGAACTTGCTCTGGATGAGCCTGAGCAAAAACCCAGGGATGGCGATGAAGGGAGCGTGGCCACGGGAGCCTGCACAGACATCCACACCCATCTGCTGGCTGGAGTTAGGCGTGTGTAGAAACACAAACCCACACCCACTTCTGTCTCCTATGCAGGTGTGTTAGTTTACACAGGCGTCCCTCTCTGTGTCCATCACGCTGGCTCTAGCGTCTTGCACGACTGAGCTATAGGATCTGGAGACGCTGCTCCCTGGCCGTGTGTGGGGGGAAGAGGGGGATGTAATTGATTAATTAATGACTGTGATGGCTTGCAGGCCCTGTAGCTGATCTGTCAGCTGTTAATCAGTCTCTGCAGACAGACGGGAGGCACCAAGGTAGAGAGGGGATGTTACAAACCCAGCATATAAAACACATCCTTAAACATGCCCAAAGCTGTGGGGGAGGGGGCTGAGTGGCAGGATTAGCAGCCCATGGTTGGGGGGGGGGGGGGGGGATAAATAGCAGGAACAGGATCCAGGATGACACAAGCACCCAGTGGGGCCAGGCAGAGCAGCACAGCAGGGTGGCCCATCCGCCGGTTCCACGACTTATAGGAAGAGACGTGATGTTTCCATGCGTGAGCTGCATCTCCCCACCAGCGGTGCTTGGGGACGATGCCCTCAGCCCCCTGGCCTCTTGCTCCTGCTAACGCACCGGGAGCCAGGCTGCTCTGGATGGGACGAGACGCTCCAGGGGCTCGTGCTGACCCGCGCCTCCATCGCGAGGCCTCAGAGGTCACTTGCTGGGCTGAGCTTGACTTCTGGCATCAGCCGCCCAGACCCGTCTCACTCTCTCCCAGCTGAGCACCAGGGAGTTCGGAGTGGGGGTGCCAGGCCCGCGAAGGGGTTGGGGGAGGACCCGTGGCTGGGAACCCTTCCCTCTGGCGGCTCGCTGCACAGAGATGATGCCCATATGATCTGGCACAGAGAGAAGCCTGGAGCTGCCACAGGCACCAGCTGGGTTCTCAAGAAGACACGAGGGGAAGACAAAATATAGATATATTTATCCACGCGCGCACACTCCTCCCAGCTCTCGCCGACCCCCCTGCTCCCGCTGCTGCTGCTGCTGTTGCGGCCAGTCAAGTGCGAGCAATCCGAAGTGTCTCCTGGAAAGGAGAGAGACTGAGTCTCTGCCGAGCGGAGCGCACGGCGGGGAGAGATCGGAAGGGGCAGAGAACACAGCGCCTCGCTCCCGGACAACTTGGAGAGAACTTTCTTGGCCCTCTGAGCCAAATCAACAAGTGAGGAGGCGCCCACGGAGAGGAGCGAGTCAGAGGGCACCCCAGGCCGTCTCTCCGGGCGCCAACGTTGGCTGTGCCCAAGGCACAGAGCCGGGACTGGTCGTCCTCTGCTGACTCCTAGGAGGGCTCAGGACCCCGCTCACCTTCCCGCCTCCAGGCTGCGTCTCTTGAGGAGCAGCCACCATTCCTTCCAAAAGCGAAGACGACTTCCTGGCCCTGGCTGCGTCCAGGCTGAGCCGCAGGAAGCGGGTGATCGGTGCGGCCATCGGGGTGGCCATGGTGCTGGTCCTGCTGGTGGCCATCCCGCTGCTGGTGCACAGCTCCAAGGCCACGGCGCACTACGAGATGCTGGGCAGCTGCCGCATGGTCTGCGACCCCTACACACCGCAGACCCACGGCGCAGCCTCCGCTGAAGCCAGCCAGGAGTTGGCCATCATCTCTCCACCCCCGTTCCTGCCAGGAGGCAAAGGGGACCAAGGGAGGAAAGGCAAGTCTGGAATCCGGGGGCCCCCAGGGCCGCCAGGGCCACCAGGGCTGCGTGGTCCACCTGGAGAGCCGGGCAGACCAGGGCCGCCAGGGCCGGCGGGGCCCGGGCCCGGGGGCTACGTTCCATCTTTCTACAGCCCCAAGATCGCCTTCTACGCTGGTCTGCGGAAGCCCCACGAGGGCTACGAGATCCTGCGCTTCGACGACGTGGTGACCAACGTGGGGAACTACTACGAACCTTCCAGCGGGAAATTCACCTGCCCCCTGCCCGGCATCTACTTCTTCACCTACCACGTGCTGATGCGCGGAGGTGACGGCACCAGCATGTGGGCCGACCTCATGAAGAACGGGCAGGTAGGAGAGCGCCTGCCCCACCCTGGGCCTGTGGCCTCCCCCTCACCTGCAACCCACCCCCCTCCCCACCGGCTCCGCCCAGCCAAGCTGCACTCCCTCTATCGCTCCGTTCACCCCACCTGCAACTCCCCCATGGGCTGCATCGCCAGACACCCCACCTGCAACTCCCCCATGGGCTGCGTCCCCAGACAC
>ML685866.1:5088705-5098716 GCA_007922175.1 Pelusios castaneus
CACCTGCAACTCCCCCATGGGCTGCGTCCCCAGACACCTCACCTGCAGGTCTCGGCTCCTGCCAGCCCAGTAGCTTTACCTGCAAAGCAGTTCTCCAGCTCCACCCTGCCAGTGGGCACATCTGCCCTGCCACCTGCGCCCAGCCAGGCCAGAGCTCCATGCGAGGGGTGGATTTGAAGCCGTGGGGAGGGGAAGGTCGACAGTGGGAAGGGACACTTAGATCCCTACAGACCAGTCCAAACAGGCATACAAAGTCCAGCCACTTCCAATGCGCACCAAGAGAAAGGACATGTTCACCCACACCTAGCCGGAAACGGTCTATTCATGGTGGCATTTCATTCTTCACACTAGTCGTCCTAACGTTTACTTACCGCAGGGCTCGCGTTTTAGTTACAGAAGGGTGCTGGCTGTGTTTGGGATTTTAATTAGTATAAGTAAATTTTGGGATGGATAGATAGATAGGATTTTTTTCTGAATGAAAAAAAAGGCTTAAAAAAGAATTTAATTGCAAACAAGATTAATTTAGTTGGGATCCACCACTTCAAGAAAAGTCCCTTTAGGCTTGTGATCCAGGGTTGGGTTCAGGATTAATCACCAACTCCTTACACCAGAAACCTCAAATCAGGGGCCAACCGGTTTGTCTGCGTTAATCCTAAAGATAAAATCCAGAGAACAAGAGGGTCCGGGAAAAGCAAACAATTCTATTCAACGCTAAGAATACATAGGGGCAGGGTTGGCCAGTCTTCTACGAAATGAAAGGAAATGTCAGAGTGTCTGGAATCCAAGAGGCATTTATTGTCGAGTTAGTCTTGGGCTGTTTTATTTGTAAAATACAGTGTTATGAGGTTCCCTGCTGTGGGGGCAGAGAGAACTTTATTTTAGCAATTGCTCGGGAAAAAATAGATTTCCCTCCTACCCCCACGGAAACAGTCATACATCAAAAAGAGCACAAAATAATATACACACCAGTCCAAGCAACGCACACATCCTCCTTCCAAACCTAGAGAGATGGGTTTGTAAAGTTTGATACAATCTGGGGTGTGTCATGTGGAAAAGTTGCTAATTGTTCTCATATTTGGAGAACTCGGGATAATGGAGATGGGTTTTCAAAATACATTCATGGTCCAACAAAAAAATAAAATAAGAGTAAGACAGCTGAATATTCATTGATCTTTCAAGAGGAGAGGTTGTAGAGAAGTAAGCAGTTGTCACATGTGTGCTATATATATTATAATATATATTACACATGTATGTTTGTGTATGTAATATATTGTAACATACCGAGGATGCATAGTGGAATTCATACATCCAGCGGTGAAATTTATGAAATACACAGCCAGTGTGTGTTTGTGTAAGTACTTCAGATGTGAATTGAATAGTATATAGACTATTAAAATGTTTCTTTGCACATTGTTTAGTATATTATAAACTCATACCTATTGTGGGTGTGTATAGATTATAGCTACATTTCAGTGTCTCTAATTAATATAAATACTTACAAAATATATAGGTAATAATATTTAATGGTCATCTATATACAGGACTATAAACAAACATTTTATGTACATATATACTGCATTGAACATATTATACATACCAAGTCTGTATGTATATCTGTAAAATAAATCTATGTACATATAATGTTTAGCAGTTTATATACATCTCAAAGTGTATCTGTCCCACTAATACAATTAGCCTTACTGTACTGTATGTTTACAACATGTGTGTTTATATATCGATATCGATATATATAGTCGATGAAGACAGACATTCACCATGCAGCTAGAAATATGCTCACAAAATTTCCTCTAAAACCCCCCTAAGTCTCCCGAATAGGGGGAATAAAAATCTGAGAATTTTCATCTCTGGAGAATCATTTTTCTTTTTCTCCCTTTCTCTTACATTCAGCTTTCAATAAACACATATTGAATCTTCTCATCACCTTACATGCTTTATTAGCATCCTCTGCGGAGCGGCAGGTGGGGCCGGGTGCTTTTCGAACCTCAGCCAAACCAAACAAAAATGTGCTGAGAAATATTGTTTCTTTCCTATTTGATTGGATTCATTTTCCAATGCCTAAAGACCCTCATAAGGGCAAGTGTTGAGATATTTAGTATCAGGTGACTATTTTATTTTATCTTTTTTAATAAAGAGAATAACTAGACGTTTGATCTAAAACGTAAGAGTTTAAACCACCAACCTGGACAACCTCCATTTATTAAAGATAAATAAGCCATTGATCTCCAACTTTAAATGCATCCTACTTATCCGCCCACCGGCTGCCTGAACTAATGAAACAGCACCTTGGGAGAAGCCGTCTGTTGTGTCTCTTGAGCGAATCAATATACATATTTACATTTGATCGCCAAGGATCTCAGCAAATGCTTTAGCTGGGGGATTAGCAGTGAAACCAAACCCCTCTGCTTTATATGCCAGCAAGTTATTTTTTAATATCACCGCTCACACCCTGAGGCCAGATCCTGACGCAGGGCCTCCTTCACTGGATGTGACCCTCTACCCCCAGGCCAGAATGGGGACATTTCGCACTCACGATGCTCTGGTGTAAAGATGGGCACCGGGCAACAGAGACTGAGCCCTGACGCTGATTACTCAATGTGGTTGAGCCTCTGCCCCACTTCTCTGGGGGTCATACAACACTTTCCCGCCCCTGTCTCTTTCCTGCGCACTGCAGGCTTTTCCTGCCCAATTTACCACCAGCGATGGCCGGACTTGGCTGTGCCATTGTCTCGCTTTCCGGCTGCCACCCAAACGGAGTCAGGTGTGAAAAGGTCCCATTCGGCTCACCATATCCCTGCCAATTCTCAGGCAACCCAAGTGCTGAAATGACACATCTGCCTGCCCGGCCAGGGATCCACTGCATCAGCCGCTGGCCTGGCCTGTAATAAATTAAAATCCTACCCTAGCAGCCTCATCTACGGTACAGAGACAGGACCAGGCTCTGGGTAGCTGGGGCCATTTTATTCCCAGGCAAGGAGGAAGGTCGTTATTTAAAAATCAGAGGTCCGCGCAGCTTTGATTGAAAACCGGTCCCCAAGTTTGGGCTGGGAGGTGAATGGCAACTGTGGGCCTCTAACGGGAGCATTTCCACTTTCTGACCCTCTCCGCTCTCCCTCTGCGTCCAAACAGCCGACTCGGCTCTTTACGAAATAATAAATGTGGGGAGGGCTAGAAAGGGACAGCACCGCCAGGGACATCGGCTCACTGCCTAGTCCCCGAGGAGCAATTTGCAGTCAATTTGTCAGTGGTTTGTTTGGCTTTTTAATTTTATTTTTAATACCAAAACACCCTCCTGTCAAATGAGATCAGACAGGAGCCGTCCCTTCTCTCCCTCCCCCTCCAGCGACCCCTTCCCGGTCTAATGACGCCTGCTTTGCTTTTTATTTACGGAGTGTCTTTTTCCAGGGAATTAAAACCTCAGGGCTGTTTATGTCCTGCTGGCAAGTCAGCGCCCAGCGGCTGTTGTAGATCCACCCTCAGGCAGCAGGATTCAGGCGCTGACGGACAATAAAACCTTTTTATCCATTGCCCTCCACCACTGCCCCCGCCCTGCTCCACAGCGCACAGGATCAGACCCAGTGAGACCAGGGGATCTTGCCAGCTGGCATTCTTCTCACCCCCCCTCCACCAGCAAGCCACAAACCCCATCTGCCTGTCGTGCCAGGAGAGCCTCGGTCCTTCCAATCTGCCCCCTCACGGCGCCCACCATTTTCAGCATGCCATGTGCAGGTGGGCAGCGTGCCCAGGAGTGGAGCCAGGGTGTTTGGAGGCAATCGCCCCATGCTAGGAATGGGGAGGTCACTAGCCGCACGCACACAGCGGGGAGGCTAGTGCAAGGGTGGCTGGAGAGGCCACCTTGGGCAGGGCTAGGTTTGGAGAAGGAAGCTGGGCCTGGGGGTGTCCAGAAGTGATCCCCAGTGGGCCAGACAGGCCGTCCCGTCCTGAGTGGAGCAGGCTATGCCCCAAATCCCCAGGGGCAGTTCGGATGAGTGAGATTTCCGAACACTTAGAAGCCAGCCCTGAGAGTCTGCGTCGCGGCGGGCAGCAGGACACGGAGCCATCTGCCCCCTGGGCACCAGCTCCCACCTGGTCCCTCGGTCTGCCAGGCATGGAGACAAGTTTGCTGGGCCTCAGCCTCGTTCCTGGAAAGGGAGACAGCTGCCCGGGCTGGGGCTAATTGGCCAAGGATTAAATGGGCTGTGGAGAGTGGAGCCGGTCTCCTGAGGTCAGGGGCTCTGGCTGCAGGCTGGCTGTCGCACATCAGGCTCGGCGGCTGTCAATCAAGCTTGATCCGCCAGCATGGAACAGAAGGCTCAGCCGGCAGCAAAGCCCTTCGGGCCTGCCACAGGCCCTCAGCATGACCCCAGGAGGTCGGGGTCTCGCTCCCCACAGCCCACGCCCTCCTCCTGCCCCAGAGGGACCTGCCCTCCGAAGCCAGAGGTTGCCGCACACCTTCCAAGTAGCACTGAACAGAGACCAGCTCACAAAGGCAGTGCGTGGCTTTGTCCCTAATTTTCTGAAGGAGCCCGAGCGGCGTGCGTGACTGGTCTAAGGCTGTACATTGAGCCCCGGATGGTCCTTGCTCCCCCCAGCTCTAACCACTAGCCTGCGCTCCCCACAGCGCCTCTGGGAGACAGCAAAGGTCATGTGTGCCGAGCGGTGTTTAGGTTATTTGGAATCAGCTGGACGAGACCTTTGTGGGGCCTGAGTACCCTCCGTCCTCTGCCAGCTCACACCTTTGTCTGACACATCTGGTGCCAGCTGCGGCTGGCTCTGCTCCACTCTGGCCAGTCTGCTTAGATCAGGGCCCTGCAATAAAGGAAAGATTCTTCTGCTTGTGCAGAATACATAGTGCTATTATAGATCCCCCCGCCCACTGGCTTCTGCCTGTAATTGAACTCTGCCCCAGGAGCACTTTGGATCCACATTCGTCACCCAGGGTAGGTGAGAAAACGCTAGAGGAATTAGTCAGTTCATCAACTGACAGCAATTCCGCTCCACTGCTCTCCAGAGGAGTTTTAAAAGTACACATCCATTCCCCCACCGCACACTGTCAGAAACACCTCTACCTCGGGCTGTGATCCGTCAGAGCTGCCAGCCTCAGCCGGCTCCCTGACCGGACAGCAGACGGGCGAGGGAAAGCCGGGAGTGTCAACGGGAGGCACATGTGCCTGTGTCTCACTACGAGCTATTGCAACAGTAAGCCAGGCCGCCACCAACACCCCTGACCATCCCATTCTGCCTCCCTAAAATCCCTTCGGAAGTTACAAGGGGATGCAGCATCCATGTGCACAGGCTGTCCTAAACCATCGGGTATCCTGAAAGAGCAGCAGTGCTCCACCCCAAAGGTGGATGCATCTCAGTGCTGGAAGCGTTCCCTCGGCAGCGTTGGTTTGCTGTTAAAGGCTGCTATGCCCCACCCTAGAAGCAGCCGTATTTCTGGCTGAACTTTGCATATCCATCCATCTCTGCAAAGTGCTAGGGGGTAAACGGAGACACAGTTATTGGCCGCACCAGCTCTCTGTACAAACAAGGTGGTGAGCTGGTGAAAAGGAAAAACCAGTGGCTTTATTTACATTCAAAGTCACCTGTTCCAGCCCGCGGCCTCAGCAAACAGCAAACGGCTGTCACATTCCACAGCAGGCTAGAATGAGGCAAAATTTCCCGGCCAGTCGTTTATTCCCAGAGAAATGCAATTCTGTGATGAATGCAGCCAACACCTCTGCCCCTCAGCGAAGGGTTTCTAGAAAGTCAGTCTGGTTTTCACTGGGACATTTCCAAACAAACGTTTGCACTTTTTCTTTCAAAAGCCCCATAGTATTTTGAAGGGTAGCTGGCTTTCACTAAAAGTAAAAAAGGTTAAAACCCACCAAACACACCCCTGAAAACGAAACATTTTCAGCGTGAAGTGAATTTCTTGCCATCGAACCAAAATACTCAGCTATTCCCCCACTTCTCCCTGGGGCCTTGGCCGAGGATTTCGTGGGTCGGGCTCAGTGTTAACAGCTGATAGTGTTGCCAGCCGGGTGCGAAATGTGCCCTGTTCAGCGTGACTGTCAGGCTGTGTGTGTGAGCTGCAGCTCCGTATCGGGGCGCAGTGTGTGCATTGTTATTCTCAGGGGGGCCTGCAGGAGCTGGCCTTGCCGCTGGCTGTTGCTGGTGGAGCTGCAGCGGAGGAACCCACCGGCGTGCTAGAGAAATCCCAGCTAAACGCCAAGAAATCAATCCCTTCCCTTCCCTTCTGTTTTAATTTGGCGGGGTCAGTGGTGTCAGCAGCCGGCTGTTAATCTCTCCGCTTCGCAGGAAACGCGCCGTGATGCTTGGATGGGCCCCGGTTCTTTTATTTCCAATTCTTCAGGGTCCGGGGGAACAAAGCCCCCAGCGTTGGGGGCTGCAGGGCGCTTCAGTGAATTTCACGCTGGGGCCTGGTTGACCGACCCAGCAACTAACCTCCAACTGAGCCAGGACAGCGGCAGGGTGAATTGGCCACCTGTCTTGTCCTGCTCGGGGGCCCGACAGTGGGACAGGAGATCAGCTCTGCCACCGCTGGGCAGGTCTCCTTGAGCAGGTCATTTCCTGCTCTCTGCCTCAGTTTCCCCCAATGGCAAAGTGGGGGGCATGCTGATCTCCCTGCTGGGAGCCCCTGTGAGGCTACGGTACTGGATGTTGATCAAAGGCCAGGCCCCTACCCAAGCAGTGGAGCCACATCTGGGAGTTTTCTCCCCCCACCATGCAGCATTCGAACAGGTGGCCTGTGGCAATTTCCCCCGGCCACCACCGCTTGGGTGGGACCAGTGAGATATGGAGGCGGGCGAGGGGAGGAATAGAGACGGATTGAGAGAATGGGACCTGAATCCCCTCCCCGAAGCCCTGGCCCGCGCAGGGGGAGGCCGCCCTCCATTTACAACCCTGCCGTAAGCCATCTGCTGGTAGTTTGATCCCTTTCGCGGAGCTTTATCCCCGCCCTGGTAGCACGAGCTATGGAGACAGCTTTGTCCCCTTGTCAAAGATTTTCTAGCAGGGGCTCAGGGGATGCCAGGACAGCTGAACCAAGGAGGCTGGCTTTGGGGGCAGGGAAACACTGGGGAGTGGGTGCCCAGGACCCACTGCCCACACAGGTTGGCTGCCGGGGGCCAGAGCCTGCTGCTCAGTCAGCCTGAGGACTGACCCCTGTGCTGGGCAGCGTTGGGTGCCCTCCCTGTTGGCTGTCCCTGAGTGAATCCCTGGGGAAAGGGAAACTTCTGCCCACCCAAAGGAGCCAGTTCTCCAGGCAGCTCCATTGTGGCAGGAGACCAGAGAGCACAGTGCGGAGAGAGATGGGGGAACACCAGCAGCTGCCAATATCTGAAACAGGCTCACAGCCACCCATTCAAGAGCACTCCAGAGCCAGCCCCTTACGGTGCCACACAGCGATGAACACCATTGGTTGGGGAAGAGCCAACATGGATTTCGTTAAGGGAAATCACGCCTCACCAATCTACTAGAATTCTTTGAGGCCTGTCAACAAGCGTGTGGCCAACAGGGATCCAGTGGATACTGTATACTCAGATCGTCAAAAAGCCTTTTGAGGTCCCTCACCAAAGGCTCTTAAGCAAAGTAAGGGATAAGAGGGAAAGTTCTCTCATGGATAGGTAGGGGTTAAAGGTAAAAACAAACAAGGAGCCCTGGGGCACTTTTAAAGACTAACAAGTTTATTTATCACATGAGCTTTCGGGAGAGAAAATCCCACTTTGTCAGATGCTTTGAAGATGGGGAATTTACAGAATGGGAGGAAAATAATTTTTGTATTTTATTTATTTATTTTATGATTTATTTATTTATTGTATTATTATTTATTTTCCTCCCATTCTGTAAGTTCCCCATCTTCAAAGCATCTGACAAAGTGGGCGACAAATAAATGTGTTAGTCTTTAAAAGTGACACCAGACTGCTTGTTTGTTTTGCTGAACTAGAGGGACTCGGTTCCGCTTTGGAACTGGTTAAAGATAGGAAACCAAGGGTGGGAAGAAATGGTCAGTTTTCAGAATAGAGAGAGGTGAATAGTGGCTTCCCCCAGGGGTCTGTACTGGGACTGGTGCTGTTCATCATATTAATAATGATCTAGAAAAAGGAAACAGTGAGGTGGAAAAATTTGCAGCTGATACAGAAGTAAGCACGTTTGCTGCGTCCCAAGTTGACTGTGAAGAGTTCCAAGAGGGTCTCACAAAACTGGGTGACTGGGCAACAAAATGGCGGCTGCAATTCATTGCTGAGAAATGCAAAGTAATGCACATTGTCAAAGAGAATCCCAGCTCTACCTGCAAAATGCTGGGGTCTAAATTAGCTGCTGCCACTCCAGAAAGAGATCTCGAGGTCACTGTGGCTAGTTCGCTGAAAACAGCCACTCGGTGCACGGCAGCTGTCAGAAAAACCAGCAGAAAGTTGGCAATCATTAGGAACGGGACAGATAATAAGACAGAAAATCTCTTTAGAAATCCATGGTATGCCCACCTCTCGAATACTGTCTGCAGATTTGGTCAAAGATATACTGGGATTGGAAAAGGTACAGAAAAGGGTAACTAAAATGAGTAGAGGCGTGAAAAAGCTTCCATGTGAGGAGAGATTAATAAGGCTCAGACTTTTCATCCTGGAAAAGAGACAAGTAAAGGGGGATATGAGAGAGGTCTGTACAATCAGGACTGGCTGGAGAAAGTAAATAAGAACGTGTTACTGACGCCTCATAACACAAGAACTAGGGGCCAGCCAATACAATGAATAGGGAGCAGGTTTAACGCAAACCAAAGGAAGTATTTCTGCACACGGCTCACAGTCAGTCTGTGGAACTCCTTGCTGGAGGATGCTGTGAAGATCAAGCTTGTAACAGGGTTCAAGAAAGAACTAGTTAAGTTCCTGGTGAACAGGTCCGTCGATGGCTATTATCCAGGACTGGCAGGGGTGGCTGTTTGCCAGCGGCTGGGAATGGGCAATGGGATGGATCACTACATAATTCCCTGTTCTGGTCATTCCCCCTGAAGCACATGGCCTTGGCCCTGTCTGAAGGCGGGATGCTAGACTAGATGGACCTGGGTCTGACCTTGGCCCTTCCTATGTGAGAGGGACAGGAGCTCCCGGAAGTCAGTTCCCTTTGCTCAGAGGCCACTGCTGGCTCTGGGATGCCTGGGTCTAAAGTGACCATCACCGTGGACTCCCTCCGACTTCCTGCCCCTCACCGGCTGGCACCCGTCAGTTTCACTCTCTACAGCTTATCGGTGTCATGGCAGCACCGGGTGTGTGTGTTTGGGGGTCACAAAGAAACAAGCTCCACCGGGCCACATCCTGCTAGCCCCTGAGCACAGAGCCAAAGGGAGTTAGGCGCCTAAGGAGCTTAGAGGATCAGGGCCCTGCTCGTTAGCAAGCTTGCCCATCTACCCCGAGCCAGCAGGTTTGGGACCCTTTACACGCTCAGCCCTTGCCCTACACAGATTATGTTCAGTTTTGTTTCCCAGGCTGCGCTCCACGTAAGAGGGACAGGACTGTGAGCTGTGCTCCCGGCAGCCATTAATAATGAAAAGACGAGGAAGATCAAACACAATTATCAACAGCCCTTCATTATATTTCCCATTAATATCTAATGGGAAGGGTGACCACTGACCCCTGAAATCCCTTTCTCAACAAAAAGTGAACAGAAAACGAACCCCGCCCTGACAGCCCCGTTTGACTCGAGCTGTGTCGGCCCAGGGGAGGTCCCCGCTATATCTTTTGGCTGAGCGGAGCCAGCCCCGGCCGACCGGCTGCCCACCGCCTTTCTTCCAGGGGCGATTGGAAGAGGAACCGTGGTTCCCACTGGCCGGCAGAGCCTGGGGCCCTTTCCCGAGCACAGAGCACAGGAGAAAGGGGGGGACACAGCTGGGGTACAGGAGAAAGGGGGGCACAGCCGGGGTGCAGGAGAAAGGGGGGGCACAGCCGGGGTGCAGGAGAAAGGGGGACACAGCTGGGGTGCAGGAGAAAGGGGGGG
>ML685866.1:5098726-5109192 GCA_007922175.1 Pelusios castaneus
GGGGGGGCACAGCCGGGGTGCAGGAGAAAGGGGGGCAGGCTGACATCACAGGAGGGGAAGGGGAAACAGCAGCTCTGAGCGGCTGGGCTCTTTCCAGCCTGCCCCCCCACCTCCCAAGCTCCTCTTGGCATCGGGGGCGAGAGGGAAGGCAGCCAGTGAGATGGGGGTCCTGTGCCCCACAGTGGAGCTTCCCGGGGGGCTGCAGCCTGGGATGGACAGGCCCGCAGGGGCTTGGCGGGAGGGCGCTGTCTGACACCCGGTCTCTCCCCAGGTGCGGGCCAGCGCCATCGCCCAGGATGCCGACCAGAACTACGACTACGCGAGTAACAGCGTCATCCTGCACCTGGATGTGGGGGACGAGGTCTTCGTCAAGCTGGACGGGGGGAAGGTGCACGGGGGCAACACCAACAAATACAGCACCTTCTCCGGCTTCCTCGTCTACCCGGACTGAGCCTGGGACCGGCCCGGCTCCGAGGGAAACGGGGGCTGTGGGCTGCTGAGGCAGGGAGGGGGCAGCTGGGATCGGGGGGGGGACAGGGTGTCTGCTCTGGGACCCCAGACATTACCAGCCCTGGGCAGGAGGGGCTGCTCGTGGTGGCCTGGAGGGGGGGGGCAGAAATCAGGCTGCCTTGGGGCTCAGCCCCCCATCGGGTGGGGAAAGGCGCTAACGACCTCCTGGTAACTGGGGGGGGATGTCTCCACCCTTCAAACTGGACCCTCCCCCCACAGAGGAATCAAGGGTAAAGGGGCCGGGTGGGGCCCGAAGGGGGGATCCTGGGAAGGGAGGGGTCAGGAACAGATGGGGGGCTGCAGTTCAGAAGGGGCTTGTCTTTCCCAGCCCTGAGGCCCTGACCCCCAACCTATCCCCTAAGGGATGGCTGCGGGGCAGCCCCCCATCTTCCTGGGGCCTCCCAAACTCAAATGATTGACCCTCCAGGGGGGCTTTCCCAGCCAGCCTGCCCTTCTCCCCAGGCTGGAGGCAGGAGGGGACCAGGTGGAAACAGCTCCAGATCCCTAACACGTCTGGCCCCCTCCTCTGCTCAGATCACGACCCACCCCCAGGGGCAGGAAAGATGCCCACTTGTCTCCCGGCACCAGTGTATTAACTGGGCCCCCAGTTCCTCCCAGACCTCCTTGTGCAGAGGCCCCCCACCCCCTAAGGGGGAAGAAGCTTTCTACCCCTCTTGTCTCCTTGCCCCCGATTGTTCTCTGCCACCACCTGCTGCCGCACAAGTCTCCTGCATGAAGGGTTGTGGGGCGGCCCTAGATATTGCTATATATAGACTCCGGGTGCGGGAGGGTGGGGGAATGCCCAAGGGCTCGTCTGTCATCATCCTGGTCCATTGGTGGCCAATACACACTTGTCTCTATAGAATCTCACCACTGTCCCCTGCTGGAGGCCATGAGAGCTGCTCAAGCACCCATCATAGACCCCCTATGGCAAAAGGCCAATGGAGAGTCCCCCGCCAAGCCAGACTTTGGGAGCCGAGTCCCACGGGCAATGCCCAGCAAGGCCAGGAGTTGCTGTAATAGAGAGATGGGAGTGACTGCTGCACTGGGCGTCCCTCTGCAGCTCTTTCCTGCCAGGGAACCAGGGGGTTTGCTCTTTCCACCCCGTAGGGACGTCAGGGTGTGTCGGTGTCACGTGGGTGCCTTTGCATGAGGAGGCAGGCCCCATCTGAGCAAGCACATGTGGACATGCACAGGGGGCATAGTTCTGCAAATGTGCATGCACTTTTGTGTGTTTGCATGTGTGTGCACATGCACAGGGTGTTCTCCAGGTCATCCTCCTCTCTCCAGCTCATTCCCCTTCCCCGTCTCTCTAGCTTTCCTCTCCCTCTTCCTGCCCCCTGGCCTGTCTTCCACCCTGAGGACACCCCCTGCTGGAAACTCCATCCCACCTTTGCACACCTGCCTGGCTGCAGCTCAGCCGTTACACACAGACGACACGCCTATCCCTGCATGCCAGCCCCGAGTTGGGACGAGCCTACCACCCAGATTGGCACAGCCCAGAGCGGCCGCTGGAGCACTTCGCTGCGGTTAACCCCGCTGGGCACCAGGGGCCCCTCGAAATGTGTCACCAACCGTCAGGCTGTGTTTGATCATCCATTAAAACACTCTGGTTTGGACTTGCACTTGGTGAGGATTTATCTGCCACATCACAAGAATGCACGGAGCTCACGCCCCACCACTGACCTGCAGCCACCTCTGGGGTGAGGCACGGCAGCTGATTCACAGCCACTCTGCCAGGCTGCCTCTGAGTCGAGGCCAGGAAGAAAAGGAGAATCCATCTCCAGAGGGAATGTTAGCAAGGAGGAACGGGGGTTTCCTGAGCTGGGATGCTGGCCCCCACCCCACACTTGGGGCACACTTGACCACCACAGAAGGGCCCAGAGGACACAGGGAGCTCAGCAGGGTTTGGTGTGGGATGCTGCTCATTAACCCCTTCCCTGCTAATTAATTTCAGATGTACCACCACATTGCTGCACCTGGACCATAGCTCCTTGCATGGCTGCTGTCCACGTTTATGTCCCCTCCAGCCCTACAGAAGCTGCCTGGGCTCGAATCTCTTTCACTCCAGCCCCAGCTGGGCTTCTGGGTGCAGGGCCTGGGGGCCAACCTTCCTCTGACTGGCCCCTGAGGAGTCCTCACAAAGGAGCCACACATCTGCTGGGAAGGGCACATCCAAGGCACTCCTATGGGGAAGCCCACAGCACTGGGGTCCCACATCCTGGGCAGCTGTAAGAAAGCTTTTCCCAGCCTCATCTTCAGCCACTTTGCTTTGGCCAATTAGTGTTAATTAAGCCAACGGCTTCATGAACTGGTTTCACAAGTGTGAGGCTGCTGGGGGGTGGTAGTGGGAGAACAGTCACACAGCCCACGGCTCGCTCACTCAGGACTGAAATGCAGTCATTGCTGGGGGGGGGTTGGCAGCAAAGTACCAGCTGCGCTGAAGGGGGAGTGCACTGGCCCGTTTGAGTGGGGGGTGGTGTCTCTGGTGTTTTTCACAAGACCCCCGTCCAAGCCCCTAAGGCTGGATGAGGGGGCAGCCCTTGAGGACCAAGGGCTCCGTGCAGCCTTGATGTGGTGAGATGAGAATGCATGGGGGGAATTCAGGACATGGCCCCAGTTCTCTCCCCCCACTGTCTGATTCTTCCCCCTCCTTATCCAGGGACCCCAGCTTCCTGCGCTCACAGCCCCGCACCTCCACAGGTGTCTGCACCATGCCCCAGAGAGCCACGCCTGCCCCACCAGCCCATGATCAGCCTGCGTGCCCCCCCCATGGGTCCCATCCAGGCAGAGGCTCGCGGTGCACACGCCTGTGCTGGCAGATTAGCTCGCTGCTGATTGCGCACACAGGCCCGTCAGGCACACACGTCTCCCCCTGTCACAGCGCGTGGAGTGAGGCTCCCTGCCTGCTGTGCCAGTAATTGGCAGATCAGCGGAGCAACAGGGTCACGGCCCAGGCCTGCACAGCCCCTGCTGAGGTAGCAAACGGACAGTTCAGCCGTCTACCACGGCACACGTGGGGCTGGGGGGAGGCTGAGCTATTCCCCCTGCTGTCCTCTCTCCCGCTCCCCATCCACACACACACTCGCTGGTCCACATGCGAGCTGGACAGCAGGGTCGGGGCTGCAGCTGGCTCTGGGCAGCATCCATTCCACACAGCCCCCAGCACAGGAGGGATTGGTCGAGAACTGCAGTCCCTGGTGCCCCCCCTCCAGCTGCAACCATGCACTCACCCCCCTGCCCCCTCTATGGCCGGAGCTCTCTGCATCCTGCCTCCCTTCCTCGCAGGCCAGCCGCTGCCCCTATGCCCTCTCCTCTTGTAGGGTTCTGCCCACCCCCATTTCCCAGTGGTGGCACTGACTGGGTAGCACCCCACGTGTGACCAGGGCCTCCTGGGATACCTTCCTGGACGTGCAAAAATCAGGGCACGCTGCAAAACTGGGAGCCAAACTCCCCACCCACTGATGGGTGGTACTTAAACCAGTCTCCCTATCAGTCACAATCAGGCTTCTGGTTCCCCACACTGGGTACCAAGAAGTCTGTCCAAAATAGAAACAGCCCCTTCATTGCACTCCAGCTCCTCTGGCTCCCACCTAGCCGCACGGTCCCTTAAACATATAGGTTCTCCTGACCCCAAAGGGCCAGCCACAGCACACAGAATATAGGTTTGGATCTTACCCAAAATACCACACTGGTAGCCAATCCTTTAGCAACTACAACTAAAGGTTTAATATAAGAAGAAAAGAAGCAAAATATGAGAGATGTTAAAGGGTCAAAGCAAATCACATACATACAAATGATTTAAAGTTCATGAAAAGCAGTTGCAGGCTTGTTCCTCTGGTAAACACCCAGCATCAGGGTGGGCCTCAATCCTTTGTTCAGTCTCAGAGGAATATTTCCAGGGATGGGTGTTGGCTGTAGACTGAGGACTTGAGAGCAAGATGGAGTTGGAGTTGCTGCCTTTTATCCCCTCTGGCCTTCTCCATGCTGTGTGCAGGTCTCTCCAATCCAACTGGAGCTGAGTCACATGTTCAAGTCCTAGTGGCTCAACAGGTTTTCTTCTTCGGCCCATTATACTGGGGAGCTTCCTTAATGGGCCATTAAGGAGACAATGGCCAGGTAGACATTCGGTCTGGGGAATTTTCCCAGCCTTACACAAGTTAAAATATAACAATCATATTCCTAACTTCTAATATGAATACAAATCCTACACAAACTATATAATCATTCCCCACAAATTATTACCTTTCTATTGACACCAAACATGGCATAATTCCTGTGGATTATAACAATAATATCATAAATGGCTCCCTAAATCCTGACAGCATCACACCCCCACCGTCAGAGTGATGCAGAAAGGGGTGTCACCTAGACACTGCTGAATGCATCACAAAAGGGTTAAACTTGGTTGTTTACCATTACAGCCATTTTAAATTCCAAAGATTTTACAACATACAAGCATTGGGTACATTTTTCATCCCTGGGTAACAAATAAATGACAAAAGTTAACATCAGCATTAACATTGACATCCAGTTAGCGCAAACGTGTTTACAATTCATTTTGTTAGGTCTTACACACAGATAGTTTGTCAGTGGGGCAGTTTGTTCAATGCCCTCTTGGATTTTTGAACACTTAACAGGTTGATTTTGGTTTATCTCCTTGGTCTTGGTAACATAGGACCTTAATTTGACTACATCCTTGGGGTTTGGATATTTCAGGGTGAACCCCATTCTCACATACACAGGATGAGATTTCCTTCCCTCTTTTGTCTTCCCTGGCCTCTTGAAACCTGGGCTCTGTAACTTGATCCATTGACTAGCTAGGTGTGCCTCCCATGCTAACAACTCTGAGTCTGGGCAGATCTCCCCACCCCAGTCAATCAGGTAAATTTCCTCAAGCCACACACTAGCTTGCTCAATAATGTCCAAACTTTCCATCATGGCCAATTCCAAGTTTGGAATCTGTCTCAAAGATGTACCAAATATCCAAACTAAGATCTCACAAACAGTGATCTCATGTTCTGTTCCCAAACTCTCTCTCCACATGGCCTTAGATCTATCTGAGTCTACCCAGAGACTCCAAGATATTTCCAAAGCACTCAGGGGTAAAAGCTAGTCTGCTTCCCTTTGCATGTCCAAGATATCAACTGCACAGCTGTCCTGCTCTATAGCTCGAGCTGTCCAATTACTCCTCTGACTCTGAGACATCATCTGTTCACTCACAAAGTTAGCCTCATGGAGACAGTCAGGTTTTAACATCACTGTCTCTCCAATATACTGACCAAGCACAGCCACTTTGCTACAGGGCTGTTTAAGCTTCCCAGTAATTCCCACTCCCTCTGGAAGCTTTTCCAAGGTATTTCTATTAGATCTTTCTAAAACCAAATCAGTGAACTCATCTACAGATGGAACACTCTGGCAGTCAGAATCTGAAACCAATCTCTCAACATCCAATCTGCTGGATGTCACTGCAGAAAGGGATTCATCCTGAGATAACCCAATCAGTTCACCTCCACACTCTCCTGTTGCAGCAGACTGCTGCTTGCAACAGCCATCAGGAGAACTTACTCCTTTGGGAGAAGTCTCCAGCATCAACTTCTTTTCCACAGAAATTCTGCCCTTTCCCTGACCAGAGAAAGGTTTCTGTAAAGAACTGTTTCCTTGAATATCAACAGACTCCTTCTGGGTCTCGGCTAAGTCTAGAACTAACTCTGAGACAATTGGCACCCCCCCAGTCAGCACAGACAAAGGCACATTCTGTCTGTCCCTCAGGTAGCAAACTGGAAACAAAACCTCCCCCAGCAGTTAAACCTCCACTCTCCACAGTCACACAGCTTGAAATCCCCTCCTCATTGCCCCAGCACACAGGGCTGTTCCCAGACAAACTTTTGGAGGTTGGGGTGGCTTCCTCCCTGGGCAAGTCATCACCCCCAGCATACACAGGCTCAGGAAAATGCCCTTCCTGAGTCTCAGTCGACACCAGAACCACCTCTGGCACAACAGACAACTCCTTAGAGACCAACTCTTTGCCAGCAGACACACTGCTGTTTTTTCCAGACACACCTTTAGCATCTCTCTGCTCCCTGCTATTCACAGACAGTATATTAGGGACACACACTTTACTAGCAGATAAACTGCTGCCCTTCCCAGATAAACCCTTTAGAGTTTTCTGCTCCCAGTTACAGCATTCCTGGTTAAACACATAATTCTGAATCATGCACCCCCACTTCACAAATCTCCCCATTGACTTCAGGTAACACAGAAAATTTACATTCCTTTTCTTTTTGGGGTTTATCTAAGACATTCATTTGGTTACAAATATTCACTTTATCAACATCAATCATACCCAAATTGCTAGAAAATGGAAAGAGTTCCTCACAAAGACTGTCAAGAGGAGAGTGTTCCTTTTTCACTTGACTTTCACGATTAAGTTTGGCAAGTCTTGCCTCCATTTCCAGTTTCTCCTTTCTGCATTCTTGGGCTCTCTTTTCAGCAGCTTCTATCATCTGCAGCTCCTCTATTTGCCTTAGACGAGCTCTCTGTCAGGTATTTGTTTAGTCACCCTTCCCCCTTGAGAGGATAAAGCTCTAACACAAGGGTGATGGAATTAGGGCAACTCCCCTAGCCTCATCTATAGTGAAGAGATGAGCCATTAGCACACTGAATGGACAGCAGAAACTTCATTTGTATCAAGGATGGAACCAGAATTAGCACTGAATGGCGAACCAAGCTCCAAGGCAGGAGTCATACTGAACTCTGGGATTGGCAAAGCAGGGAAGCACTGCATGAGGGGGGAATCTCTGCTCCCGAGACACCTGAACTCATGTCTGTACACACCCAGCTCAGCAGTCAGACCAATTCTAATCAATAGATCTTGTGTTGATAGCCAACATACAGAATCTGCCTGATTGCATTGTGAGCTCCCTCAGAGGAATGTCCCCATAGCCAGGAATGATCAGCTCCTCTTGTCCACTTAAACTAAACAGCTCTGGCCGACTCCTTTATGTCATTATTTACCCCAAAACAACCCTAGCGTTCTGCCTTGAACCATTGTTTCCTCCCTACAAAAAATCCCTACCCAAGTTCTGAAGCCAGTTCTGAATTACTTCTAAGCTAGTTCTGAATTAGTTCTGCTGCCTGGACCCAAATGCTGCATCAGTTCCACTGGGACATCACCTTTTCTTTGCTGATCATAATGGGGGTTCTGCCTGTCTCCAGCACTCCAGACCCTAAGCTGAACAGCCTGGATCCTGGGTACCTTTGAGCTTCACTGAGTGATGAGACCCCCTCCCCCAACCTCACTTCTCTCTTTTCCCTCTTAGTCCAAATACAACGCTCTAAACTTGATCTTTGTAATCCACTTGGGCTAGATTGCCCCAATGCTACAATTGAAACTGGGTAATGTTGTCATTCTTTGATCATTTCTCTCTTTGCATGATTATTGATATTGTAACTGTTTGGATATTTTTCTTTCCTTTTATTAATTATTCATACGTTTTATGTACTTCACAATAAAGTAGCTTTTGTAATCAAGCTGGTTGCCAGACTCTTTCCCTCTCCTTTGTGTTCTTGGCTTCCCTATATTGCTCTGCAGCAACGCTTCTTTTACCTAGCCAAAGGTGCCCAAAATCCTGTAAGGTCTGCTCACTAAAGGGGTTACTAACGTGCTGAGCCTGAGGCATACAAGGGTGGCAGCTGAAAGTGCTGCTTTGACCCAGCCTACTCAAACATGTGTTCAAGTCTAGTCCAGTGCAGTGCCAGGGGCACATAAGGGTGGCAGCAAAAGGGCTCTGTAACCCAGCCTCCTGAGTTCAGGGACATACAAGGGGTCAGCCGAGAGTGCTGATAGACCTGGTCCACTCAGACGCACTTAGAAACCCAGGCTTGGGAAGTTTAGGTCCTGCAAGGGTAGCTCCATTGGGAGGGGGGATTTGCAGAAGGGAGAAGCAAGCTCCATATGGAAACAATTAACACAAGCAGTACAGTGATAGGATTACACCCCCCACCCCCTCCAGAGGAAAGTAACCCTAATAAATGAGCAAACCCCAAGTTTCTGGGCAAATGGGGTAACACATGCAATTGATCTGCCTCTGTTCCCCACTCCCCTGCTGAGCAGGGTGCTTGTCCAGGGGCTCCCTGGGGCAGGACGTGCGGGGAAAGGCGGCTCAAGGAGTAGGTGCCCCGGAACCCCACAGCTGCTCCCCACTCCCCCATTCTCCACCCCGGAGACCTCCCGCCACTGCCCCAGACCGGGAGCTGCCCCATGGCCAGGGAACCCCCCAGGCCCGCTCCCCAAACCCTGGCCCCGCCCCCAGCTGGCCCCGCCCTACCGACTCCCGGTTGACTCAGCCGCATCCGCCCTCAGCCTGCCCGGTACCAGCCGCGTCCGCCGCCGCCATCCACGCTCTCGCTCGGCGCCCGGGCCGGTTTGTACAAGATCAAGGGCGCTGATTGGTCGTCAGCCGCCGCCTGGGGGCGGGGTCGAACGTAGAGCGAGCCAATCGGAAGCAAGGGAGGCGGGGCCAGAACGAAGGTGGAGCTGCGAAGACGGATTCGGAGGCGATGTCCGGTCTTCCCCCGCCCCTCCCATCTCGGCTGAGTCGTAGCCTATCAGGGGAGGGGGGCGGGACAAGGTCGCCCCGCAGAGGTTGACGGTCTCGCGAGATCTGTCTTGAAGCGTGATGGGAGGGAGGAGAAACATAGACCATAGAGAAGGGCGGGGCAGCGTGGGCGGGAGAGGCCGATGGATGGGATGGTGGGATAGCTGGGTCCTCCGAGGGGCTGGGCAGAGACTAGAGTGGGACGGGGGGAGGGGCTCAGCCTGGCTCCCCCAGCATCACCCCATGGGGCCCTGCTCACACCAGGGGTCACACCCAGGCTCCAGCTCGCTCCAGGGGTCACACCCAGGAGTCACAGGGGTCAGGCTTGGTTCCAGGTCACACCTGGGGTTCATAGGGGTCAGGCTTGGTTCCAGGTCACACCCAGGGGTCAGGCTCTGTCTCCACGTCATGCCAGGGGGCCCAATCTAGCACCAGCTCATGGCACTGGGTCTCCCCCAGCTCCCACTCCTTGGCTGGGATCACTTGCACATGCCCCTCCCGCTGCGAGGTCTCCCCCCAGGCTGGGTGACAGGGTGGCACCAGCTCCTAGCAGGACACAAAAGTCTTGCCCGGGGCCCCACTTCACACAGCCATAAAGACGCTCCTGGGGCCCTGCCAAGATCACACGCTGGACTCCTAGTTTGCAGCAGGCTGCATGGACACAGCGTATCGCACCGGCCCTGGAAGCAGGGAATGGGCCAGGGCCAGGGCAGCGATGTGCTAACACCTCAGTGCGCACTGGGCCCCTTAATTGGGGCTGCCCCACAGGAATCCAATTTGAGGCCTCTCCTTGCTACCTTCCCCCCCATTCTTGGTCACTGGTGGAGCTACCGCAACGCGTGGGACCAGGAGACACAGACTGGAGGCAGACACACAGATTCCTCACTATCATCTTCAGTGGACGGTAAAGCAAGACATGGCTGAACGAACGCTGGTATCAGGCGGTCAGGCAGATCTGGGAGCACCAAGGCAACCATCCTGCAGCTACTCAAAGCCGCCGACATCTCGTTCCATCAGGGTGACGGGTCCCTACGCCAGCCCTCTGGTTAATAAAGGCAGAGCCAGGGCAAGGCAGGTGGAGCTGAAGAGTGAGAGGCACCATGTGTATACACCACAGAGAGAGGGCAGCAGGGTAAAGCATTTTGGGACTGTGAGAAACTCTCTCCTAGGAGGACCTGAGAAAAATGCATCAAATCAAAGAGGCACTAGTGTGAAGAGGCAGGCAGCGATCTGCACCACAGGAAGAACTGGGAACCGAGAGCACAGCAGATCTCACCGTGGAACAAATCAGAAGCAGCTCACGCTCACGCTCACACTCACACTCACACTCACACTCACACTCACACTCACACTCAC
>ML685866.1:5109202-5120301 GCA_007922175.1 Pelusios castaneus
CTCACACTCACACTCACACTCACACTCACACTCACACTCACACTCACCCCGAGTTGGGACGAGAGAGAGGCTGACAGGAGGCCCGTGTTTCAAGGAGAGAGAGAGAATCAGATTATCAGCCACCCCGTCCTTCTCCAAGCCCTGGCTCCTGGGTCTGAGCACAACACTACACACAGATCCATCCATCTCGGTATAAAACAGATTAAAAGACGCCAGCTAAACAGGAAACTGAGCTGTCAAGAAATGAATGGTGATTTATGCTAAATTGGCTACTTGAAGCCATGCCCTAGTACAGCCAGCCCAGCCCCCATAACCCAGCTGGGGCAGGGCAGGGCAGGGCAGGGCAGGGGCTCCTACAGACTGGGTGGGGCAGGGGCTGACCTGTAGCTTCAGGCAAGTCACTGCACTTCTCTGTCTCAGACTCCCCCCCAGCACAGAGGCAATGGGGCTGGCTGGCTGAGGCAGGTTGGCATTATTCTCATTTTACAGCTGGGGAAAGTGAGGCAGGAGCAAGGAGGAGAAGGGAATAGAACCCATGAGGCTGGGCCCAGGCCCTGCCCTCTGGCCCCAGCCCCACACACGGGCATTCTGTTGACACAGGACCCACCTCATGGGTCACAGCCCCCTGGTGCTGGCAGTACCACAGCAGGATAAATCCCTTCAGCTGGCCTGCATCACCCACAGGTGGCCAGGCCCTGTTGCAACAGCTCCCTGCCAGGCCGTGCTGCCTAGCTCAGTGCAGCTAGCTCTGGGGAGGAGCAGGCTGCACAGGCACCAGGGCCCTGCAGGGAGGGAGGAGGGCACCCCACGGATACCCTGCTCCAGAGATGGCTCTGGCTGCTTGGGGCGGGGGAGGGGAATTATGGGCCAGCAGCAGCCCCTGCAGAGGCATTAGCTAAGGAGGCACTTGGCCAAGCCCCCTCAGTGCTCCAACCTCCCCCACCCCCCATGGAGCCCCACATCCAGGACCAGACTCCTCCAGGTGCTCAGCAACCTTTATACCTGCCCTGGGGCCAGGCTGGAGCCCATGCCCCTCAGCCAGCCCTAGAGGAAGCCTGGGCTCCATTAGATGGAGTGGGAGAAGAGGGTGTCCAGGAGAGCAGGGGCTGAGGCTGGGAGCTGGCAGGGCTCCCCCTGCTCAGGGTTGCTGGGTCATGCCACCCATCCCTCCCCTGCTAGGCTGGGTGTAACCCACACTCCCACTATTGTTAGGGCTCTGAGGAGGCCCCATGCTCCAGCTGGGGAGAGCTACCCAACCCCGCACATGCTCGCAGGCAGCACGTTGAGCAGCTGATGCACTCCACCCTGGCAGCAGGGCCCTGCTGAGGCCGCAGACTACTGCTGGCTGAGCAGAGGGGTCCACCCATCAGTGACCACACTTGTCAGTTGTAGAAGCTGAGCGGCTGCCAAGTGGCTCAAACACATCGCCCCCCCTTAGTCACCAGCCCCGGAGAATCACAGGTCCCAGCGCCGGGGAAGGGCCAGTGGGCTCCCGCCACAGCCCAGGCTGACACTTTGACAAGCGGCCTTTCCCCAAGAACCAGGGCCCAGAGGTGCCCCCAGCATCCCTGGGAGCAGAAGAGCAGGGGGGCTGGAACACCCAGCCCAGGGCGAGTCCAATAGGAGCCACTCTCACAGCAGCTGAGGGTAAACAAATTTTATTTAGTGGCCATAGCCAGCGCAACATTAAAATGCCCCAGCCAGAGCAGGTGGCTCCAAGCAGCTCTGGTCTCCTGCTATTTGATCACGTCCTCCGCTCCCCTCCTCCTGTAGGGAAGAGATTCCTTGCACTAGTGGCCCCTGCCAGAGGCCAGGAGAGAACTGGTCAATCCCCTACACCCCCCATGTCTGGGGGAGAACCCAGGAGTCCTGAGTCAGTTTTCCCCAGGGCCCAGGAAGTTTGGCCCCACACTTCAGCCTGTGTCCCCCCTACCCCTGGTGGACACAAGAGACCCTTGGGAATGCACCTCAAGGGCAGGGCCAGTCTTCTCACCCACACACTCAGCCCCACCCATTCACTGGTTTCCTGGGCCCCCAGGAGCCTAGCCCTGGGCAGGCATCAAGGAGGTCCTCACGCTGCTGCTTCACCAGGGCTAGGCAGGAGGGGGTGGGGGGCAGCCCCAGCCCCTGCAGGGGAGGGTGAATCTGAGCTGGCTGGAACACACAGCGTCCCATCCGCCAGCTGCCTGGCCAGCCATGGGACACAGGGGCTGCGTCTACACTGGCTGTCGACCTAACCAAAGCCACGTCCACACTGGGCTTTTATTAAGTTGACTGAACACCTCGTGTTAGGTCCAGTTAAAGCCAGTGTGGACGAGGGTTAGTGCTACGACGACCTTAACTTTTCTAGTGTAGACATAGCCTGACCTGTACCCCCTGGGGTGGGACTGGAGCCAGTGCCCCCTCCAGGGGAATGGACCCATGTCCCAATTCCACCCCCTGACAACCAGCCAGCCTCCCACCCTAGGCCAGCCAGGAGCCAGCACCCACTGAAGGCAAGGGGTCCCATGAGCCAGTCCCCAGCTGGAGCAGGCAAACATGGAGGTGGGGGGCTCAAAGTGGCTCTGGTGCTCCCCACCCCCATAGATGAGGGGGTGGAAGAGCCATGTCTTACCTGCAGCATTCCTGCTGGCAGGGGGTGACCTCAGAGAGCTGATGAGAGGAATGGCACAGACGGGCTGCTGGGAGGAGAAGGTCAGCGTGGTGTCTGTGGCAGGGAAGCTGGCAGAGCTGGCTGGGGGTGCGGAGACCAGCCCATGGTTGCAGCACGAAGACGGGAAGGGGAGTCGCTCCAGCCCAGCACCAGCAGCCGGCAGGGGATGGGTTGTGGAAGAGGGCCCGGGAGGCGAGGGATACAGGGCTGGGACACAGGCAGCCAAAAACTTGTGGAGCTCCTCGAGGCTGAGGGAACCGCCTGCCCACTCTACCTCCTGCTGCAGGAGCCGGGCCAGGATCTCGATGCGCTGCCAAGAGGAAAGGGGGTCAGAACAGGACCTGCCCCAGTGCCCCACACGAGGCCCATCCTCGCTGGCAGTACAGGAGGAAGGCCATCCCATCCTCAGCAGCATGCTGCCCCCTTAGAGACAGGGGATAAGAGGAAGGAGCCAGGGCCCCCCCCCGATCGTCCCTCCTACCTCTGCATTGCTGCTGCCCCGGGGAACAGTGTGCTGAGCGTGTGCTTTCCTCGCCGATGCCTCCGGGCTCTCTGTGTCCCCAAAGAGATTCACCGCGATCTTCTCCTGGGGGAGGCAGAGTCAGGGATGTGGGGCCAGACCCAGCTTGGAACTCCCTCCCCGCTCACAGGCACTCCTGCCTGGTGTGGTCTGAGCACCTCCCATGGGCCCAGGAGATCTGCTCCACAGAAGCTACAGAATGGTCCAATTCCACCCGCCTCCCCTCCCCCCATTCTTGGGGGAGGGAAAAGGGGGTCCTGACTGACATTGGTTGCATCCCCCATGGGGGAGCTGCACCGAGGAGGCCAGCAGCTGACTTGGCACAGAAAGGAAGGGGGTGCCCTGCCAGGAAAGGGCTCAGCCAGGTGGCTGGTCTCCTTACCCTCCCCACCGCCCGGGCCCAGCCCCAGGCACTTACGCATGGCAGAGCCAACTCATCTGGGTCTGAGCTTCTGGACTGTGGGGAAAGGCCAGCAACCCACCTAGCTGGGGTCTAGAGACAGGAACAGGGTGTCAGCAAAAGCCTGGTCATCCCCCCCTCGCCCCTGTGGATGGGATCCCGGCTCCTTTCAGGGCTCAGACCCCCAGGCTCAGCTCAGCTGCAGTGCCTGGAGAGCAAACCTGGGAGCATGGGGGCCCCCCACCCCTCAGACCCAGAGCAGGGAGACTCCTCCCCCAACAGCCCAGGACTCGGGATCCCTCATCCCACACAGGCTGCATCAGATGCAATTGATCTGCCTCTGTTCCCAACTCCCCTGCCCACTCACCCGCACTGCTCTCCAAAGGGGGTGCTTGTCCAGGGGCTCCCTGGGGCAGGACGTGCGGGGGAAGACGGCCTTGCGGTGGCTCAAGGAGCAGGTGCCACGCTGGGAAGGGAGAATGTTTCATTTGCACAGAACCTGGTACAGCGGGCTCCCTGGGGCCCCAGGGAACAGACCCTGCCTCTGCTGGGGATGGAACCCCGGAGTCCTGGCTCGCAGCCCCCACCCTCCACTGCTCCAACCACTAGACCCCACTGCCCTCCCAGTGCTGGGCAGGGAAGCCAAGGGGCTGTCGGGATCCCACTTATGGCTGGTGGGGGTTGGGGCCCAGCTGAGTGGGCAACAGGAGGACACGCAGACTGACCCCCACCCAGAGTACAAACCAAGGACTGGGGCTGTGTGACAGGCACTCTCCTGGCTAAGCCATAGGGTGAATCATGGTTGCTCTTCTTGGTCCAGGGTGTGCCAGGCTCTTGGGCCGTTCGCAGAGCGTCTGAGGCCTCCAGGCCTGGAGAGGAGGGAGACCAAGGGCAGTGAGTCTAGCATACAACACACTCACCCCCAGCCGGGTCCCATTTGGCTCCTGCCAAAGGAGACATCCCCACCTGAGGAGAGATGCTCCCCCATCCCCATACAGCTCCCCCCCCTCCCCATTGCACTGGATCCCAGGGGCTGGGGGGGCGGGGGGGCCTGTACCTTTAAGCCCCAGCACCGAGCGACAGGATGTGCGGCTGAATTCATGCTTCGGGGGGCCGCTGACCTTGGGTCGCAGCAGCGAGGTCCGGCTGCCCTAAGGAGGGGAGAGAAAACGATTGCAGATAAGGACCCTTGGCCAGTCAGCCCCCAGGCTCTGTGCCCAGCTGCCCACCCTAACACCCGTCACTCCAAGCACTGCCTGAACGGAGCTGGTGAGTCCAGTGTGCAGCCTGGGGGAAGTGGGGGGGACAGGCCAGATACTGGGATCCTGTGACAAGAATGCCCACCTCCTGCCCCACCCCAGTTTGGATCTGCCCCCAGCCCTGACCCCACACAGCGCTGGGCAGAGGAATGCAGAGCCCAGAGACCCTGAACAGCTCACCAGGGTGCTCCCATCAATGGAAGGAGGAACCCCCCGCAGCTCTTTCACCGGCACCCTCTGCACCAGGCTGATCTTCCCCATGGCGCCCAGGGCAGTGTGGCTCAGCCCCACATTGGAGAGGATACTGGCCAGGGCATCCAGGTCCTGCACAAACTCCTCTGCAGAAAGGAGAGAGGAAACAGCGGGTTAGCAAAGGCCATTTGTTAGAGTGATGGTTCATCTAATTGACATTTCCCTACTTCCAGCTGTTCAAATGTTCAAAGCTGCAGGGCAGGGGGTCCACCAGGGGAGGAGCAGAGAATGGATTCTTTGGCGACCACAGATGCTGATATTCAGGACGTTTATAACCCTTAAAACACAAACTGGCGAAGTCCTGCGCCCAAACATGCGAAGCAGGAACACGGATGGCTGTGACTGGGCCCAGCCACACTTGGAGATGGGTGGGAACATTAGCCGTGGGTTTGTGTGTTGCAGCAAAATCCATGTGTGCGGAGTGGATACTGACCCAGACGAATTGGCCCCTTCCCAGCCCAGTACTCAGCCATGGGGGCTGGGGGAGGAGTCTAGGGGTGGGACACGGGAATCACAGCAGCCCGTGAAAATGCCTCACACCATGGCCTGGGCAGTCAGGACTCCTGGGCCCTAGCCCCATCTCGGCAGGGGGAAGGGGGCTGGGCAGTCCGGCCTCCCGGGTCCTATTCCGGGCACACAGCCTCTTACCTGTCTGCGATGCTCCCACAGGATCCCTCCTGGTGGCCAAGTCGCTGCAGAAGCAGAGAAAACAGGCTGCTCATTCCCACCTCTGCTGGCTAGTGCAGGTGTGGGATAGTTTGTCACCACCCGATTCACAGGATCTCCTGCCTGCGGCCTCCCACGCCCTCTGGGTCTGAATCCCACTCCCGCATGGGCCTGAGGCCTGTGTGTAGCGAGTTCACTGGGGCTCAGCACCCAGGGTCTCTGTTTATATCAATTATTGGGGCTGGGCCTGGAGAGCCTCCCCCCACCCTGCCAGCTGCTCACAGACTGGCAAGAGAAGAGCAAGGAAGGGGTCACCCCGGGGCAGCTAACAACACAGTCCCATCACCTGTTGGCTGAGCTCTGCCCCCCTGTGGCTCTGCTGTCACTTGGGGACCTCAGCCTGCCATCTGTGAACTGGGTCCCGGTCCCGCCTGCATCCTGGCTTCTGGCTGCTTCACACCGCACTGCCATGGCAATGGGAGGTGGGTGCTCCTGACATGCCTGGTTCACCCCTGTGCCCCAGCTCTGCAGAGTAGGGTGCCCCTAGTGCCAAGAAAAGCCTGCTTCAAGGGGGCTGAGTGGGCACAAGGTACCCATTGCCCCCATTAGCACCCCCCTGCCGAACACACCCAGCCCCAGGATGACACACCTGAGGGGCCTGAGAAGCTGTGGGCTCCAGATATGAGTACACAGGGGAGGCAGCCAGCCATGCAGAGAACCAGGCAGGCTCTAGCAGAGGAGGAGCTAGTTCCACGTGTGGGCAACGCAAGCTGGATTGAACCCAGAGACAGGCTACTTTGAAGAGTCCCCTGCACTCTCCACCCGCCCCCAGCCGGCTCTCCACAGCTGTCAGCCCCGTGGGGGCAGACAGACAGCCCCCTTCAGCTGGAGCCAGGACCCAACACCGGCCCTGGAAAACAGCCACTTCGAACCCCACAGGGCCCCAGGATGGCATGGCCGGCCAGGACGGTCCCTCCAGCCGTAGAGGCAAGCAGCACAGGGGTGTAGCTAGGCACCACTCACTGCAGGCTGGGCACAGACCCCCGAGTCCCTCAGTGTTGCCGACAGGGCCTGGATCTGCGGAGACTGAAGCAGGCCGCACTGCTGGGCAGGGTCCTGGGTGGTTCGCCGTTCTGCATCTGGGGGTTGGAGTGAAGAGGGACAAGTCAGACAATCAGAGGGAGCTGAGAGCTGCACGCTACAGAGATTGGACAGCACTCCTGTTGGGGAGGCTGCTGGGAAGCAAATTTGCTTGGTCTCAGCTACCATACAAGCCCAGCATCAAGTTCCCCTCTGCCTTGAGAGCAGAGCTCAGAGCGGGCCCAGGAGCAAGGAGGAATCGGTACAGCATTCATGCCATGAAAGGGCTCAGGATCAGCAGACACTGCAGGTACCATTCCCATCTCCCCCACACAGGCAGCTTCCTGAGCCAGCCAGGGCTTGCAATGAGGGGTCACCTTCCCCGTTGTCCTGCAAGCATGACAGAGGGCCTCCTAGGCCCCAGCTGAAGGAGCCAGGGGCTCTCTACCTTTAGCTGCTAGTCGAGAGAAGCAGGAGCTGCGGGCTGGATCCGGGTGCAAAGCAGGATTCCCCAAGGCCACATACTGGGAACCATGCAGAGTCTGGGGGAAAAGAGTAGCCAGGGAGACCAGTTAGGAAAGCGGGTCTGGACCCTTGGCAAAGCCCAGCAATGAAGCCCTGTTCCTAGGGCTGTGAGCATGCAGGAGAGAAGGGAGAACTTCCCAGGACAACGCAACAACTTACAGTCAAAGGACATTAACCAACCCCAGGAAGGAGGCAGTAATCTCCCTCTCACGTGTGGGGAAACTGAGGCAACAAAGCAGTTAGGAATAGAATGCAGGAGTCCTGCCCCCCCTGCTCTAAATCACTGGACCCCACTCTCCACCTGGAGCCAGGAGTGCAACCCAGGCGAGTCCTTGTGCCAAGCACCCCGCCCCCCCCACCCCCCCGCTGTCCCATTAAAAGACCAGCCCCCACCCCCAGTCCATCAGCCCTAGTGACTCACAAGGAGCTACCCCAGGAACTGTGCTGACCTGCCAGAGCCAGAGACTCTCTCCAGACCCGGCTCAGCCAGGTGCTCACAGAGAGCCAGGCAGAGCCACAAGAGGGCAAAGCCAGACACCAGTGTCAGGATGGAGCCAGTACCGCACTTGGGCCCTGGCTGACGGGACTTATCAGAGAATCTTGGGGCTGGAAGGGACCTCATGAGGTCATCTAGTCCAACGCCTGCTAAAAACACAGGACTTATGAGGAGAGACTGAAGGAAGGAGGCTTACCCTTCTGCTTCTGTCAGAGTGGACCGACTTTCCCCTTCTCCCCATCAGAGGAACCCGCCGGGCCAGGCAGGGCTTCCTGGCCGCTCCCAATGTATTGCTTGCCAGCCCCACGTTGGAGAGGATGGTGGTCAAAGCCACCGGGTCAGCCACAAACTCCATTGTGCTGACTTCTGCAAGAGAGACCCAGCAGGTTAAGGGGCCTAAAGGGACCCAGTAAGCCACAGGGAGATTTGCCCCCACACTTCATGATCTTAGCACACCTGCTGTCCTGCAGCTCCCCAAAACTCTCAGCACTGAAATGCAGCCACCTCTGGGGTAGAGCACTGCCACCAGTTCACAGCACACACCACCACTGGATGCCAAAGAATCCTAAAGGCAGCTGACAGCACAGGGGGAATGGATGCAATCCCTAGAACTGGATCAGGGCCAGGACACCACTCAAGGCCCAAGCCTGGACATTTGGGAAATGTGCCAGGCATCTTCAGAGGCCAGAGACGGCCAAGACCTTGGCTTTCCCACTCATCAGAGCAATGGGACTCCATCAGCATGGCCACAGCACCCCCCTCTGCCCTGATCACACCAGCACTGCACTGGGTGCCAGCTCGGTGCTGATGCCATGGGATGGGCAGCAAGTGCCAGGCGCCGAGCCAGGTGCCTGCAACCGTGTGCTGCATCCCCAGCTCTCCCGGCCTGGCCCATCCCGGCTCAGCCCCACTTGGCAGAGGACAGTGGGAAATTCGCCATCCTGCAGGTGTCTAGCGCCCTCTGCTGGCAGACACCAGGATGGCACTTGCAGTGGTTTCCAGCAAGACCATGCATCCCACCCCAGTACCTTTGCCAGGGGGGACACTCTTCCCTGCTGCTGCCCCCAGCTGTATCTCCTCCAGGGAGCCTCTGGGCTGGCTTCTGGCCAGTGGATCAGGTGACCTTGTCGGCAGTTCTGGGGCTGCTGCCATATCAGCACAGGGCACAGCGTGGTCCTTGTCCCCTTCGGTCAGGTTGAAGGAAGAGATCTGCGCACAGGGCTTCTTAGCGGCAGCCTTCCCCTGGGCAGGACAGAGTCAGCCTGCAGTTAGGGCAGCCCCTTGGAGGTGGCGAGTAGAGCAGAGACCGCACACCCCCGCAGCATGGGGAGAAGCAGCAACTTAGTGAGCCCCAGCTCAGGTGAGCAGAGTGCCTGATACACCTGGCCCCCCAGGAAACATCCCCTGCACAGCCCAGGTAGCGCCTCCAACATTGACAATGCTCCCATTGGCAGCCTGGGATCCCACTGCCTGAGGAGCGGATGGAGCCTTTCCCCACAGCCAGCCATACCTACAGCAGTGACAGGCTCACTGCATCCACGCTCTTCTCTTTGCCCCACGTGTAGTGCCTGTCCTCTGCCTGTGGCCGTAAGTGTACAGGCCAAGCGTCACATCCCCCAAGAGGGGGAAACCGAGGAGGGAATGGAACCCAGGAGTCCTGACTCCCAACTCCTGCCCTAACCACTACCCCACACTCCCTGCCCCACAGCCTGCTACGGAACCCATGGCTGTCTACCCTACCTCTTGCTCTTACCCACCACTTTCTCCACACACTCCTTTTTTAAAGACAGATTTTTTGGTCTCATACTAATGGGACACCTGGGGCATCCCTCAGCCTGTCCACAGCCCTGAGACCCCTCCCCCCAGCTACACTTAAATCCAAGAGCATTGGTGAGACGATGTACTAATAATCTATCAAAGCTGCAGCACGGCAAGTTCACGCTCTGCTGAGCCGTGGGGCACAGCGCGCTGGAAAAAGGGGGCCTTGAATCACCCGGCCAGCTGCCCCATCTCCTCTGAAAGCTGCTTCCCAGGGGACTGCAGCATGACCCGAAGAGAAGTGGCCACCGGCTAGTACGTTGGACCCACCAGGATCAGAGGCACCTGTCAGAATGTCAGCTCACAAAGGTCCCCTAACACCCTTCACTCCATCCTGCCAGAGGCTGGGGGCATCAGGACTGACCCTGACCAGGTCTGATCCCATATCAGTGGGAGGAGACAGGCGCCAGGAGCAGGTTTTGGACGTGAGCGCATTCCAGAGAGCTACCACCTCGAGAAGGATTAAAAAGGGGTCTAGGCCTACGCCAATTTGCACAGAGGCCCCCCGCTCGGTGTCTCAGCCATGCCCTAGCTGTTTTTTCCAGGTGCTCTCTCTCAGAAACAGGGACCAGCCAATAAATGGGATTTTGGAGCTGTCTATAAGAGGGCTCCAAACATGCCCTCATCCGCCATTCACCTGGAATGGGCTGTCCCAGGCCTGCTGTGGCTGCTGGAGGTCTGAGGGCAGGTGGCTTTTGACCAGGACACAGATCTTGCTGCCGCTCTGTGTGCCCAACACATCCCAGGCCGACAGCTCATTCTCCTTTCCTTGCTGTGGTCGGTTCTTGGCCACAGAGCCGCTCCTTTTCCACTTGCCCCGAGGTGAGTGGGCAACGGAAATCCCCTTGACATGGGCCATTTTGGACACTGCGCCAGGCCCAGTCACCGGAGCCCCTTTCCCACCATCTGCACCTGGAGGAAGAGAGTGTCTCAGGAGCTGCACGGCCTCACCACGCGACCAAAAGCAGATAGTTAGCAGGCTTGGCTCCCACCTGCCAGAGAACCCCACAGACAAGTCTGGCCTCTGACTGGACCTGAGCAGGCAGCAGCCCCCCAGGGGCCACCTTGGGACAGGCCGCAGCCAACCCACTGCAGGGCACAGAGCTTGGCAGCTCCACCTGCCAGTGCCCCATGCCAAGTGCCACAAGCACAGACCCTGGGGCCACGCCCCAAGAACAGAGAATCCCCATCATTTCCCAGCCTCTGCCCTACGCGGGCCACAGCCCGCCCAGAAAACACCGCCCACCGACAGCCCCTCCGCTGCTCTACAAGGCCATGGCCCAGAGAACCTGCCCCAGCCGGGCCCCCGGGGAACAGCAGCTCCGCACCCCTCCCAAGAACGGCTCCAGGGGGTGAACCAACCACAGCAGCCCCAGAGACCCCCACTCCTCCGGCACCCCACGGCCCCCA
Organism: Pelusios castaneus; assembly: GCA_007922175.1. Lineage (NCBI taxonomy): Eukaryota > Metazoa > Chordata > Testudines > Pelomedusidae > Pelusios > Pelusios castaneus. Next base: position 5,120,282 of record ML685866.1, read on the forward strand.
CTCCTCCGGCACCCCACGGC
>ML685866.1:5120311-5152722 GCA_007922175.1 Pelusios castaneus
CACTCCTCCGGCACCCCACGGCCCCCACTCCTCCGGCACCCCACGGCTGCTCCCCCCGCCCGAATTCTCCGCCCCCAGAGACCTCCTGCTACTGCCCCAGACCGGGGACCTGCCCCACGGCCAGGGAACCCCCCGGGAGCCTCCTTCCCGAACCCTGGCCCCGCCCCCAGCTGACCCCGCCCTACCGACTCCCGGTTGACTCGGCCGCATCCGCCCCCAGCCTGCCCGGTACCAGCCGCGCCCCCCACTTCCATGCACGCTCTCGCTCGGCGGCCGGGCCGGTTTGTACAATATCAAGGGCGCTGATTGGTCGTCAGCCGCCGCCTGGGGGCGGGGTCGAACGTAGAGCGAGCCAATCGGAAGCAAGGGAGGCGGGGCCAGAACGAAGGTGGAGCTGCGAAGACGGATTCGTAGGCGATGTCCGGTCTTTCCCCGCCCCTCCCATCTCGGCTGAGTCGTAGCCTATCAGGGGAGGGGGGCGGGACAAGGTCGCCCCGCAGAGGTTGACGGTCTCGCGAGATCTGTCTTGAAGCGTGATGGGAGGGAGGAGAAACATAGACCATAGAGAAGGGCGGGGCAGCGTGGGCGGGAGAGGCCGATGGATGGGATGGTGGGATAGCTGGGTCCTCCGAGGGGCTGGGCAGAGACTAGAGTGGGACGGGGGGGCTCAGCCTGGCTCCCCCAGCATCACCCCATGGGGCCCTGCTCACACCAGGGGTCACACCCAGGCTCCAGCTCGCTCCAGGGGTCACACCCAGGAGTCACAGGGGTCAGGCTTGGTTCCAGGTCACACCTGGGGGTCATAGGGGTCAGGCTTGGTTCCAGGTCACACCCAGGGGTCAGGCTCTGTCTCCACGTCATGCCAGGGGGCCCAATCTAGCACCAGCTCATGGCACTGGGTCTCCCCCAGCTCCCACTCCTTGGCTGGGATCACTTGCACATGCCCCTCCTGCTGCAAGGTCTCCCCCCAGGCTGGGTGACAGGGTGGCACCAGCTCCTAGCAGGACACAAAAGTCTTGCCCGGGGCCCCACTTCACACAGCCACAAAGACACTCCTGGGGCCCTGCCAAGATCACACGCTGGACTCCTAGTTTGCAGCAGGCTGCATGGACACAGCGTATCGCACCGGCCCTGGAAGCAGGGAATGGGCCAGGGCCAGGGCAGCGATGTGCTAACACCTCAGTGCGCACTGGGCCCCTTAATTGGGGCTGCCCCACAGGAATCCAATTTGAGGCCTCTCCTTGCTACCTTCCCCCCCATTCTTGGTCACTGGTGGAGCTACCGCAACGCGTGGGACCAGGAGACACAGACTGGAGGCAGACACACAGATTCCTCACTATCATCTTTAGTGGCCGGTAAAGCAAGACATGGCTGAACGAACGCTGGTATCAGGCGGTCAGGCAGATCTGGGAGCACCAAGGCAACCATCCTGCAGCTACTCAAAGCCGCCGACATCTCGTTCCATCAGGGTGAGGGGTCCCTACGCCAGCCCTCTGGTTAATAAAGGCAGAGCCAGGGCAAGGCAGGTGGAGCTGGAGAGTGAGAGGCACCATGTGTATACACCACAGAGAGAGGGCAGCAGGGTAAAGCATTTTGGGAGTGGCCCATTGAGCTGTAGGCACACTATGGCCTCATTCTTAGGATCAGAATCAGAAAAGTTCAGCAGGGCTCAGTGTCAGCATCAGGCGCTGGTCTCAGGGACCGCTAATGAGGTGGCATATTGACACGTTTCAACAGCAGGACACAGCACAGGGCTCAATGCAGTGGGTACAGCATCTGAGCTAGTGCTGAAAACTGTGAGAAACTCTCTCCTAGGAGGACCTGAGAAAAATGCATCAAATCAAAGAGGCACTAGTGCGAAGAGGCAGGCAGCGATCTGCACCACAAGGAGAACTGGGAACCGAGAGCACAGCAGATCTCATCGTGGAACAAATCAGAAGCAGGGAATGGAATGGGACAGATGCTAGCAGAGCGGTTTTCAGGGGGGTAGCCAGAGTGGGTCCCACATATGAAAGACATCAGGTGTGCAAGCTAACATTTTATCAGCCCAACATCTGCCTTCTCCTTCACCCCAGAACTTGGCCCAATACAAGGCATTAGGCAAGCTCACACTCAGCATTGCTGTCTAGCACCTGACAGAGGGATCAGTGTCATTGCTGGGGTCTGATGTCAAAGCAGAAATCAGTGTCAGGGACAAGCAGCAGGAATTGCTAGGGGCTATTAAAAATAGTGATGGCCTTGGGAAGGATGGGACCTCACACTGCTACTCAGCATCAAGAATGAGAATCAGCTCTGGGATTCAATGCCACTGCTGAGAAGTCAGTAATGGGACCAGGAACAGCTTCAGTGTTCGCTCTGTGCAATGGGATTTTCCCTGGTAGCAGGAATCTAGTACAAGTGCAGGAGCTAGATAGCCAACACTGGCCCGTAGTCCCTACACTTAGTTCCTTCTGTACGAAAAGGCAGCTTCTGGACCCAGCAGTGTCAGGAGCTGAGGGGTACCGGGAACAGACACGTGTCAGAAATCAGTATCAGCAGTAAGAGCTGCAATCACTGCATGCCGGGTGTCAAACTAAGGAACAAGAGTCTCTGTTCCCAGGATTAGAATCAGTACTGATTCTCAGGAATTGAGTCAGCACTGGGAAGAGCTGGTGGAGGCCAGTATCCATCCAGAGTTCAGGATTGATAGTGGAATCAAGGCAACTCTTGAATTGGGCAACATCTTGCATGCTGGATGCAGACTTGGTCACCCCATCTCAAAACTATATATCAGAATGGGGAAAGGTACAATAAAGAACTAAAAGGATTAGGAACATGGAAAAATTTCCCTATGAGAGCTTAATAAGACTGGGACTTTTCAGCTTGGAAAAGAGATGAATAAAGGGGCTATGTGAGAGGTCTATACACTCATGACGGGTGAGCTTACTAGACTGACATGGTTTCCCCTTTGGAACGTATAAATAAGGAAGTGTTATTTACCCCCTCTTATAATACAGGAAATCAATACGCAGTAGGTTTAAAATGAACACAAGGAAGTATTTCTTCACACAACAAAGTCAACCTGTGGAACTCCTTCCCAGAGGATGGTTTAAGGCCAAGAGTAAAGCGGGTTGAAAAAAGAAACTAGGTAAGTTCCTGGAGGACAGGCCCATCAATGACTATTAGCCAGGCGTGGTAGAAGTGGCTGTTTGCCAGAGGCTGGGAATAGGTGATGGGGAACACTCGCTGGTTCCCTGTTCTGTTCATTTCTTCTACAGCACCTGGCCTTGGCCACTGTTAGTAGACAGGACAGTGGGTCAGATGGGCTCTGCTCCGACCCAGGGCAGCTGTGTTCGTGTTCTAACTCAGCTGGAGTCAGTGTCAGGGAGCAGCTGCTCTTTGGTACTGAAGTCTCGGCCTGGCCCCTGCCTCAGGAGCTGGAGCACAGCAGGATGAGGGCCCCGTACTGGTTCCGAGGCCTGCTCCCATTCCTCCAGGGACCTGGTGCTGGTCTCGGGGTTCGCATGGGCAAAGCACGGACAATGGCCGGAGGGCGAGCCAGTCTCTGCTCTGTTTAGCCACCTCCCTCTTGCTTTGCCAGCTCAGGACATCTCTGCTGGAAGCTTGGCTGACCCTGATGCTCAGAATAAGGTCAGTGTCAATCCCTGCTGCCCCCACCCCCCCATCCCCACCAGAGCTGGGGATGTGGTGGGGGAGGGAAAGCAGCCAGCTCAGAGCCAAGGTCCGGGGAAATGGCATGCAGTGAGGGTGGGGGCAGGAGGCAGGGCCCTGCTGCTCCTTTCCCAGGGGAGCCCCTGTTCCATGGCTCTGAGTGGTTATTGCAGTGCTCTGGGGGTGCATGGGGGCAGTGCGAGGCAGGCCCCGGAGGGACTGGGCAGTAGGGGGGCTGCCAGAGGTATTGGTAATAATATAAGGCTAGTGTGGCTTTGGGGGGAGGGGAATGCGGGGTGCAGTGGCTTCTGCCCATCAGCGTCACACCATCTCCTCGATCCTGGGATCACTTCTCCAGCTCGCTTCTCTGCTCCTTCCTCGACTCAGTCACCACCTGGCCGCAGGCCGGGATGAACCAAGGGCACAGGGTTAGACACCACGCGCCCTCCCTCAGACCCTGCGCCTTGGATCCAGGAGCCCTTCCGACTGGCTCCCCCCTTGGAGCCCCTGCCCCATGTCGTCCTCACCCCCGACAGGAGGATCAATAGCCCAGAAGAGGCTGAGCTAGGAAGGGAACCCAGGAGTCCTGGTACTCCCTGCTCCAGTCACTGAACTGTGCTCCCCATTAGCTTGGTACAGAAACAGGTCCTGGGCCCCACACCCTGCTCTCCTCTCTACCTGAATTCCCCCTCAGAGCTGGCCCTTCACCCCAGGAGTCCAGCCTCCAGCAGCCCTTGCTTTGACGGGGGACATCACAGCTTCCCCTTGGACATGCCCCTAATGCTGGCATGGGAGTGAATCCCAGAGAATCTGATCTCCACCCGCTAAGTCCCCGACCCCCTCTGCTGGGAACATGCCAACCTGACAGATCCCCACCCGCCTCCCCTTGCCCATGTCACCAACCAGGGCAGACTCACCTCTCCATCCCGGGTCTCAATTGTTTTGATCAGCACCGTTTTCCTGGTGTGGGGCTCCACAGTCGGCTCTGGCTCCAGGATTGGCACGGCCACTGAGGTGGGGAGTGCACAGAGGCCAACTGAGAGGAAGTGGCTGCAGCCACAGAACTCCCATGCCCACAGCGAGGCCTCCAGCCCAGGGCTGGGTGTGTGCCAGGACAGCAGACACTGGCCCCCACTGGGCTCCCTGGGAAGAGCCGGCAGTGGCCAGGCGCTGCCCTGAGTGATGCTCAGTGACAGCGGGTTGTTTCCCAGTCCCTGCAGCCAGAGCTGATGCAAAGAATGCCACTGACTCCGAGCAATGGCAGCGGCCAGCAATGTCCCGGGCACAGGGGAAAGGAAGACAGGGAGTCCCCGTCAAACAGAGCAGGGGAGCAGAGCCCCCTGGGGGAGGCACACACAGGGATGGGCAGACACAGCCATATCACCGCGCCACACACTTACCCGGCATTTTCATGCTGAGGGAGGCCAGAGAGTGGATGGGTACCGCGATCCTGGGGAGGGTCGAACAGTGCAATAAGTGGTGGAAGGACCGTGCTCATCCCCCCCCCCCCACCGAGCCCCCATCCGGCCCCCACCCCCAAGGCAAAGGAGCACTTGGACAACACTGTCCCTCCCTTTAAATACCCCATCCCCTGAGAACAGAGGTGGGCCCCCGAGGCTGGGGGAGATGCGATGGCCCACCGTGGCAGTTGCCAGGGCTGGGTGCTCCACCCACCTGTTTTCCTCCCCCTCCAGCAGCTTGCGGTAGGTGGCGATCTCAATGTCCAGCGCCATCTTGACATTGAGCAGGTCCTGGTATTCACGCAAGTGCCGAGCCATCTCCTCCTTCAGGTGCTGGATTTCCTGCTCCAGCCGCCCCACCGTGTCCTGGTAGCTGCCAATCTCCATGCCACATTGATCCTCTAGCTCCCGCATCTGGCGCAGCAGGGCCTCATTCTGGCCAAGGGGGGGGGACACAAGCATTGGACCCCTAGTCCAAAGGGGGCTGGGTGTCTGCCCACTTCACGCTCCCTCTGGGGCAGCTGCTCCCCACCATCAGCACTCTGCAAATGCAAGCCAGGCTGCAGACTCCCACCCTGCTTAGGCCCTGGGAACATAACCAGCAGCTGTAGAGAGCAAGATGGGGGGCTTCATTCGGGGTGCCCTTTCCTCGGTGCAGCACTAGGGGGAGCAGGGTGGGTGAGTGAGGGCCAGAGCCCCGCTGCTGAGCCATACTCACGGTTCCTCTCAGCCCATCCACCTCGCAGGTCAGGCTCTGGATCTGCCTCCGGGACTCATTCATCTCTTGCTTGGCCTGGCGCAAGGCCTCATGGTTCCGGTTGGCAGCGTCCGACAGGTCAGCAAACTGTGGGGCACAGAAGGGAGGGACCAAGCATCAGGGAAGGGGGCAAGGCAGCACTTTGGGGCCCCCCAAATGTTACCCCAGTGAGGGGCAGGGGGAGCTCCCCCCATGCCTGCAGTGGCTTCCTTGTGGGAGAGGCTGTTTTCCCCTCCCTCAGCAGGAGCAGCCGTGCAGTTTCCCACCCCACCCAGGTACGGGGGCACATGGGGCTCATCCTCTACCTTGGACTTGTACCACTCCTCAGCCTCCTGCAGGTTCTTCACCGCAATGCTCTCGTACTGGGTGCGGATGTCCCGCAGCGCGGCCGTCAGGTCCGGCTTGACCGGCTCCATCTCCACCTGCACCTGCTGGCTGTGCACACTCACTTGCATGTCACGCAGCTCCTGCTCACGCCAGCCACACACGCAGGGACGAGAGAGACCATGAGACACCCTGAAATCTGCCTGAGGGGGTCCCTTGTGCCCCAGCTGCACCTGGGAGTTTACCTGCGAGTCTAGTTTGGAGGCATCCTGTCCTCATGTCCCACCCAACCCACAGGGAAGCTGGCACAGGGGGGGGAGAGGGGCGCACTGCAGCCGCAGTTCTGCTCTATACCACTAGATGGCGAAAACGGAGCTTGGCCGCTGGAGACCCCTGAACTGCTGCCCCCCCCCAGCTGGGGTTTCTCTGGGGGGTCACAGAGGGAGGTGGAACTGTCAGTCACCCCCCCATCAACCTGCCATGCTCTGCTCACCCACCTCTCCTTCCCCCACCCCAAATCCCTTCCACTCCCACACACCTCTCCCTTCCCTTCCCTTCCCTCCCGACCTTCTGTGCCCCCTTCCACACTCCCCCCACCTCCTCATGCAGCTTCTTCAGGAACTCAATTTCGTCCATCAGCGATTCGATCTTGCGCTCCAGCTCCAGCCGTGAAAGGGTGGCATCATCCACATCCTGGGGGGAGGGGGGCAGAGAGGGGCTGAGTGCTGGGGTCAGACCCGCTTGGGGGGGCACACAGAGCAGTCTGACCCCAGTTCCCCTCCCTGGCCCTCTCCTCCCACTAAATATTTTCTGGAGGAGGGGGCAGCGGGATACTATTCTTTCGGTGCATGTGGGCCCCTGTCCCCAGGGTGGCTGTGCACGTCTTCTACGAGTGCCTGTGTGAGCACATGTGGGCCATACGTGTGCAACCACGTCTCTCCCGATGCATGTGCGTGTGGAGGCATACATGCTAAGCATGGGTGATGTTCAGAAGAGTGCGGGAGGCACACGCCCACACATGTGGGTGTGCATGGCTGTTTGGAGAATGAGCACAACTACTGTGTGTGGCACACGCTTGAGCAGGCGTGAATCCTTCAGTCACAACCCCTCCTTGTTCCTACCATCTGGGAGCAGCCCCTGAGCCGCTGCAATGAAGCCAGGGCCATCTCTATGCTGATTTGCACCCAGCTCTCAGATCCATGTGCCCCAGCTTGGCGCCGGGGGCAAGCACCATGTCATTTAAATGACACCGAGAGCCCATCAATTGAACGGCTTGCTGCACGGGAGCATGTGAACATGCTCACAGGTGAGGACACGGCTGGATGTGAGCACAAGCATCTTTTCACATGTGTGCATGAGAATACGTGTATGCATGTGAACAAACGTGAACAAGAGTGCATGTACATATGTTTTTGTGTGCAAGTGTGCACACAAGCAGAGGCAGATTAACATGCTGGAGAGCCCTTGGGGGCCTCCTCACCCGCACGCACACTCACCTTCCGGAACAGCAGCAGGCTGTTCTCTGCATCCTCGCGCTTGTGAATCTCCTCCTCCAGCCTGGGGGAAAGACCCAGGAGGAGCATTGGGGCAGGTGGGGCACACCGAGCCAGTGCCTATACTGCTCCCTTCGGCCCTGCTACATCCACCCCGCATCCTTCACACCAGCTCCCAGTGCCCCAGTACCCCCCAGTGCTTCCTGAATACCCTGTGATGCCCCCCACGTCCTCCCCACCTGTCCTTCAGTAACCCTGCCACCCCACACATGTGGGCTCTGCTCTCCCATGTCCCCTCTGGGCCAGTGATGGGGGGACCTCAGTACTCTGGAGCTGCGGCTGTGAAGCGCCCCATCCCAGCTTCTCCAGCAGGGCGGGGGAGCACAGGATGACTCAGGCTGGGGGAGGGGCAGCCCAGCCCTGCAATCATCTGCAGGGAGCCTATGGGGGGGGGGGGATGACAACACACCCTGAAGCAACCCCCCCATGGGCTATGGGGGGCACCAAGGTCCCTCTGTCCCTCCACCTCTGCCCATGCGGCTGTAGTCTGGCCTTCCACCCGCTACTGACTCTGCCTTGTGCTGGAGCTTGGTGGGGACGCTGCCCTGGGGGTGTCCAGCCCGCAGACCCCGTCTCCAGAGGCTGCTGGGATAGCACCTCCCCCAAGGCAGACGAGGTCTCCTCCATGCCCACACTATAGGGAGATGTCAGCCCCACCCAGCACTGCCTCAGTTACCCCCAAGCTGCAGCCCCCACCCTTCTCTTCTCCTGCTCCAGCTGTGCCACCCCCAAATCCAGCCTGCCTCCCTCCCCCCTTTATACCTGCTGGCACTTCTGTCATCACCTCACCCTGGGCACTGCTTTCACCTAACCCATCAGTTGCTCCTCAGTGTCTTTCTGCACCACCAGCCTGTGCCCGCCCTGACCCCGACACACCCGCTCGCTGCAGAGCGCCCAGATCTCTCCCCAGGGCACGGGGAGCTGCTCAGCCTGCATGGGGGAGATTCTCGCCCAGAGCATTCATTGAACATGGGCCAAGGAGAGAGATTGCTGGCTGCAGCTCCTCCCTGCCCCCTCTTCCCTGTGCCCCACACACCCTGCTTGTCCCCGCATCCCCCAGCCTAACCCCTCCACCCCAGAACATGCCCCCCTTGCTTTCTACCTCAGCTCTTCACTCCCTGTGCCCCCTTCTCGTCGGCTAGCGAGCTGCCCCCCAAGGCACTTGGTTGGGAAGAGTACAGGTGAGCAGAACTTGGCAGAGACCCTGCCCCTGAGCTGCACCCCATTCCTGCCCCACCTACCGCATTCAGTGCCCCCCAGACCTTCCTGGCCCCACCCCGACTTCCTGCAACCCACTCCTCTCCCCCCACAGCCCGGCACTCACTGCCAGCCCCCTAGATCCCTGCACCCCACCCTTGGGGCCCCTCCCTCCTACCCCCCCATTGCTGTGCCCCCTCCCTCTCTCTGACCCCACCCCATCACCTCTGCTTGAGCGCGGCCAGATCCTCGGCCAGGTTGTCCCGCTCCACGTGCGCGCGGTCGCGCTCCTGCCCCAGCTGCTCCAGCTGGCGGCGCAGCTCGCGGAGCTCGCTCTGGCACAGGTCGGCGGCGCGCGCGGGCTCGCGGGTCTGCGCCTGGCCCAGCTGGGCGCGCAGTGCCGCGTTGTGCGTCTCCAGGGCGCGCACCTTCTCGATGAAGCTGGCGAAGCGGTCGTTGAGCTCGCGCAGCTCCGCCTTCTCGCTGCTGCGCGTGGCCAGCAGCTCGCGATTCAGCGCCTCGGCCAGCGCCAGGTCCGGGGCCGGGACTGCGCGGGCCGGCGGCGCGGAGCGCAGTGAGCTGCGCGCCCACTGCGCCGAGCGCGCCGGCCCCGGCGAGCCCAACAGCCGCGCGGCGGAGAAGCGGGACGAGGCGGACGAGTAAGAGCCCGGCGAGAGCAGCGGCGGCCCGAAGGCTCGGCGGTGCGAGGGGACCCGTGCGCTCATGGCCCCGATCCCGTTCCTAATCCCGATCCGGCCCCGCGGCTGGCGACCGAAAGCGGCGGCAGCGCTGGGATCCGCTTTATAGCGCCCGGGGAGACTCCGCCCCCTCGGCCGCCGGCCAGAGCCCCCTCCCCCCGCCGGGCGCCAGACGCAGCTGGGTCCCCGGAGGAGACATCGGGGGCCTGGTGGGTTCGTCTGGTGGGGGTCGCAGGAAATAGGACCCAGGAGTCCTGTTCCCCCAGCGCTACTCCCCCCACGGTGCTGCAGATAGGACCCAGGAGTCCTGGCACCCACTGGGCCCCCACTCAGAGGCAGCCTTTGGCGTCAGTGAAGCAGGCGCACGTCTTTGGCCCCGAGCAGAAAGGGGCCAGTCAACTGCTTCGCCCCCCCCCCCACCCAAAAGCAGCATCTGCCTAGGTAGGCAGTAGGAGGAGCTGGCCCCTGGGGCCCTTGCCAGTGGCAGGGAGCTGGGACTGGTGGGGGGCGGTCAGGACCGACAGTGGGGAGCTGGGGCAGTGGAAGGGATGGGGCCTGGGGAGGACAGGCGGCAGGGAGCTGTGGGCATGGAGGGGGTGTGTGTGCAATGGGCCTTGCATAGCCAAAGGCCACCTCTGCCCCCCCCCCCCACATACACCTATCCCCACTTCCCTCCCAGAGCTGGCAGCTGAACCCAGGAGTCCTGGCACGCCCATCCCATGGCCAGAGGGCAGAAGAACACTGCGGTCCTGCCCCTCTCCTCAGCTACAGTGATGACCAGCCAAGCAATAGCTGCATGTCTGGCTCGCAGGGTGTGTGTCTCCCCCACACACACACACCCTCAGGCCTGTCTGTGTCTAGGAGCTGGGCTGGCGTGAAGCCTGAGCCAGGCTGGGTGGCCCTGCCCGGGTCACGCTGGCTGGCTCTGGGCAGCACAGCATGGGTGGGGTGGGAGGGGCAGCTCGCGGGCTCTGTCACTGCAGAGCCAGCCCCAGTACCCGAGGGGTGGCATCGTGAGCGTGCGTGTGCACACACACCTCATGGGCACACATCTGCCCCCACCACCTCCATTTCTGAGCCCCCTGCAGCTTCCACCCTGGTGGTGGGTGGCTCTCCTTCCCTGGGAGGGATGCAGAGGCCCTGCCCTAGACAGGACACAGTCTGGTTCTGGCACAGCCCAATGCCCGCCCCCCCGCCTCGTGGGCCCATCAGTGACAGGCAGACCCTCTCACAAGCCAGGGAATGAGGGGGGGGTCTGACCCCAGACTCAAAGTTGTTGCTGCAAACCCCCCCCCCCGCTTCCTGCCTCAGGCAGAGGGCACGGGCAGAGAGCTGCGCCCAGCAGCCCCCAGCAATACAGGGCACCTGCTCTCCCCACTTTGGCCCCTTGAGGTGGGTGGGGCTCCAGCTGCCCAGCACGGGGAGGGGGGGTATGGAGCAGACAAGCTGCGGCCGGGTCAGCAGCTTGCTGGGTCCCTGGGGATGGGGCCATTAGCAGGAGGGAGCCGGAGCTCCTTAATGGATCTTTCCCCTGCAGGGCACGTCCGGCTGCCAGCCCCGCCCTGGAGCCAGCCAGAGCCAACCGCTCTAGCCCCATCCCTCTGTGGCCCCCAGCTCTTTCAGCCCCTCGTGGCGAGGGAGGGAAGCATGGGAGTGTGTGGACTTTGCAAAGGTGACTTGTCCCCGCCCCACACATGGTATAGGTCCAGGCTATTAAAACACTCCTGGCTGGCATAGTGGAGAGGGCAGGGGACCAGGATTCCTGATGTAGCAAAAGTGGGGTCTAGTGGTTAGAGTCAGGGTCTTGGAGGCAGGACTCCTGGGTTCAGCTCTGCCACTCGCTTTTTGTGTGACCTTGGTGACATCCCTTCCTTCCTCCCTCTGCTTTTCCACCTCCCATCCCTTGCCTAGCCTGTGGGGTGGGGCCTGTTCTTCTTCAGTCTGTGCAGCACCCAGCACGCTTGGGCCTTGATCTCCACTGGGGGCTGCAGGCACAACTGTGCCCCAGCTAATCACTGTCCCCTGGAAATGCTGACCCCCATCCTACCCCCTTCAGCCCCAGGTAGTGACTGCCAGCTGGGGATTAGGGGGAGCAGCAACAGCCCCCCCATCTTGTCCTGACCCCTCACATTCCTGGCATTCCCATCTGCTTGGGGTGGGGGGGTGCATGAAGCCAGTTTCCCAGCAGTGGGGCGGGGCCAGCGCTCACCCCAGTGACTAGGCATTCTCCTACATCTTCAAGGCTTGGAGGCAAGGGAGGGAGTGATCAAGCCCAGCCTTTGCTGGGGAGGAGAACAGCTTTCCAGCCACACATCGCTCAGCAGGCCGGGGATGCTGGGAAGGGATAATGGCCTTTAAATTGCCCCTGAATGCAGGACCAATTCATTACTGGCCAGCCTTTCCCTGACAGGCTGAACTTTCTTTCCCCTCCCCCAGGGCTGAAGGTTTTCTGGGGGCAGAGCAACCATTTACGGGAAGCAGGGACTATTTGGGGCCTTTGCCAGGAGCCCATAGGTCTGGTAAAAACAAGAGCAACAGAGACATCCATGAGCAGCATGGAAATGCGGCTTCTCTGGCCTGCTAGTGGGAGCTGATCCAGCGCTCAGCTGCAGGGGATGGAGCTGCCTGGGGGGCAGCAAGTGAAAGATCTTGGCTCAAAGGGACTGGTGGGAAAAATGAACAGGGAGGAGGGGGCTTTTGGGCCCCCAGGGGTAAATCTGGCATGATCTATGGTGTCACCCCGGATTATGCCAGGACCCTGTCTATCTCTGACCACCACAGATTGTCCTTTGCTGGGTTATTAATGTCACCTGAGCTGATTTGAGCCAAAGGAGAACATTTTCCAAAGGGCTGGAGGGGTTTAGGAGCCATGACTTTAGGTGCCTGAGGATAGTTAGCCAGCCCTCCACCCGCGGGAGAGGGAGGCACCTAATGGTCATTGACATTTAATGAGAATGATGCGTCTACATGCCCCAGAGACTTTTGTAAAGGGGACTTAGGCACATCAGGAAATGTTAGCAGCAGGACTCCCTGATTATATCTAGGGTGCCTTCCATTGTCTTCATCACCCTGAAACTTTCCAAAACTAGCCCCTACCTTGGTAACTTTCTCAAACATCATCATCCAGGCCCCCAAACCCACCAGCTCAGCTTAAAACCCCTGAGAGTCAAACCTGGGGCTTTACCTATTCACCACCTGCTCTCCGCGGGCTGCATTTCCCCATCTTTCCTCCCCTCCAACATGGGGCTTGAAAGTTGCTTTCATTAAAACAGTAACAAAAGCTGCGGTTCACATGCAATGCCAGGATTTGAACTGGCCACCGTAAGGCAACACGCCCAGGTGGCCAAGCCCTGAAGTAACTCTCCCCTCCCTGTGTCCCCTGCTTCATCTGCTCTTCATGCCCTTCTGGGGCTGTTTCAACTCAGGTGGGAACTGAATGAGGACCCCCCCAACTTCCCCAGCAGCACCAGCACCCCAGACAAAGCCACCTTTTGCTGGGAGCGAAAGAGCAGAGGCCACAAGCCCCTCAGGGCTCCACACCTCAAGCAATGCAGAGGGGCTGGGGTGGGGCCACAGGAACAGGAGTCTGTGCCTGATGGGCTGCCTGGGGATCCCTTCCCCCTTACACTGCATCACAGCTCCCAGCGCATTTGGTCTAAGAGCCAGGGGGGCCTGTGTTACAATGCAACACTCCCCCGGCAGGGACCATGCCACTCCCCAGCAGTAGTTGCAGTTCCCTGATGTAAAATGCTTGGAGAACTTGGTGGGTGGGGCAGGGAGGATACACAGGGCTGATATCAGTTCTCACGTCTCCTCCCTGCTGCATGGTGAAGAAATGAGCCAGAGTTCACCCCCATGCCCTCAGCCACTAGGCTGTGCCCCTTCTTCAGAGCACACACTCCCACCCCTCCACAGTGGCTGAAATTCCAGGCAGGAAAATCTTGCCCAGGTTCCACTTCCTGCTCTTCACTGCCTGGGAATCCCCCAGGTGCCGATCAAAGGGGAGGGAGCGACGCCAGTGTGAGGGAAAGATCCATCCTAGCCGCCGGATCGATGGCCCTAGCAGCCACAATTTGCCATCCCTCCCTGGGGCTCAGGCAGGAGCCAGCCTGCTCGGCGCCCACGTGGCTGTTAACAGGAAGATTTAAGGAGCATGGCTGGGGACATAGCGGTAGGGCTGCACCCCTCATCCCAGCTGGGCAGGGGCCGAGCCCAGTGATAGGCCCCCAGTGCTGACAGGGAGAAAGGTGCTGGGCTGTCCGAGGTGCTGTCTCTCTGTGAAACAGGGTCTGACCACTCAGTGAAAAGACTCTGAAGCCTTTTGGCCCAGAACCTTCCCCCCCCCAACTGAACTGTTATCTCCATCCAGCCCCCACCACCACAGCAGGGCAGAGCATCATTTTCCTTCCTGTCCTGAGCTGGTGGGCAGAGGGGCTGTCAATTGACTGCCCTGTCCCATCCCACAGCTGACCCTCTCAGGGCTGTGTGCAGCCACGCACCGTGAGATCCCACGGCCCAGGGAGACAAACCCTGACTTGGTGACCAGTGTGGAGTGAGGCCGGGCCCTGGAGAACACCCTTCAGCCAACAGCAAAGGCAGAAATGATGCAGGCAGCTCCTAGGCCTCCACACCTTGTTCCTCAAGGCAGCTCCCACACCCAAGCCCCCTCCTGGAGCCAGGCAGGGCACAATCTGCCCCCTGCTCATTCCTGACCCCCAGGCCCTGCTATGTCAGGCCCCACAAGCCCCTCCTCTCACCCTGGAAGCCTCAGGCTTCCAGCCCCACCCTGCCACCAGGGCCCATCCATCCTTGAGCCAAGCCAAGCCAAGCCCTGGGCTGGGCTGTGTCTTCTCCCCAAGAAAGCAAAGCCTGGCTGATAAAGGGGCACCCCAGCACAGCAACTGGCCCCTGCTAGGCCAAATGATGACCCAGCCCCATTGTTCCCAAACCTGCAAGGACTCAGGCTATGCCCTGCTGTACAGAAAGGACACAGCCAGGGATTTCCTCCCCAGCCCGACCTTTCCTCTCAGGCCCAGACTTTGCTGAACAATGCAGGGATCCTGCCAGTTCCACACCCCAGCATCACATTGGTCACACACACCCCCGGCAGCAGGCACAGCTGCTGCTCCCAGCCATGGGGGATGCAATCCCAACAAAACCTTCCTGCAAAAGCTGGGCTCCTGCAGCGCCGGCCCCCCTACCCAGACCAACAGAGGGGAGAGGGAACTGCCAGCTCCAAGCTGAAAGGGGCTGTCCAGGCTGGCTCCTGTGTGGCTGCATTAGTGGCAGCAGACAGGCTGTATACGTGAACAGCCAGTAGCTGCGGCAGCCTCTGGGCTGGACATCAGGAGAGGGCTCTGCCCACGTGGCCTGGGCCCACCCAGCCTCCCCCCCACAGACAGGGAGCACCGCCCCACTCCTGTCCTTGGCAGCTGGCACAGGGACTGCCTGGAGGAAAACAGCTGGTAGTAGTGGCCCTTAGAAGTCCAGGCTGGCCATGGGGCTGGTGCAGACAAGCAGGAAGGGGAGCACCTGGGTCCAGACCTTCCCCTTCTGCTGCTTTAACATCCAGCCCCACCCACCCCACAGCTCAAGCAGGGACCATGGATGCACCCATGCTCAAGCCCTCCCTGGCCTGGGACTAAAGCATCACCCTCTCCCTAAGAGGGAACTGAGGCACAAAGTCCTCCAGGCGCACTCAGGGCAAATCACTACTTGGTGCCCCACAGGCCCAGCTCTGATCCCCTCTGCCAGCTTAAGCTTCCCTTGAAAACTTCTCCTCCCTCTACCACTGCAGCCTGCCCAGGAATGCAAACAGGAACACAGGATGTTTCCTGCTCTGCTTTTCCAAACCTGCTCCACCCAACTCCCTGCGCATGGGGCCTGCTGTATATGGATGGGGGGAAACCAGCTGCCCTATCCCATTCCCTCCCCCCTTCACTCTGACCTAGAGGGCAAGTGTTCCTCTGGGCAGGGCTCTGAAAGATAAGGACCCTTTCAACATCAATGCCCCAAGAGATATGGGGCAGGGGCTGACATGAAGGGGAGGAGCCAGAGCTGAAGGGCTGCACCAGCCTCCTCTCAGACCCTGGCTTCCTCCAAGCAAGTGGGCAAGTTCCCCCTTCCTCCAGGTGCTTCTCTGAAGAGTAGGGGTGACCGCAGGGACCTGAGCAGAGAGGGGAAGGCATTAAACAGCGCAGGGGATGCTGTGAGATCACACCAGACTGGACCTGCCTCCTATAGTGGATCTCAGGAGCTAGGTGCCCTGAAGCATCACAGGGGTAAATGGGAGAGAGGACTCCTGGGTCTGCCACACCCACAGGCTGGATCCATGCCCAGGGCTCAGCATCAGCTCCTTGCCCCCCCCACCCTGCCATGCACTCAATTTACCCCACACAATGCAGGGCAGGGGGCTATGTGCACCAGACCGGCCCCAGCGAGCCTCCCTCTGTTCTCCGCCCCTGGGACGGGCAGAGCAGTCAGCAGTGGCTCAAAAGGGGACTGAATGGGGATACCATTCCCAGTACCACACACTTCCTGAGCAAGGCGGAGCTGCTGCACAAAGGAGGGGATCTCTCCCAGTGCACCCCAGGTTTCAGCACCACACAATGGCTGCACCCAGGAGCTTCAGCCCTGTGAGGGGGGCACCAGTGGCTGAATTAGCATCTCTGGAGGTACCCAAGCACATGGACACCCAGCAGGCGCCCCTCAGCCAGGCTTCCTGCCAAGCCAAATTGCTTTAGTGTGACCACTTTCAGGTCACTGCACTTGCACAGGCACCGCGGAAGAGGTGGCAGTTTTGTCCCCGGCTGAAGACACCCAAGGGGCCCAGCCGGCAGTGCTCGCCCCCTCCCATTCAAGAGGGGGCCCCAGCACCATCAGGGGTGTCCCAAGAGGGCCTCAAGGACCCAAAGTGCCACAGGCCATGGGCTCAGTTTGTCTGAAGGCAAAGGAAGGAGACGTCGGAGCAGGAAGAGCACTTTTAATGCTGAATGGACAGAGTGAACAGCGTCACAGGAACAAAGAAAACCAAAGGGAGGTGAGAGCCTGGGGAAGATACAAATTAATACTCTTCTCCTTCATCCTCCCCCTCAATGCTATCTGCCCCCACCTCTTCGTAATCCTTCTCGAGGGCTGCCATGTCCTCCCGAGCCTCAGAGAACTCGCCTTCCTCCATCCCCTCCCCTACATACCAGTGCACAAAGGCACGCTTGGCGTACATCAGGTCAAACTTGTGGTCCAGGCGTGCCCAGGCCTCGGCAACAGCCGTGGTGTTGCTCAGCATACACACGGCCCGCTGCACCTTGGCCAGGTCACCGCCCGGAACCACAGTGGGAGGCTGATAGTTGATGCCAACCTTGAAACCAGTTGGGCACCAGTCCACAAACTGGATGCTACGCTTGGTCTTGATGGTGGCAATAGCAGCATTGACATCTTTGGGAACCACATCGCCACGGTACAAGAGGCAGCAGGCCATGTATTTGCCGTGGCGAGGGTCACACTTCACCATCTGGTTGGCTGGCTCAAAGCAAGCATTTGTGATCTCTGCCACTGTCAGCTGCTCATGGTAAGCCTTCTCAGCAGAGATGACGGGGGCATAGGTGGCCAGAGGGAAGTGGATACGTGGGTAGGGCACCAGGTTGGTCTGGAACTCGGTCAGATCCACGTTGAGGGCGCCATCGAAGCGCAGGGAGGCGGTGATGGAGGACACAATCTGGCTAATAAGGCGGTTCAGGTTGGTGTAGGTGGGGCGCTCGATGTCCAGGTTCCTGCGGCAGATGTCGTAGATGGCCTCGTTGTCTACCATGAAGGCGCAGTCTGAGTGCTCCAGGGTGGTGTGGGTGGTCAGGATGGAGTTGTAGGGCTCCACCACAGCAGTGGAGACCTGAGGAGCCGGGTAGATGGAGAACTCCAGCTTGGACTTCTTGCCATAGTCAACGGAGAGACGCTCCATCAGCAGGGAGGTGAACCCAGAACCGGTGCCGCCACCAAAGCTGTGGAAGACCAGGAAGCCCTGGAGACCTGTGCACTGGTCAGCCTGTTAAGGGGCAAAGAGGTACAACTGCCTATGGAACCAGCCGTGCCCTAGTGCAAGCTCGTGTCCCACCTGAGCGGAGATCCCAATGCAGCAGGAGCACAAGGAGTGATTCCCGAGCCAGGCCACCTTGGCCAGCCAGTGCTCTGAGAGCCGAGCCAGGACAGACAGGTTGGGGGAGGTGGGGGTGGAGGGGAACCATGCAGACTGGCACGGTCTGAAAAGTGAAGCAGCCACGACAGAGGCATGTGTCACAGATCTGCCTTTTGGCCACAGTAAGTGTGAGCAGGGATGTGAGCTGCTCCCACTCCTGCCCTGTCTAAGAGGCCACAGGCTCAGTGCTCTAGGCAGGAGCTTCAATCCAGACCGCAGCCAGGAAGCCAGAACGACTCTGCCCCTTTCAGGAAACAGCAGCTCCTCCAGCCGTGTCTGACATCTCCATCTCTCACCCCAGTCATCACCTGCTGGTGCAGAGGGTGGCAATGGAGGCGGTTACCCTCCGGGGACACAGCAGGCACATGGCTACCCACAAGGAGGTGGGACAGGACTGGCTGTCTCGCTTGCTGAGAGAACCAGCCCTTCAGGCAGGTGAGAGGTTGTGGCCTGTCTGCTCTGTTCACAGAGGGACCAACTGTGCCAGCCCTGAGTTCAGGACAGAACTGCCAGCACCCATGTCACGTGGTGCCCACCCCACCCCCGCAGCCTTTCCCCAAGGGAGATGTGCAAGCAGCCAGCCAGTGAACCAAAGGGCTCATCTACACCACAATGGCTGGCTGGAACATTCTGCGTTCAGCCCCACTGGATACAGAAAGGTTCAGAGAATGAACTTGACAAGCCACACGCCTCTCTCTCACAGGCTGGGGGAGCAGCTAGGCGCTGTACAGAGAACAGGGTGGGGCTGGCAGCTCAGGCTTTAACCTTGTTTTCCAAGGAGTTCACAAAACACTCCCACGTGGATTGTGTCTGGCTCCGACGCAAGCCCACATCCCCCCCTTTGTTAGGATGCTAACCACAGCACAGTGTCGATGCGGCTCAGGGGACTTTCACTGGGGAGCTGCAAGAATGGGGTCAACAGAAACAAGGGTCAGCACCATTCTGCTGCACCTCTGAACTACCTCACTCACCAGCTTGCGGATCCTGTCGAGAACCAGGTCGATGATTTCTTTCCCGATGGTGTAGTGCCCTCGGGCGTAGTTGTTGGCTGCATCCTCCTTGCCGGTGATCAGCTGCTCAGGGTGGAAGAGCTGGCGGTAGGTCCCCGTGCGCACTTCGTCTGGGGGTGGGAAGACACGTTCTCATGAGGCATATTCTCCCATTTCCACGTGAGAGGGAGAAACAAACCAGACTCAGGGCTGGGCCCAAAGGAGCCTGTAACTCACCTATGACGGTTGGCTCCAAGTCCACGAAGACGGCCCTGGGGACGTGCTTGCCAGCCCCCGTCTCACTGAAGAAGGTGTTGAAAGAGTCGTCTCCTCCACCAATGGTCTTGTCGCTGGGCATCTGGCCATCGGGCTGGATCCCATGTTCCAGGCAGTAGAGTTCCCAGCAGGCATTGCCTATCTGGACACCAGCCTGGCCGACGTGGATAGAGATGCACTCACGCTGGGGGGAGAAAAGGACATGGGGCAGTAATTCCACAGAGATCCATGCGATAGTGGGCAATGCTGGCTCCTGCCCAAGCTGATTGTGAGCACCGGAGGAAAGCCATTGAGTTTATGGATGAGCCACACAACCTCCAGGAGACAAAGTTACGTTACCAGGCCAGAGACAGCAGATGTGGAAGCTCTGGACAGCAAAGAGCTGCCTCACTAAATAACCCACCACTTAAACAAGCTGCCAAGATGGGACCGTGGCCGGCCAGCAGGCAGAATATGTGGGGCTGATAAGGAATCATTTCTTTAGCCAAGGTAGCTACTAGAATTAACAAGGCCCCCCCATCTCATCCACAGAAAAGTCACATTAGCAGCCGGCTGGCCACCTGAAAGCGGCTCTTCAAAGACGTTCCGGCTTGCAGGGGCCAAGCATATTCGAATAGTTTTAGACATGAGCTGAGGCAGCAAGTTCTCATCTGTAGCCTAGCAGCCAGACTATTGTTGCTGACTGGGTCCCGCTGGCATCTGTACAAACAGGCAATTCTCCAGCTCCAGGGAACATTCCTGTGAGGACCCATGGAAACATGCAAATTTCCCTTTTCAGTCCCTGATCCACCATTCCCCAGCGATTGTGTAACCCTCTGAGTTAATTCAGTCCCTGCTCGCTCCGTCCTATTCTTTAGAGACAAGGCCCTTTCAGCCAGATTAAACCAGCAAGCTCCAGCCCTCTGACTCACAGAAAAACATGCCAGATAAGCTGCAATTTTAAAGGGCTGAGGTCAGCCACTTTAACCCGGGGGGGGGGGGGCTGCACCATGGAGCCTCTGGCAAGAGCTGTCTGGAAAACAGCTTTTGGGATCCTTTGAAAGGATTTTCCCTCACCTGACATGAACTAAATGGTCGTAACTTCCAGCAGGAGCAGACTTGGCTGCAGCCCAGGGACTGAACTGGTAGGAGCCGATGGAAAAGTTTCACACCAGCTTTGAAACATTGGGACCCATCTTGGTACAAATCTTTCCTTTGCACATGACGGGCAGCGAGGCCCTGCAGTAATTCACATTAAAAATCCCACCTCCCCTCTCTCCCTCCAGTGGCCGGAAAGCATTACCCTCCCTGCAAGTGGGAAACTGAGGCACAGACATTAGACGACCTGGCAAGCGGCAATTTGTTGCCTACAGACCGGTCCCGCTGCCGCCGATTTCGTGAAAGATGGCCAGTCGGGGCCCCCAGGAGAGAAGCCGCCAACTTCTGACCTGCCCCACGGCTGATCCAGGCATAGCGGGAACTCGGAGCCCACAGCCTGACTCCTCCCTCTCATCCGCGCCAGGCTCGGGTGCGCGCAGTGAGTCACCCCGGACTGCACAAAGCAGCAAGCCTGGGGCCGGAAGGGCAGCGCAGGGGGTGGGGACGATACAAAGCACCGCTCCCGCCCCCCGTGGTGCTGGGCTCCCCCTGCACCCAGCGCCACTTCCTCGTGGCTGCTCCGGGAGTCACCTACGCTGCGCGTTACAGGCTCCGTTCACACGGCACCGCTTCCCCCCGTTCTCTGCTGGCGCAGCGGCAGACCCGACTCCCCGACGCCCGGGGAAGCGGCTGATAAGTTGGGCCCCATCCCGCCCCCGGGATCTACCGCCCGCCTTCCCGCACCGGCCTGCCAGGCTCGTCTGGGCCGATGGCTCCGGCGGGACGGAACCAGCCGAGCGCAGGCTCGCAGCAAGCCACAGCCCCGCCCTCGGGTTCCAGCTCAGCGTCCGCCGGGAGAGCAGGACCCGCCCGGCATGGCCTCTCCTGCCCCGCCCCGGACTTCCGGGGCCCCCCCCCCCCCCCGCGGGCACGGCCGGGCCCCCCCCCCCCCCCCGCGGCACTGCCGGGCCCATGGTGGGGAGCCGCCCAAACCCTGGGGGTGGGACAGCCCGAGGGCTCCAAGCGCAGCAGGGAAGAGCCCTAGGAGCGGGGGTGACCCCCCCCCACTGCCCGGGGTAACCCCCCCTCCGCGTGCACCCGCCAAGCACCCCCCGCCCAGGTCCGCCCTCGCAGGCTCTGGGGTGGAAAGTTCGCTCGGGCGGGTCTCGAACCCGGGATCCATACTCACCATGGCGGCGACGGGGCGGGCGGAGGCAGCGGAGTCTCTCACTAACCGACCCTTTAGGGAGTCTCCAGTGAGAAGAACTTGGGACAGCCCCCCGTCGGCGGGACCATTTATACCTTGGGGCGGGGGCTAAATGGAAGGGGCGGGGTTACGTGGAAGGGGCGCGTCCTTTCTTCAAACCCCGCCCCTTTCAGAAACCCCGCCCTTTAAGTCTCCTGATTGGCAGGTTCGGAAGTTTGAACTCGCTCGTCCGGATGACGGAAGGAGAATGGAATGTGGGGGGCGGGAGGGACCGTGGTGAGCGGGGGCAGTGGGGTGGGCGAGATGGAGTGGGGGGCAGGAGGGACAGGCAATGGAGAAATGGGTTTGGTGGGGTGGATCGGGCTAGGATGGGCAATGCTGAGGGAGATGGGGCAGTGGGGCGCAGGAGGAAGCGAGCTGGGGCTGTTCGCTGAGTTTTCAGTGGCTGAGGACAGGGCTGGCTGAGGAGGGAGTGTGCCATGGGCGAGCAGGTCCCAAAGGGCCTGAGCAGGATGAGGAACACAGGACTCTGTGGGCAGCAAACCCTGCGCTATAAACAACCTCCCCTTCTCCTTGCGCCCCCCATCCTCCAGGGACAGGGGTTCTGGGGTAGTCTGTGGGCATGGAGCCCCAGCAGCCAGGAGGCAGGGGCAGCCCTATGTCTGAGAAAGACATGGCCGCGGAGGCTGCTGCTTCCTGTGTTCATGTGGGAAACTCCCTGGTACAAAGGCTACAGACCAATCTGTGTCCTCAGGCTCAATGCCGAGAACCCAGCCCCAGCTTTAGAGCCATTCCCCTCCCTAGGGCGTCGGGTATGACGGGTGCTGTCTGGTACCTCTCCCCACGCAGAACCACAGGGGTCCCTCCCTGCTGGCCTTTCCTTGGGCTCCTTTCCTCCCTTTAACTCTCAGATCTCACCCCTGCCCCTCCCCACCCAGCTGCATGGCTTGCATGGCCGCCCTTCCATTTGTATCCCTCTGTAACCTGCAAGTGGCCCAGAGCCCTCTCTCTGTTCTGCAAGGACCCTGCTTTCTCCCACCTTTGTCCTGAAAGTGGGTCCAATAATGGGTATCCCGGGACAGCTGGGCTGCCCCTGCAAACACCCATCAATGCTGGTTTGATACCTGCACTTCCAACAGCGGTTGGACTAACGAGAGGGGTGGTCGCCCACTGCCTCTGCTGCTTGTTGATAACCCCAGAGTGTGTTACCTGCCTCTCTTACAAACCCCAAGGACGCTTGTCCCAAGCTCAGTCAGTTACCTGAGCTGTGTCTACACTTAGCCAAATAAGTCAACTTAGCATGTCTGCACTATAAAATTAAGTCGACTTCATGGGACCTTGCCAAATCTACGTAGAGCGTCCACACTGGACGCCTAAGTCGACTTCTAGGGGCTAGGTGAACCTGGGACTGGTCCATGGTGGGAGGGGGACACCCCTTCCAAAGTGCCAGGGGGCTCAACATTTGTCCCATTGTACCCTGGTACAATGGGGGCTGAGCAGGACAGGGACAGTGGCAGGGCATAGGAGCGGGGTGGGCAGGGCTGTGTCCTGCCCTGTGGATGGGCATGCCAAGCTCTGGCTGTGCCAGCCACCCTGGCAGGGAGGGCAGTGGGGGAGCCCTGGGCCCTTTACGTCGACTTAAAGTCGATTTAGGGCTAATCTGCGTCCACACTGGCTAAGTCGACTTAATAAAGTCAACTCAGCCAGTAAAGTCGACTTTAAACCAGGTTTAATAAAGTCGACTTTAAATTTCCTTAAGCAGCAGCTTAAGTCGACTTAAGGAAATTGTAGTGTAGATGCAGAGTAAATTAAGTTGACTTAATTTGTAAGTGTAGACGCCCCCTGGGGACCAGGACTATTTAGTCCTAAAAACGAGAGCCTGAGACATTTTGACAACAGGATCCCTGGGGTGTAAAACCCCTCACCACGATGGGGGGACAAAGGCAAATAATCGAGCCAGGAATTTGATCACCACTGAAGCAGTGACCGCAAGGTACAGTAGCAGCTCTACGCCCTACAGTGGTGTCAACCAGGCCCTGGATGTCACGCTGGGCCCCTGCGAACGAGACTGGAACAGCTTGACCCCTTGCTCCCTGGTTCAGTTCCAGCTTAGGGGGCTGGTGCCCTACGTTAAGTGAGTTGGGGCATCTCAGGGCACTGACCAGCAGGCCAGGGACCCACATCAGCAGACACAGCAGAGAGGCTGAGGACTGGTGGCCCTCGGAGCCTGAGATCCCCACTGTCAGCTACTCCTTTCCTGCGCTTGGAGCAGGGATGGGTTACTGTTAGCTTAAGCCACATCCCTGTTCCCTGAGACCAGGCGGGGACCTGGCCTGTTCTGTGGATGGTGGCCCAGCCCAGGGCAGTCCAATGACCCCCTGACCACACTCACAAGAACTGATCTTACCATGCTTAAAGGAAACTTGGCTGGGCACCATTCTGTCTGAAAAGGAATGACTGATCAGGTTCCATAGGGGGAGCCGTGTTAGTCTAGTGCAGAAAACAAACAGAGCCCTGGGGCACTTCTAAAGACTGACAGATTTATTGATCGCATGAGCTTTCGTGGGAGAAAATCCCACTTCGTCAGATGCTTTGAAGATGGGAAATTTACAGAATAGGAGGAAATTAAATGCAGGGACGTGTATGACACAGGATCAGATCAGGCTTTAACAGCAAATCAAAACAGATGTTAGGATTAAAACAGTGGGGAACAGCACATAGAGGAAGGTGAGGTCAAATCACCTGTTGTAATGAGAAAAAATCCCTAGTCCCTGTTTAAGTGTTGTGGTTGTAAAATTGACACTACATATTGCTTTGTCTTTATCGTCCCTGGTCCAATTCTCTAGGGTTTCTCTCTTTATTTCTGTCTGATTCTTTGCTTGTTTCTGTCCGTTACATAGCTCCAGCTTAGGAAAGGATGGATACTTCAATCAACCAGAACAATCAAGGAGTCTGGTGGCATCTTTAAAGACTAACAATTTATTTATCACATGAGCTTTCGTAGGAGACCCCTCTGGAACTTTTCAATCAACCAGATTACACCTGGAGCCCTATGGTCTGGGAATGGGTGACCCCGAGTCCTAGAGTGTGAACTGGGTAAGGTAGGCGCCTTTCCCCAGAGCCCTACAGAGCGGGAAAGGGTGGGGGTGCCTTAACCGGGTTATGCCTTGAGCCCTGTGGATGGGGGGAAGGTGGGGTGCCCTAGTGTGTGGGGAACAGGCCGTCCACCTCAGAGAGGGGTTGCACCACAACCTGTTTGGGGTTCGCAGAAAGGAAGATGCTGGTAGTGGCACCATGGGTCACAAACCAGGGCTGAACTTGCCCCAGAAACACCTTTGTTTTCACTGCCAAGGGCTTCGAGTCAGAATGAGGCTCCAGGAGCTGGGGCGGCGCTGGTTCTCCACACTGGTAAAAGGACCAAAACATCCCTGCCACTGACCCCCAGCGTCCCAGCTGGTACCTGGCTGTCTGCGGGGCCATTCTGTCATTGCACATCCGAGCTCTCTTGTCACAGGTCCCATCCACTGGGCAGGCAAAACAGGCGAAACACGGGCAGGAAGAGAGGAAGTCTCAGTGCAGAAGAGGGAGCGCCAGCCGGGCAGCGGCGAGGTGCAGCTCACTGCGTGTTCCCGTGGGAGCTCCACAAGGGGAACTGACCGGGCCCTGTCAGGCAGGGAGCATCTAGCAGGGAAGTCCTCTCTGCTCCGCTCTGACAGGTTCCAGAGCACTCGCCAGGTCAGTTGGTTCAGTAATCCTGGGGCACTTTTAAAGACTAACACATTTATTTGTCACATGAGTTTTCGTGGGTGGAATCCCACTTCATCGGACACTTGAAATGGAAAACAAGCAGCCCGCAACCTCAAGCAGAGACTCACCAGCAACTACAGACCATATAACAGAAACGCTAAGGTAGGCACATATCCCTGCAACAAACCCCGCTGCCAGCTCTGCCCGCATATCTGCACAAATGACACCATCACAGGACCTAATCAAACCAGCTTCTCCATCAAGGGCTCATTCACCTTCTCATCCACCAGTGTGATTTATGCCATCATGTGCCAACAATGCCCCTCTCGACATACCGGACTGTCTGCGCAAAAGAATAAATGGACACCAATCAGATGTCTGGAATGGTAACACTCGAAAACGAACAGGGGAACGCTTCAATCTCCCTGCACATTCTGTGAAAGACAGGTCAGTTACGGTGCTTCAACAGAAAAACTTCAAAGGGAACTGCAGAGTTAGAATTCATATGCAAATCTAACACCATTAGTTTGGGTTAGAAAGATGGGCTGGTTTTCTCATTACAGTAGGTGATTTTCCCCTCTTTCAAACTCCCCACCTTCTAATCTGCTGCTCCACACTGTTTGAATCAAAACAACTTGTTTGGTTTGCTGAAATATTTGATCTTGTGACTTCCCCTTCACTTCATTTACTTAATTCCTTCCATACTGTACGTTTTCCTTTTCCATTTCAAAGTGGGATTCTACCCATGAAAGCTCATGGGATGAATACATTTGTTCATCTTTAAAAGTGCCACAGGACTCCTCGTTTGTTTTGCTCTTTTCTGAGAATTTCAATCCTCAGTTTCCTGGCATTTGCCAGCCAGCCAAATAAAGCCTGTGGCTGAAATCTGTCCGTGAACAGCCTCTGTGTCCTCGCCTTCCCCTGGAGCCCTGATGTAGGCGGGTGCTGAGGAGCAGCTGCGTGGTCCATAACCAGCCCTAAGTTAGAGCAGCCCCTGGGGTCACCTTTGCTTGCCCCCCACACTGAGCCAACAGGGGCTGGGTATCTCTAGCCTCTGCCCCTTCCTGAACTCAGCTCCTGCCATGTTTTCACCAAGACCTGGAAAGACATTGGGGCCAGAAGCTTATTGTCCAGGAGCTGGCCAGATGGCTGGGGGGCAGGACAGTGTTCGGGCAACACCTGAAAGCTGGGGGTGCAGGGTCCGGCATGTTTGCTTATGAAAGGTCTGGGAGGCTGCACTCCTGCTGTCCCCAGGCATTAGCAAGCTGCCTCGTTCCCAGACTCCAACTGTCCAGGCTCCCATCCCAGGCAGGCGCCACAAAGTGGCCAGGCTCCTCCCACGAAGGGCCCAGCTGTCAGGGTGTTGGGGGTATGGAGACTTACCCATCTGTGCCACGCAGCCTCCACCAACCAGCCATCCGCTGGGATCGATCCTCCGCCTCTCTCAGGCTGGGTGACTCAGACTGGCAGCCTAGAGGCGAGAAACACCATGAGCCAGTCAGTCCCTGCGCCTGCTGCTCGGTCCATTGGGAGGTGTCTCCTGAGCCGGCGGATGTTGGTTGTGGTCCCTGCACTCCGCAGGATGGATCTTCTACTCTCGGCCGGCTTTCATGCCACAGGTGAGAATGGGCCCAGAGCTCTCCTTTGGAGGAGACTCTGCATGAGACAGTGAGGACAGTTTAACTCCGATGGTCGGAGTGTGAAAAATCCACACCCAGAGCGACCGGAGTTGTGGACGCCAGCGCTGGGTGACCCAGCTGCCTCCTCTTGGGGCTCCTAGGCTGTGGTGAACCCCTCATCAGCACAGGCTGTGTCTACACGGACACGATGCAGCTGGGCCGTGGCAGCGTTTTGAGCAGAGCCCGAGTGCCGAGCCCTTCCTTCCTTGGGTACAAATCCCACTGGATTTCGGTCACTGGAGCACGATTTTCCCTGGCTGGCCTAGATCTTTCCTTGGTGCGTGACTAAGTAGCTGCCAGTGCCAGGGTGAGAGTCTCATCTAGGAGGAAGGAAACCAGGCTGCAAACCCAGCCAGGCGTCGCAATGGCTTCCCACTGGGTGCGATTTGCTGCTGGTCTCCGCCTGTGCTTTGTGCTGCTTCCAGCAGGTGGAGCCGCAACTAAATTTTCCCTTGCCAGGCCCGGGTTCCACAGGCCACGGGAAAAGCCACGGTGGGATTTGCAAGCCAGGGTTTGGGTTCCTAGCATAAAGAAGCGCTATTCAAAGGATGGGGGGTTCCCCCGCCCTGCACCAGATGGATCCATGAGAAACGCAGGAGCCAGTCAAAGGAAAGCGTCATTTTTCTCCCACGAAAGCTCATGCCATAAATAAATGTGTAAGTCTCTAAAAGTGCCAAGGACTCCTTCTTTGTTTTGCTGCCCTACGCTAACATGGCTCCCTTTGGAACTAGTCCCCAGTCTGACTCCTTTACGTCCCTGGCTCAGTGCTGCTGCTCAGCCCAAGGCCTTTTACAAACCATTCATGCAGGAGTCACCCCTGCCCCCAACATAGGCCCAGAGACAAATGCACTCACCTCTGGTGTGTGCCAGGCACCCGTCTGGCGTTTAAAGTGCAAGGGCAGGAGGGCACAGGACGTGATTTCATTACATCCATTTTCCTGCTGGAGAAGCTGAGGCACAGGCCGAGGAGGAGTAAAGTTTTCAAAAGCGCAGCGCACCCCATGGCTTCCATTGAGACAAATGGACTCAGCAAGGTCCCCATGGCTCAGTGAATGTGCCTCACTTTGTCCTGAGAACCCCCTCCTTTGTTACTCAGCGGTGGGCAACCACAGACATTCTTCCCCATGTTCGGAGGTGGGATCTGAGCTCGTGCTGAAAGAAGCCATTGGATACCGTCATGAAGTGCTCAGTGCATGTATGTGCAGCACTGCCATCTAGTAGACAGCACCAGAACTGCTCGCCTGTGTGACATAGGCCCTGCACTGCAGGGAGCTCCTGGAGATTCTCCTTGCACTCCCATGGCTGGGAGCTGTGTTTTGGAGCAGGAGGATTTGAGCAAGGGCTGCCATCTGTCCAGAATTGACCCTTTTTAAGGCAGCTGTACTGGGAAATCTGTCCAGATGCTCAGTAAATGCAGCCAGCTATCCATTTTTGACAGACACAAGGTCATCCCTGTCGCTCCAGTTCTTGTCGCCTCAGAGGTGGCACCCTAATCAGAGTTCCTGGGACCCCTGCAAGGCTCCTCTGGGGCCATGGCTGGCTGCATTTCGAGCCCACAGAAACACGGGGGGTTGAGCTTTGCCTAGGGAATTTTCACACCCTCCCGGCAGGGCTCGCTCCCTTTCCCAGCACCGCAGCAGGAGTAGGGTAGTCACCGCTACGTGAGCACCAAGACCTTCAGCCCCCGGCCCCGTGATTCAGGGTGGAGAGACAGGGTGTCAGCCTGGCATGTTAGCATCAAGGAAAGACAGGGCAGAGCTGGGAATGGATTCTGAGTATCCCAAACCACTGGTTGGCCATTCTGTCCTGTCCACTTGCAAAGCCTGCCCAGACATTACATCCTAGGACAGCAGCTGTCTTTCTGTTCTGTCTGTCTGTACAGCATCCAGCACACTGGGGTCCCAGGCCAGGCTGGGCTGCTCGGCCCTATTGAATTGCACATCTCATAACAGCCACTGAAAGAAGTCTTTCGAACCTGCCAGCCCCAGCAGCCTGCAATGGCGCAGACCCTGCACATCTGAAATGCAAAGCGCGTTGTCTACCTGTGTGAGACACGCTGGCCCCCAGAGTCCCATGGAAATGGGGGCTGGCTGGAGCTGCTGCTCTTGGGCTCTGGTACAGCCAGGGGATTTCTCTCATCCTAGGGGAGAAAGATCTGCAGCTTACACAAAACTAACAGGAGGAAAGAGAAAGGAAAAGAGCCTGGGGACCCGGCTTGGCTTGCAGCTGAGGGGACCTTTGGCAAGAGGGAAGGACAGATGTCCCTGGCCCTTTCACTCTGCTCTGCTGGAGCTTGGTGCCATCTCTGCGTGAGCTAGCGAGCAGCACAGAGGGCAGGGTGGGGCACAGATGCTGCGGCTGCCTCTTGGCATCAGTCCTCTCCCCCCTCGTTCATCCCAGGCTTTGCCGCAATGCGGTCTGCAGCCCCTCCTCCTCTCCCCTCAGCCTTTCACACGCGCCAGCCGCTGTCTCCAGCAGCTCCGTGCAAGGGTTGGTGCCCTCCCTGTGGGAGCCAGAAAGAGCCAGCTCAGATCTGCGCCCGTGGGTCCGAGCCAGCCCCACAGAGGCACTTTCCGCCTCAATCCTATGATGGGCTAGTGCCAAGTGGCCCCTGAAGATTCCCATGATAACACTGGCTTCCCCCAGTCTTGACCTTTCTTCTTCCTTCTGCCCTCCTCAGACAGACTCATCCTCATTGTCCCCTGCACCCCACAGCAGCCTTGATCCCCCCCCCCCCGAGCTCTATGGGGCCCGATTCAGTGGGGCATCAGTGCCTAGCCCCTTGCTGCTCTGCCTCGGCATCTGGATCCCCAGAGTAAAAGGGTCTTTGCCCACCGTGGCTCGTCCTCACTGAGCATGGCGCTCAGGGGGTGAGCGGTCAGGGCAGGCAATGTGGCTTGCAGGGGGGCGGCCTGCCCCAGAAACCCAGATCCAACCCCCCTGCTCCTCTGGCTGCGGGAACATTTGATCCTGGGGGCCAAGGTGGGAGCCCTGCTCTGACTGGGATGGATTTTTATCTTCGGTATCTGCCCTTATGGTGCACTGGTCTCCTCCACCAAGAAATTAGTCCATGCCAGTGACTCGGAGCCAGACAGGCAGGCCAGCCAGAGCTCAGACCGGGACAGCCCTGCCCGGGCCTGTCCTGGAACACCTGGCTTTGCCAGCAGTCGAAAGGAATGGCTGGGGTGTCTCCACCCTGGGTCCAGACTGTTGGCAGTGGGCCAGCACTGCCCCCCCCCATTCAGCGACCACCCGTGGGAAGCTGGACAGCTCCACCCAGCTGTGCCATCCACCTGGCCTTCAGTGAAGGGATGAGGGGGCAGCGGGTGGGTCTCCCTAGACCGGGAGAGACTGTCAGCGTGTCCAGCTGGTGCATAGAATCTAGATTCCTCCTGCTGCAGAGCCTGGGGAGGGGCTGGGGGGAGCCAGCTGGGGCCAGGAGTGTGCTCAGCTCAGCCTCTTTGTTCTGCAGCTGCCCTGCAGGCTGCCTTTGTCAGGGCCCAAGTGGGGACCAGGAACAGCCTGGTGTGGAAGCAGAGCGCCTGGGGCGGGGACCAGCATGGTGGGGGGGGCTCACACTGTGGGTCCATCCTTGACCTCAGTCACCGCACTGAGGGGGATGGACTAGCCAGGAGATCAGAGGGGGAGGATTCTTTCGGCACCAGGGGGGTTGTTTTGGCAGTGAGGGGGCTTCTTCTGCTGGGGGGTGTTTCATTGGGGGGGTTGCGGCAGCGGCACTGTGTGCACGCCACCAACCTTGTCACGGCACAAAAAAGATTGATAACCGCTGCTCTAGATGTCCCACAGCTAGACAGATGGGTCCGTCTCTGGGGAGCTAGGTGTGCACTAGAAGGGTTTCAGGTAGAATGGGAACTCGGGAATCGCCGGACCAGCTCAGGCCCCTGGAATAACAGGCCAGCTATACACTGGTGTTAAAGATAAGCCCAAGAATGGTGAAAACACATGCCGGTTAGTGGCGAGGCAGCTTCACCGGTCGCTATGTGTTTAGTAATTGGAAAACACTCAGATCTTAATGTCACGGTTATTTGTTAGTTACAGTGCTCTGCTTCAGGGGGTTTCCAATCAAATCCATGTGGAGCATTTTTTTACGTTGCATCCCTTGGCCCTGAGCCATTTGTTTAGACTCAGCAACAAAGAGATCGCTTCTGCCTCTCATATGGTGTGAAGAGAAATGCTCCCCCTCGGTGATCTGCCCAGCCAAGTTATCATCTCTGGCTTGATCCTGCCCCATGGGGGGTCATTCGACTGACTTCAGTGGGGTTTGGATCAGGTGCTCAAGGCCCCAAGGAAAGGACCGGCAAAGCGTAATCACAGCAGGCCAGAGTGGTGCCGCTCAAGTCATGGCTGTGTCCCATGGCGCTAGACACTGCCAGTGCCAGCGGGTGCTCCCCTCTTTGTAAAGTGCCCACCGCCCTGTACCCACACCAGGCACACGTCTGCTGGCTGGACAGGCATCACCTGGACTCAGACTCACCGTCAAAGCAGAGCAATGGCAGCAAAGGTTTCGCCTGCCTTTGGGGGACGCTCCTGTTTGAGGGCAGACAAAGCTGTGACTCGTTCTGCGCTGATCCACCAATGTATGATCGGCCAGGCTGCCATGGCCCAGGCCCGAGGGTGCTGAGGCCCAGAGCAGCTTCCTTCCCTGAGCCTGTGGTGCTGCACACTGCATTTCCTCACCACACTCTCCTCAGCCATCATCGGCACTGATTGGGTTCTGGAGAACGGCCCCATCCTGCACCCTTAGGTCAACTGAGAAGGCCAGGGCAGCTGCCAAGCGCAACCTCCAGGAGCCCTGGAACCCTTGTCTCTCTGGCCCCGTTACCCTGCCCCACGGGGCCACTTTCCCCTTGCCAGCCACAGCTTTTTCTGCTGGGTCTTGAGACCACCAGCTGTGGGACCCACGAGGCTGCATGTGACCAGGTGGGGGAGATCTGACTACGCCCATGTGCGGCGAGGGACAGCGCTGCTGTAACCTGACAGACACAGGCTGTGTTACAAACCCAGTGCGAGGAGGGACCTGTGTTCTGACTACGTGGTTCTAATGTGGCCAATTCCTTTTCTCCCATCCACACAAGCTCGGGGGCGGGGGGAACCCAAACAAACACATGCCAGCTGGACCAGTTTCACGGGCTGTGGTTTGTGAGTCTCTGCTGGCATCCCGACCAGCTGCTGCCATCCTAGGCCAGTGCTGGCTGCTGCCCCCCGCCCCCACTGCATGGAGCTGGGGTCTGCATGGAGCTGGGGTCTGCAGCTGATGCTTTCTGGCACAGGGGTGTCTGTGCAGAGTCTGGGCTGGAACATGCATGTGGGTGGGAGATAGGAACCTCGGCCCAGCCATGGGGTCCTGGACACAGCAACTGGAAAATGTGCTGGCTCTTGAAGCAGAACATCTGGATGTGGGAAAGCCAGAGAGTGCAGAATGGCTGAGTTGGCGTTTGGAAAAGGCGCTGCCCTGCCTGACCCTCTCTCCCCAAGGCAGACGGGCAGAGCCCAGGGCTCTGCATGGGGGGGGGGGGGCCCGCAGAGTAAGCTTTTTTTCTAAACGCCAACTCAGCCATTCTGCACTCTCTGGCTTTCCCACATCCAG